>CM053625.1:1343157-1363667 GCA_028646595.1 Phalanger gymnotis | reverse complement strand
AGTTGTAGCTAGATGGGGCTGGAGTTTTTCAAAGCCCCAGAGAAAGCTTCCAGTGCCAAGAGAGAAAAACTTCCCTTCTCTCCAGGGGATGGAGGAAGCCAAATAGATTCGAATAATTAGCCCCACCCCCACCCCCACCCAAAAATATTCCTGGAGGCTCTGGGATCCCAGGCCCCAGCCTCATCTGAGACGAAGCTTCTCCCCATTCTCCCCCAGACCCTGTACTTTAAGCTTGCTCCCTGATTCATTCAGACTTGGGGAGAAGGGTTTGGGGTCTGGTAAATTAGATCCTAAGGGCCCTGTTGTCTAGCTGTCCATCTCTCACCTCTGATTCTCTGGTTTCCCCATCCTCTCACAAGAACACTCTCATGGTGTCATTGGGGGGTGGGGGTGGGGGTGGGAGGTAGCCGTATTTCCTGTACTCGATAAGGCCAAACTGATAGCTTAGGCTAAATTAACTGTCCCCAGCCAGGATGGTTGGCTGGCCAATGAGCGAACACTTTATAAATGTGTAGTTTTGAAGAGGAAAGAACATTCTATTTGAAATAAGAAACCTGGCCTTAAGTGGCAGGATCATGGGTTTAAGGGAAGCAAGGAACTTCCGAGGTCATGGAGTCCAATCTCTCATTTTATAAATGAGGAAAACAAGCACCTAGGTGAAAACCACATGGAAGGAGGCATCTGAACCCGCACCCTTTCCACTCCATCAGCTTCCTCTGACATTAACTGTATGACCTTGGGCAAGTCATTTACTGTCTCTTAGTTTCTGGGCCTACAAAATGAAGAAGTTAAGTTAGATGATTTCTAAGAAGCCTTCCAGCCCTTAAACCGACGAAAGTGGTTTTTTCATTTGAATTGATAGGGCGTCTGGTTCTTTGTGTGGTCACTCACCCCCACCCCCACCCCCATAGGAATGTGAGAACTGGAAGGGCACTGGGAGGCAGTGGATGCCAGTTCCGTAGACCTGAAAGTTTTTTCTTTTCCCAAACCTTGTGCCTTCTACTAGGAGTCTTGAATTTTCCCCTACTACTGAGGGACAAAATAGACTCCAAGAAGTTGGTGATGAGTTAAGACATGATAGGAAGTTGAGGGTTTGAGAAAAGAAACCAAATTCTGAGGCTAAGGTTAGTTTCCCCTGGAGGTCATTCCATCCTGTCAGAGCAGAAGATGACCAGGCCTAGGCTGATAAGCATCTACTACCCTGTTGTGAACTCAGTCCAACCGGGAGAAATCCTGACCTTTGTGGGTGTGTTATCCCAAGGCCCCAACAGGTTTTTTCCTTTCAGAGGAGCCTGAAACCCTCCTATCACTCTTTTCTGTATGCTCTGCCTTTAGACTGTTCTTCTCCAAGTTGGACATCCTCACTATTCATTTCCCTCTCCCCAAATCCTGCTCTCCGCAGCCCTTCTCTCTCTCTCTCTCTCCCTCTCTCTCTCTCCCTCTCTCCCCCCCTCTCTCTCTCTCTCTCTCTCTCTCTCTCTCTCTCTCTCTCTCTCTCTTTCTCTCTCTCTCCCTCTCTTTCTCCTCTCTCTCTCTCCTCTCTCTCTCTCTCCCTCTCTCTCTCCCTTTCTCTCTCTCTCTCCTTCCTTCTGGCTGGCTGTGATTTCACACAGATGATGAAGTCTTTCAGCCCCAGGGCCCTGTCATACCCACTGTATGAGCCCCAAAGTGCTGCCGGTCATTTCCCGATTCCCTCCCCTGCCTGCCCCTTCGGGGCCTTGGCTAGTGCTAGGGGCTCTGAACCTCACTCCCTCAGGGATTGTGGATCCACAAGGGATAGGAATCGATGGGGCGGAACAGTCTCCCTGACAGATGGACAGATGAGGACTCTGGCTCCACCATCCCTGTCTCCCTAGGAAACCGGAGACAAGGGAGGCCACAGAAATAGAAGCTGGGGGGAGAGAGACAGAGACAGAGACAGAGGGAGAGACAGAGAAGAATACAGAGCAGGAATGAAAACAGAGACGTGAAAAAGGAGGGAGAGAAAGAATTAACGTAGACAGAAGGACCCCTAGGACTCCTCTTAGGCGGGCGGGGGTAGCACGGGAGATGCCCAGTCGAATGAGCCCTACCCAGAGGCAGAAGTTTGGGCCGAATAACCTCGAGGCAAGAGCCCAAGGGATGACCCTTTGGAAGCTGCGGAGGGCTAGAAGAGGCTTTTCTTGTTCCAAAGTGCTTAGAGGGCAGAGAAGGTGGAAGTGGGTTATTTCTAGTGAGGAGGGCTGGTATAGCATCATCCATATGCACCGTCCATAGGTACTGCCCATTCCTGGAACTGGGGGTGGGCTGGGGTAAGGGCATATAGCCGGCTAGGCCAAGGGCCAGGGCTGTTGGGAAGCTTGGCTAGGCCTAGAAGTGTTTGTGATTCTGAAGCTGCTCTGGTGGGAGGAAGGGAGGGGAACTGGAGGGGACGGGGGTGGAGGCTACGGTTCCAGCTCAGAGAAAGTAACCCTGGTGGGAACAGGCTTGTGTAGTGGTGAATACCCCCAGGCAGGGTCCCCTTTATCCACCCTTCTTTGAGTTGGGGCCAGCTTCCAATGGAGCTGTGTTTCCCTGGAGGCTGTGGGAAAGGAACCAGAGAGAGGGGAAGGTTCATTCCCCCCCCCCAATCTATCCCTGGCCCCCCTCCCAGCCCAGTGCCTGTCCTGCTAGGCTGGGCCCAGCAGAGAAGGGCTGTGGAAGAAACATTGTCGTCACTGCTCAGATGTGCCAGGCCTCCTGCCAACCCTGGCCCTTCCCAACCTTGAGACTGTTGAAGGCACTGTAGTGGGGAGGGAGGGAGAAGGGGGCTGGGTCACCACTGCAGGGGGGAAGGCCCAGGAGGTCCTCACTGGGGTGAGAGAGCAGATTCTGACAAAGGAGAATTCTGCCAGCCTGAGGTAGTGTGAGCAGGTTGGTGTTTGGGGAAGCAGGTTGTTCCTTCTCCTCATGGCTTCTTGGGTTTTCCAAAAGCTAGAGTCTGTACCTCTGGGTGCCTGATGTTCAGCCCACAGCCTGGGCACAGAGTCCTGGCTATGGCTTCTGGGATCCATGGTTCCTGATGGTTGAGGCTGCAGCTGCTCCTGAATGGGGGCAGGGGTGGGGGGGTGGGGAAGAGATATGTACTGGGGGTGGGGGTGGAGTAGGAAGGGACCTGATTTCTTCCATGTAAATGACTCCTCCCCTCCCCTCCACCACTTTGGTTTCCTTCATGCCAAGAGGACGATCTGGAAGCTTCCCACCCCAGTACCTCTATACTCTTTTCCTGCCCCACACCTCTCACCCTCACCCCTTCTTCCTGATGATCTAAGGACCCTTGACATCCAGATTCTTACAGGGGTAGGGTGTGGAGCGGTGGTCCTAAGAGGTGGGCAGGACTGGGAGAGGGCTTTGGTCTCATCCAGACCTTTCCTGTCCTACTCGATCCTCTCCAAGTGGTTTTAGCCCTTTGCCCTGGCTCTCTTTGGAGAGCAGGATGTTAGAGAGCCGCCAGAGGCCCGGCCTAGCCAGCAGACAGCTGGGCCACCTGATCAAGGAGTGCTCTGACAGTGAGCTCAGCCCAGCTGGCTCCGGGGATGGCACCGAGAGGGGGGAGGGGAAAGAAAGTCACCGCCTCTGGCCCTGCAGCCCTGCCACTCCTGCTCCCTCCTTCTTGAAAAGCTGCACAGTATGGAGAGCAGAGAACTAGATTTGGAGTCAGTGGAACTGGTGAGACCCTCCCCTCCCCCAGGCCCCGCCTCTGGGTGTCCCCCCCCCCATGTTCCTTGCCCCTTGTCCATGGCACTAGGTCCAGGCTGATCCTCTGGGATATTCTATCTCTGCGGCCTGCAGAACTTCCTCTAGATTCTCATTCATTCCCAAGCCTAGACAAGGAACTTATGTATTGGTAAGAACCTCAGCTGTCTTGTCTTTTCCTGTTCCTAGCTCTCTCCCTCATTTCTCACAGTTCTCCCTGTGGAGCGGTCCCTCTCAGTATCTAGCCTCACCTCCACCTTCCTTACCATTGCCCTTGGTCTGTTTGTTACTGACCTGCCCTCCAAGAGGAAAGCACTTTAGGAAAAAAAAACCCAATAGGAATCCATGGGTCACATTAATGCACTGTTGGCGGAGCTGCAAATTGGTCCAGGTAGTCTAGAAAACAATTTGGAGCAATGCCCCCAAAGTTACTAAATTGTGTATGCCCTTCGTGATGCCACAACTAGGCCTATACCCTCGAAAAGATTAGAGAAAAAGGGAAAGGATCCCTATGGACAAAAACTATTTTTAGCAGCTCTTTCTGGGGCGGCAAAGGACAATTGGGGAATGGCTAAACAAATGATCAAATGTGAAGATAGTAGAATGCTATTGTACCTTAACAACGACCAAGAAGAGAGCTTCAAAGAAACCTTGGAAGACCCGTATGAAATGATGCAGAGCGAAGGAAGCAGAACCAGCAGAACAGTGTCTACAACAGTAACAAGGTCATTGGAACTCTGCTCAGAACAACGAGGCAGCTAGGTGGCACGCTGGGCCCGGAGTTAGGAACACTCGAGTTCACGTTCAGCCTCAGACACTTACCAGCCGTGTGACCCTTCTGTCTGCCTCAGTTTTCTCATTGGTAAAATGGAAGCGGTAATAATTATAACGGCATACCTGTCTCTCAGAGCTATTGTGAGAGCAAGATGAAAAGAAAAAATAAAAGGAAAACAAAATAAAATAAATTTAGAAATATTCGTACAATGCTTCACAAACCTTAAAGCACTATACCAGTTCTAGCTACTGGGGGCAGCTGGGTGGCACAGTGAGTAGAGCACCGGCCCTGCAGTCAGGAGGACCTGAGTTCAAATCCGGCCTCAGACACTTGACACACTTACTGGCCATGTGACCTTGGGCAAGTCACTTAACTCCAATTGCCCTGTCCTCCCCCTTACTATTACTACTAGTAGTAATTCCACCCCACCCCCACCCCTGCCTCATGACAGAGATGACAGACTCAGGGTACAGAATTTTTTGGGACATGGTTAATGTAGGAATTTATTTACAAGGCATATTTGCTACATGGGTTTTGTTTTCCTTTTTCCGGGGTTAGGGGAGGATGGGAGGGAGAGAAAATAAATTCTTGTTAATTGAAAAAAAAATTTTTAAAAGAAGCCTAAGGTTCTGAGTTCCAAGTGCACATGGAAGAAAGAAGGGAGGTAAAGTAGAAAATTAGGGCCTTGGGAAAGGCATCATGGAGCGTGAACCCTTCCAGTCACATCTTCTTTACTCACCAGGATAGAGGAAATTCTGAATGGGGAGACTTAGAAGGACTTGGAAAAACTCTGGGTCAGTAACCTCATGCTGGCTGAGTGTGGGTGGAGTGGGTCATATTAAAATAGTCTCCTTCTACGATGGGGCAAGGGGCAGAGGACTGAGCTCCAGTCACTTAAAAGGCAAACCGGGTCCCTCAATGGGGGGATAAAGGGAGAGAGGGGTGGGGCTCCCCGAGCCAGGGCAGGGAGGTTCCTATGTCTGAGGCAGTTGGGAATAAAGGAGGGAGATAGGGGGAGGGGTGGGAAGCTGGTAGATAGAGGGCAGAGTGCCTTCCCTGTCTGAAATAAGATGAGGAATATTCCTTCCCTTGAGCTGCTCCAGCCTGAGACCCGGTAAAATAGCCCAGATCAGTCTTGAGGAGATGTTGGGCATCACATCACATGGGCCCATCTCTCTCTTTCCAGGGTTCCCCTACCCCTCTCCTCCCTTTATCAACCGCTAGGGTGATGGGACATTTTCTCCCTACCCCTTTCTAGGTTTCAGCAGGAGATGGTTGGGTGCGATCAAGGGTTGTGAGTGGGGTCTCCAGGACATTTCCCAGCTGCCATTCAATAGAAAACATTCCCATGATCTTGTCTCCTGTGTTTCTTTCTTGCTGGTTTTTCCCTTGAATTTATTTTTTAAAGGAAATTCAGGCCCTTATTACTGATTTTATATACACACACATACATATATATGTACACACACACACACACACACACAATCTTGTATATCTTAATGATTTCTCAACAGCCCCTGATTGAAGCGTGCCCAATTTAGCTCTTGCCATAAGTAACTTTTTATATATCCTTGGGGAATAATTCACTTATGAATCTTCTAAATCTGCAATCTCAATTAAAAGTTGAGGTTGTTTTTCTGTTCTCCTCTCCTTTTGAGATCCTTCCCCAATGAAATGATGCTGTCAGACCCCATCAATCCCAGATTGTTAGTCTGTCTGCCGAAGGAAGGATAAGTCATTCTGGGAGACTCCCTGGAGAGTAAGGTGGGGTGGGGGTTGGGCCAGCTCTCTACAGTAGAGGGTCAACATCATGGCGAGGGGGTCAGTCTCCAGTAAGTGGGGTTTCCCATAGCCAGAGGAGGAGATTTCTAGAGGGATGTGCTGGTTTTAGAATGAAGGGGGAGTTACCCATTTCTCTGGACTGATTTCTATCCAGGTTTCTTCCCACAAGAGGTCTCCGTTTGGGGAGGAATGCTAAGAGCTGAGGTCACTCCCCCCACCACATCCCCTTTTCTCCTAATTAACCTCTTCATTTCTGGAAGGGTGGACTGGGGTGAGGGAGGAGTATAGATAGGAGTCTTTCCGAGTTCACCCTGCCCATTCCTCTGTCTCTCCAAGTGAATCGAGAGAGCTGGAGGGATCTCTAAGCTCCCTTTTGCTTCTGACATGCTCAAATTCTCTCTCTTTATCCCTGAATTTTGCTGGTGCCCAGACCGGAGTTAAACAGAGAACAAGGCAGCAACATTAGTTTCCCACCTTCTCAGAACTAACCAGTCATTCCTTCAACAAGCACATGTTTGTTAAGTGCCTATGATGTGCCAGCCAACATTCTAGGTACTGGGAACACAGAAAGTGAGATATTCCCTGACCTACTGGGGAAACAGCCCTTACATACACACACATCCCTGCCCTCAAGGAGTTTACATTTTATTAAAGGAAATGACGGGTACTCATATAAATAAATGCAAAATTTATACCAACTAAATGTCAGGGTCTTTGCGTGTAGGGCAGCTAGGTGGATAGAGCAGATAGGACCCTGGGTTTGGAGGCAGGGAGATGTGTTCAAATCCAGTGTCAGACACTTATTAGCTGTGTGACCCTGGGCAAGTCACCTAACCCTGTTTGCCTCAGTTTCGTCATCTCTCGAATGAACTGAAGAAGGAAATGACAAACCACTCCAGTATCTTTGCCAAGAAAACCCCAAATAGGGTCACAGAGAGTCGGACAGAACTGAAATAACCAAAGAACAACGGGGGTGGAAGAACCCCAGCTGGGGAGTCAGGAAAAGCTTCCCGTAGCATGTGGGGCTCAGTCGGAGTTTTGAAAGAAACCAAGAGGAGGGGGTGAGGATGGAGTTCATTCCACACATGGGAAACAGGCTGTGCACGAGATTGGAGAGATGAAACATCGTGTTTGAGGCAGCAGGAAGACCGGGTTTGACTGGACAGTGGGAGGCGATGAGGAGGAGTCCTGTGTGACGAGTCTGGAGGCCAATGAAGCTATTGCTATTATGACATATCACCTGTGGTGTGGACAGCCTGAGGGCAGTGCCTCCCCTCCCCCTGAGATATCGAAAGAACCAGAAGGACCACCCTCACCTCACTGGCTGGACTCTCAGTGGAGTATTTAGAGAAAGATGGGAAGGAGGATCCAACAGGGGGAGAAGGCATGGGCGAGGGAACCCTTCTTGGGGGAGATCAGTCCAAAGCGAAGTACCTGTTATCTCTAGTCTCCCAAGAACCTCCCTCGACTTCGTGTATTTCGATCCTGACGACACCCCCCTCCCCGCCCCGAGGGAAGGCAGGATTTATTATCCCCATTTTCTACATGTGGAAACTGAGCCCTAGAGTGGGGAAATGATTTACTTGAGCTAACTAGTGCCAGAGGGAGTACTCGAACCCAGTTCTTGCTTCTGTATCAGTGAGTACATCTGAGGTACCACACCCCAACTCAGGACCAAAAACCATCTCTCTAAGGGCATGTTTGCATACGGGTTAACAGGAGGCTCTCCAGCCACAGATCAGGCTGGATTGGGGCCCCATGACTCCTGGGATAACTGTTTAACCTTCACCCTGCTGTGTGTGAGTTGGGGGGGGGGGTGTCTGATAATAGTAGAGAGTTAGTTGTGTGTCAAGTTACCAGCTGAGGGAGAAAGAAATGTGGACAGAGGGAGGCAGGGGATTCCTGCCTGGCTGGAGTTAACGATTAACCCTGGGCCCCTCCACTTCCTGCTTCCTTTCCTCCCTCTTGGTTTTCCGGGCCCCTGGCCCCAGGGACTGACAACCCGTGACCAGCCTGCTGGTTGCGGCTTCCAGACTCACAAACCAGTCTCTCCAGTTCAAAGAATAGCTCATCCTGTCCCTTCCCCCTCCTCCTCCCCCAGGCCAAAAAGCCCGGCCCTTCTCTCTCTCTCAAACTAAACTGTCTTCCCAATTCAGTTCAATTGTTGGATTCACTAAACACTACCACATCCTGGGTTCCAGGCTCTGGAGCGACAGAAACAAAATCGAAAGCAGCCTTTGCCTTCAAAGTGCTTACATTCTACTGAGGGGCCCAATGCACACATGTGAGTAAATAGTAGAGGGAAGGGGGTGTCAGAATAGGAGATGATATTTGAACAGAGCCTTGAAGGGAGCTGAGGTGGGGAAAGAAAGCATTTTAGGCATAGGTCCCAGCCAATGCAAAAGTGAGGTGGTGGGAGATGGCAATAAGGTCAGTTTGTATGGAATGCAGAATACATAATGTGAAATCAGCCTGGAAAGACAGAGGGTGAAAGGCTTTGTAAGCACTCCTAGCAAAGGATTTTTTATTTTATCTTTGAAGGGGTGCCTAACAAGATCAGACCTGTGCTTTCTCCCCCTCTAGTCACTCCTTTATTCAAATTGGTGATTCAATACTATACAATGATAAGACTAAATGCCCCTTGGTTTTCTGTGAAAACTCCTCAAATCTTTACTCCTCCTTTTCCCCAACTCCTCTCCCACCATAAAGTTCCCCTTCCCCCTTTTCATTCCAGAATCCCCAGTTATAAGGAGCAGAGACTGGACCTGGGCCTAGACACTGAACTCGACATTTCCGTACACCTGAGACCATTAAGCATTTACTAAAGAAGTAAGTCGGAGCTGGGTGGCATCCACCTGGGAAGTCTGGACACAGACAATAATAGCGCCACACGTGTGTTACCTTTAGTTCACAAAGTAAACATATTATTCCATTTGATTCCTTCCACCATCCTGGCTCAGGGGCATCTAGGTGGTACAATGGATAGGGCTCTGGTCCTGGAGTAGGAGGCCCTTCCTTCAAATTCGACTCAGACACTGTGTGACCCTGGATAAGTCAGTTCACCCCAAATTACCTCCCCCTTCTAAAAAAATCCTAGACTCCTGGAGATACAGGAATTATAATGCCTATTTTGTAGATAAAGAACCAGCCTCAGAGAGGTTTCAATTAATCCATGGTCACAGAGCCATTAGTATTTAAGAATCTGCTGTGTGCAAAGAACAACCCTGAGAGTTCAAAAGCAAAACCAAGCAGTCCCTGACTTTTAGAAATTTACATTTCTACTGAGCGCATTCACCTTGTTTGAAAGTAAGTCAATAAAAATTACTATTTATATAAAATAAGGAAAAGCATTGTGGACTAGTGGAAAGAGGTATGCCTATAGGTAAGTTATTAACCTCTCTTGGCTGCAGTCAATACTCCAAGGCTATAGACTGCTGCTAGAAGGCAGACAGGTGGCTCAGTGGGCAGAGCCCTGGGCCTGGAGTCAGGAAGTTGTTCATTCCTTTCAGTTTTATCCCACTCTTCCTAACTCTACTTTAGATTTTCTTGGCAGAGATACTGGAGTGGTTTGCTGTTTCCTTCTCCAGCTCGTTTTACAGTTATGGAAACTGAGGCAAATTGGGTTAGGTGACTTGCCCAGGGTCACATAGCTGGTGAATGTTTGAGGCCAGATTTGAACTCAGGAAAATGAGTCTTTCTGAATTCTTGCACAGTATTCTACCTCTTTGCCACCTAGCATGTCAGAAAGATCTGAGTTCAAATCCAGCCTCAGACATTTACTAGCTGTGTGACCCTGGCCAAGTCACTTAACCTCTGTTTGGAAAAAGAAATGGTAAACCACTCCAGTATCTTTGCCAAGAAAACCCCATGGACACTATGGTCTACCAGGTCACAGTCAATGGAACAACAACTTAAACTGCAGTTGTTGCCTGGCCTTGGCTGGTTTCCTTACTGGGAGTTCTCTATACCACTGGAATCACAGGTCTACACCACCCTCCTCAAAAAATACCAGGGCGGGGCGGGGGCAATAAAAAAGAGTGTCCTGTGTAACAGTTGACACCTGAGCACCTTTGAAGGAAACTAGAGATTCTAGGAGGTGGGAGGGGAGTAGGCCACAGTGCACAGTGCCTGGCATTCAGCAGGCAATTAATGAATGCATGTTGATGGTGACTGTGCAAAATCAAGGGTGGGAGACATAACATCATATAGTAGGGCCAGCTAGCGGATCCGTTTGACTGGAGGGGACTGTGTATGAAGGTGACACTCAGCGTCCCCCATTTCCAAAAGCAGGGCCCTATCCGGGCTGCCTCAAAGCTCCAGCCGGTACTCAGGGAAGGGTCAGCACTAACCTTGGTCCTCTCCCGACTGGGGAGCCTAAGGTAGTTCTGGGTAGCTCACTTCCCTCTCCTGGGCCTCTTTGCCTACCCCACCAGCGCAAAGTCTGGGGGATGCACTCAGTGCTTGTCTTGAAGGCTTTCCCCGCTCCAGAGACCCTGGAAATCTCCCCTGGTGGCCTGTCCGGGTCATTCTCTTCAGTGGTGTTTTTATGTTGTATCCACACTTCATGACCCCGTTTGGGGTGTTCTTGGCAAAGATAGTGGAGTGGTTTGCCATTTCCTTCTCCAGCTCATTTGACAGAAGAGGAAACTGAGGTAAGCAGGGTTAAGTGACTTGCCCAGGGTCATACAGGTAGTAAATGTCTGCAGCCATATTTCAACTCAGATCTTCCTGACTCTAGGCCAGGCGTTCTATCCATGGTGCCATCTAGCTGCCCCAATTATCCTTGGTATATGTGCAGCTCTATAGTATTTTCTGTCTGAGGAGTTACTTGCACAGTAGAGTATACTTAGCGTCCCCGTCCTGGTGAGGCTACTTATTAACATGGTGACCTTGGGCGAGTCATTTCATTTTTCTGGGTCAGATTCCCAATTCTGTAAAATGAGGAGTTTGGACTATGTGAAATGTAAGGTCTCTCCGAGTTCCAAGACCCCAGGGTCTCCTCACGTTCTGTCACAGATTGCACAATACTGGGGAAGGAGTAATGCAAACCCAAGGTCTTTCTCCAACACACCCAACAAACGAAGACCTCTGGGGAAGGGTTATCATTGTCTCCGGCCCCGTCATGGCAGTGTGCCATGTGATTGTCACACGCCACAGGAACCTGTGAATGCACCCAGCATCTGCACCCAAGTGTGTCTGGGTTTGTGTGTTCCCTCACGCCTTGTGGTAGCGGCATGCTGCGCCCAGGCTAAGACCTGAGTTCAAATTTCACCTTAGACACTACCTAGCTCTGTGACCTTTGGCAAGACACTTAACCTTGGTCAGCCACCTTTTTTTCCATGTGTAAAAGAGAGCAAATACCACCTCTTACCTCCTGGTATTGTTGTGGGGATAAAGTAACATGGCCCTGATAAAGTGAAGCGCTATATAAAAGTTATTTGTATTATTATGTGCTGACTGGGCCCAGAGGACTGCGTGCCCTGGGTGTGTGTGTGTGGGGGGGTGGAGGTGGAGCTGTGAGTTCTCTTCCTCTGGTCTGCAGCCCCAAGCTTGGAGGGGCTTTCCCTCCCCCTCCTCCTCTCCTCCTCCCCCTCCCCTCTGTTTACACAACTCCTAGGCCACTTCCTTGGCCAAACAAACAGGCCAACCCCAGGGGTGGGTGGGGGTGGAGAAGAAGGCTGGGAAGTGGGGAGCCTTCCCTTCTGGGGGAAAAACACAATAACAACAAAACTTTCTCCATTTTTCTTCTCGGGTTTTGCAAAGCATCGCCCCTCCACCTCCGAGGTCAGAGAAATTAAAAATGTTCAGATTAATTCATTTTGTGATTGTAGAAACAAGCCCAGAGCTAGGAAGTCACAGAGGCAGGAGTTTAACCAGGAGTAACCACTGTTTGGATACGCCCTCGAACCTTCAACTGCCCCTTCCCTCCCTCCCTTTCCTTTTCCACTGACCTAAGAAACGTCCTCAAATGTCCTGGGTCCTCAAAGCAAGCCTTCCCTAGGCCATTCTACTCCTATCCAGCTCTTTCCTAATTTTCTATTTCCTCTTCTTCCTTATCAAATTTCTTCTTTGGGCATTCAGGGTTAAGTGACTTGCCCAGGGTCACACAGCTAGTATCTGAGGCTGGTGCTCTTGACTCCAGGGACTGTGTTCTTTATCCACCGCTGAGTCAAACTTCTTGAAAAAGTTGTCTACACCAAGAACCTTCACTTCCTCACTACCTAGTCTCCCCAACTAAGTCTTAACCAGAAAATCAAGCCCATTTTCTTCTTCAAACCCAATCCTCCTTGTGTGTCCACTATTTCTGTCTGTGGACTGGTTGTCCGTCGTCCATCCAGTCATCTGTCCATTTGCCTGGAGAGACTGGGATAATGGGGAGGTGTTAATAATGTGGGTACAGGAATTTGGGGGCCAGGTGGGGTTCTTGTTCGCTTTTCCGTCTATGTTCTCATTCTTAGGCTGATTCTCCCTCTTTATAGTCCAGCTAAATTAACCTCACTGCTCCTCACACATTGCACCCCATTTTCCTTCTCTCTGCTTTTGTATTGGCTCCCCTTTGCCCCCAGGCCTAGAATACTAGAGTCCCCTCATCTCTATCTCTTCGAAGGTCCACTTTCTGTATGAGGCCTACCCGATTTCCCTACCTGCTAGCTCTTGGCTTTCTTGGCTTTATGTCTTATATACTTGTTTTTTAGGCAATTAAGATAAGTGACTTGCCCAGGGCCGCACAGCTAGCAAGAGGCTGAGGCCAAATTTGAATTCAGGTCCTCCTGACCCCAGGGCTGGCGCTTTATCCTCCATGCCACCTAACTGCCCCTCTGTATACTTCCGTGTGTCCATATTACATCCTCCGTAGGAGGGCAGGAGCTATGTCACTTTTGACCAAGAACCTAGCACGGCGTCTGGAACACAGAAATTAATAACTGCTTGTTGATCGATTGAAGTCAGTTACCTCTCTAGTTTCATAACCCAGAGGAAACGAAGTGGAAACCCCAGTTTCTTGTCTAAGGTCACACACAAAATTGCTGGCCCAGCCAGTGTCAGGAGTCACAAACCTCACCCTCCCCCACCCTCGCCCTCCCATGAGGACCATTGTAATTGCAGGCAGCCTCAGCATTCCGCTTACTGGGAGAGCAAATTACCTTGGGCAGGTTGTGACTCTTCGGACCCCTCCTCCCTTGCTCTCCCTCTCCCTCTCCCCACAGCAACAAACAAGCTCTAGTTGCCTAGAGAGTAAAGAATGGAGCTTGTTCAGTGTTGTTGTTTTTAACCTTCCTCCTCCTCTACCCCATCTCTCTGGTGGCAGAATCGGGTACTTGTGTCAAGGGTGTCTCATCCCCAGGGTGCAGGCGGCCTTGGGTCCTCCGCCTGTTCTGGGTGAGCCAGAAAGGCTTCCCGTGACAGCTCAGCCAGAGGACCCACCTAGTTGGTTCAGTTAGCCACTTTATCTTGGGCCAAACAATTCTCAAAGACTGAAGACACCCTACCGAGGGAGGGGGGCGGGGGGGGGGGGGGGAAGGGCAATTGAGGTTAAGTGACTCACCCAAGGTCACACAGCTAGTAAGTATCAAGTGTCTGAGGCCGAATTTGAACTCAGGTCCTCCTGACTCCACAGCAGGTGCTCTACTCGCTGTGCGCCTAGCTGCCTCCCTACCAAATTTTAAAAGGAGCAGTGTCAATCTGTGTAGTCAGGTCAACAAATATTTATTGTGTTGACTATGTGCCAAGTTATTGTGGAAAGCTGGGAGTACCAAAGGAGGCAAAAACCAATGGGTTCCTGCCCTCCAGGAACTTACAATCTAATGTCAGTGGAGGAAGTGGACTGTCTAAAAGAAGCCACACTAGGTCCCGGAGATAGTAAAAATAGGCCCATCCTGTTCCGCTTGGAAGCTGAGCCATTCAATCTAACAAGTATTTATTAGGATCTCCTGGATGTAATGCATTGTGCTTAAAGCCTGGAGAAACTAGTCAGTAGGAAATTGCTCCTGACATCAAACAGATTCCCTGACCCATCTCTTGACTAGGTCTATGAGTGGTCCAGGGAGGCTGATGTGGGGTGGGGTGGGGCTCTATTAGCCAAACTAAAAGATGACTCATATATGCACAATAAGCATGTCCGACTGGCCTTCCCTCTCTCTTCCTTTAGGATTTTCTCAGACTGCTCTTTTCCCCCCCAGAGTGGGTTCCTTGGATCAAAGACCTGGAATAAATTCATTTTACCTCTACGTCTAGAGTAAATGTTCTCAAAGGGCCTTCTAGATCCTATGATCTTAGGAACCTACCCTGACTTCAGAACTGCTCAAGACTGACTTAGAGTTCTTCCTATATTCGATTCAGTTCCGGCCTTTAGAACTAGCATTAACCTCAGAGTCAGGAGGCTTAGGTTCTAGTCTGGACTCTGCCTTTAATTAGTTGTGTACCCTTGGGCAATTAACCCCCCCCCCCCCCCCCCTCCCCGGCCCTTAGCTTCCTCTTCACATTAGATGAAGGGGCTAGTCTACCAGGTGATGTGGAAGTTCTGCTCAGTCCTAACCAACACCCTCAGAGGACAGGGTACAGAAATCCAGCAAGGGCTAGCCCAGGCACCTTGACCGTCCTGCCCCCCTGACCTAGCTGGACTGTTTTGCAATCCGATCTGTTACAAACAACCTCTAAGGTTCTGTTGACTTTAACCTCACGACCTTCAGCCACATTGCCCTCATTTAACTGCTTCCATTGCACACTAGAGGCCCCAAACCCTCCAGTCATTGCAGGGTACCTTCCATCAATTTCCTCTAAAGGGAAGACCCAGCCTCCTGGGAACAAAGATAGGCAGAGAGACACACATGTCACCATAAATTTTTGTGTCTTTGGATAACTAATTCTCTAAGCAGGGGCAAGAATCCTGACACTTGCTTCCCCCCAATGCTCCCTTCCTTTTCTAGGAACACCTATTGCCGCTCCCCTAGCTCAGAAGGTAACTTAGCTTGGCTTGGTCCCACCCTCTGGGCAGACTCCAACTTCAACTGCTATCTCTCCCCCCCCCCAATCCCCCTAAAAATCTGGTTGTAGTTTGAGTGTCCAACTGAGGGTTTGTTTACATTTATAACACATACACACCCTCATCACCGAGTGGGAGAATAGAATCTCTGTCAAGGATACATCATTACAGGGTGAAGGTAACCACCCACCCCCAACTGATTGAAAAGCCGGCATTTAAGCTGGGCCTTGAAGCATGGCTAGAATTTTAACAGGCAGAAATTGGGAATGGGGTGGGGGGAGGGAGGGAAAGGTGGTCTAGGTGGAGGAATAGCACAGCCAGGATGCTTATAGTGTGTTTGGGAGAACAGGGAAGACTCCAGGGAGGACCATACGTTCCTCATAAAACCATAGAATGTGGGAGCTGGAAGAAAACAGAGACCATCTAGGCAGGGCCTCTCTTCTTTTTGTGTTATGGATCCTTTTAGCAGTCTGGTGAAGCCGATGGACCCCTTCTCAGAATAAAATAAAACACATCGGATTACAAAAAATTAATTATATAGAAATATAATTATTAAAGTATTTTTAAAAGCCACAGATTCCATGCTGATCTAATTCAATCTCTTTATTTTACAAATGGGGAAACTGAGACAAAGATGTTGAGAGAGGAAGTAATTTGTCGGCAGCCCAGAAGCAACCTAGTGGTAGAGTCTGGACTAGAACCCAGCTAGGGAAATTTTATGAGAGAAGACTGAAGAGGTGGGTAGGGGTCAGAATTTAGGCAGTCCACAGTATTAGATGTCTAAGTAGTATAGACTTCATATGCTAGAGACAAGAAGGATTGACTAAAGGGTTTTGAGCAAGCCTAATCAGATCTGAAGTCAGGAGATCAATTTCACTCAACAAACCTGTTCCGTGTGACTTTGGGTACATAGTTTTACTTCTCTCTGTTTCCTGTTTTACTTCTCAGTTTCCTGATCTATAAAATGAGGAGACTGGATTCGTGAATCCTTAAACTGAGTTCCGTAAACTTGAGATAGGAGAAAACAGATTACATCTGTATTTCAATATAACTGGTTTCTTTGTGAATTAAACGTATTTCATTTTATATATTTAAAAACCTGATTCTGAAGAGGGGTCCATAGGCTTGACCAGACTGCCAAACGTTAAGGATTAAGTTTTTTCCATCAGGATGTGCTATGAAAAGAAATCATTTGGGTTTCAGATACTAGCCCTGTGACTCTGGGCAACTCACTTAACCCCAGCTGCCTCCTAAAAAGAAAAGAAGTCACTCAACAAACCATAGTTATGTCAACAGATAACTGATTCCCCAGCCTGGGGAATTCAGTGCCTACAGTGTGTCAGGCTTTAGCTAAAAGCTTCCTTGGTGCTAAGAATTCAGATGCAAAGACTCAATTTCAATAGCTCCTGCCCTCAAGGACATTTCTATGTAATCTCCTACGGAGATCAGTCTGATAGCAAGTGTCACCGGAAAGCAGAGAAGGGAATCTAGGGGAAAACTCAATTCCAGGCCACAAACCTTCCCCTCAGAGCCCTGCCAGGGCTGAGAGTTAGCCCTCCAGTTCACAGCACCGTTGTTCTTCTTGGCGGTGATTATGCGAACTTTGTGTCTTTGCTTTCTTTGCATTTGCCTGTCTTCCAGGGAGATCTCTGAGATTCAGGAGATCTCTGAAGGGAGATTTTGTTCTCTCTTTAGTGTCTCTGGGACACTGAAGATTCAGCCTTGGATGCGGGTTTGGTCTCCACTGAAAGCAGGCTCCCTCAGGCTGGTTTCTGTGGGCCCCAAACCACACTTCCACATCACAACCTGTCTCTTCACCCCCTAATCCAGTGTCTCCTCTTGTTCTCAGAGTTGTAAGGGAAGGTCCAGGCTAAGGAAGCTGAGTAGGATGCTTAGGAGGTAACTGAATTACCCCGGCTAAGTCTTTTGTTTAAGAATGGGGGAATTTCGGGGTGGGAAGCTTTGGGCCCTCTTGTGCTTTTGTAGTCCAGACTCTGGGGTGGTTGGGCAGGGAAGGGGGCCATTGAGGTGTTGATGAATCCATTTTCCCTCTAGAGTCCAGCTTCAGATTTCCGATTCCAAACCTGCTGAGCCATCCCACCCCAGGCTGAAATTCTCTCGGTCCTTCAAGCTAAACCAAATTAAATCAACACACATATTCATGGAACTCCAACAGTGCCCAGCAAAGAGCTGGGTCTCAGGAACTAGAAGTGGGGGAGGAAGATGCAAACTTGACAAAAACATTCTCCCAGGCCTCTACGCTCCGATTACCTGTTTGAACAGAAAGGCTCCCTAGCAATCATTAGCTAACCCTCAAGTTTTACTGATGGGGAAACCGAGGCATGGAAAGGTGAAAGGACATGGTGAAAACACAAGTTATTGGCAGGCCCTGGGGCATTTTGTTCACATAGTCAAGTGGGCCCCTCAGCCTGGAGCATAGGCCCTGTGCACTCATCTGATCCCTCCAGCTCGACAATTCCTCCGAGCCTGGGACTGCATTTGTTTTCTCCTCCCCCTCCTTCTTCTCCCCCACTGGCTTTAGCAAAGGGCTGGGCTCAAGGTAACAGGTCAGCACATACTTGTGGAATGACTGACTTCGGGAAACCAGCAAAGAGTTAAATTGCGACTGCGCACAATGAGAGTTACTTCCCTCCTAGCAGTCCTTCTCTGGAGCTGGGGGCGGGTGAAGGAGACCAGGTGGGTGGGGGGTGTCCCTCCCCTAAAGTGGAGGCCGAGCCTCAAAATTTGCAAACTGCCTGAAGAAACTCAGGATCCCTTCGATTTTTCTGCTCCAGCGCGTCCGTGCTCTCCACCTAGAGGGTCATTGCTAGCACCTTCTCTGGATCTCGGTTTGAATCTTTAGGATTTTGCTTTTGTTCAAAATGCATAGAACTTTCTCTGGCCCCATTTCCTCAGTCCATGTCCGATCGACCTCTTAGCCTCTGGCCCCTTTGGGTCTCTCAGACTGAGAAAGCTCAAACAAGGAAAAGAGCTCCCGGGCCTGGGCCAACTATGTAGCACTTCACAGTATCTAGTCAGGAAAGGTTCTGTGTGAGGATTGGGGTGACGATCCTTCCTGTTCTCGATCTCTTGGGAAGGAGACTTCACCTTAATCTCCCCTCCCCACTCCCTAAACCTAGTCCCCCATCTAACAATCCTGAGTGGGGAAGTATTCCTCTATTATGTCTAACCTAAATCCCTCCTGTTGCAATTTAAGCCAACAGCGGAGGTCTCTAGTGTAACCAGAACAGAAATCCTTAGAAAGGTTTTTGCTCATTAGCCTTAAACAGGGACCAGCACTACAGAAAGATGTGGGTAATTAGAAGCCTATAGTCTCACTGAGGTCTGCCAATCCAACTTCCCCTTCTCCTCCCCTTTCTCCTGTAGGAAAAAAGAGGCAGCTCAGAGCAATGATGGACAAGAACCTTTCTATCCCTCCGAAATGAAAGGCTATAGGATTCTAGGATGCCTGGGTCCTTGTCACCTCGGTGACAGGTGCTGCTGCTTTTGTGAACATCATGGATGTTCGATCCGTTGGAGTCTAGGAATTCAGACCCCTGGGCTTTCCATTCGGACTTATGGAATTGCATTTCTCTGTGCCTCAGTTTCTCCATCATTGAGCACATGATTTGCTTGGAGGTGTTCAGCTGCAATGCTAGAGGACCATCTGGTTAGTCTGGCTGAAGAGAAGGGCCCAAACCAAACCTTTTGTGAATAGTCCTTGACAGGAGGCCCCTGGTGCATTCCTGAAGGCTTATGCCCTTTGGCCTGTCCCCCAGGCTGGGACAAGACCTAGAGAGTAGGAGTGTGTATCTGTTGGGAACCTGGGGAAGGATTGGAAAGGAGGTGGGGAGGGCCAAGAATTTCTCTGGGTGGGCTCAGCTTCTTAGCCCCTGGCACCCCAGAGACCGAGTCACAGAGACAGATATGGCTAATAGAGGCAGAGCCTAAGAGACAGAGATGGACAAACACAGGGATGAAGAGAGACAGAAAGACTGAAGCTGAAGCAGAGATAAGACTTACTTTAATCTCCCCTCTCCTTGGTTCGTGTACCTGGAGATGGGCCACATAAATACATCGACTATTATCTGTGCCTGGATTGTCTCCTGAAAATATTCACTTTTGGGCAGAAATCACTCACCACATCCCCTCTTTTCTGGGAAGGGAAAAAAAAAGGGTTTTTTTTTATTACTACTCTTCAGGTGTTACTAGGTAAATAAGACTACAGGTTGTTAGCAGAAATTTACTGAGAACTTTCCATAACCCCACAGAGGCCATTTTGGGATTATCTGGTACTTTGAATTTTCCGTGCCTCACCCCCTCCCCAGCATGGAAAATGAAAACTTGAATGTTTTCTCTTATAATGCCCTTTAATCATGATTTAAGTTATAGTTTAGCAATAAGAGGGGTTAGTGGAGGAGGGGAAGGATACCCACAGAGGAGCATTTGGCTTTAAACGCTGGAGGATAAGATTAGATAGATGAATAACCCGCTGAACAATCGGGGACCTGTGTCCTGGAAATTTGTGAGGAGCAGCGCGCATTAGTGAACCGGGACTCGGTTCTAGGTCTGGTTAAGAGCCCCCTCACTTTCCTCCTCTGAGCTATCCTTAAAATCCGGGTGTCGATTTGAAGGTTCAGCTCAGACATTCAGTGCAGGTTGAAAGAACACAAGCTCCTTGGGAACTGGTCGAGGACTGTTTCATTTTTTGGCTTTGTATATACTCAGTGCCTAGCACATAGGAGGCCCTTTATAAATGCTTGCTTGGTTTGTTACGGTTATGTCTAATATGAAACCACCCTCAATATTATTATACACATATATTTAATCACCTTTAAGTTCTGAAGAGTCCACAACTCGCGAAGACTGCATAGATATTCTAAATGCTAATATTTGTGAAACACTATTATGTTCAGCGAAGTCTTCCATCTGCTATGTAGTGTTATCTTATACGGACTTTATTCTTTTCCATAAGTGTAGAGACTCAGACCAGAGGCTTTCCGCAAAGTTGGCGTTCTTTCTGCATGACGGTAGATTGGGGGGCTAGAGGGAGGGACATCTTTACAAAACGCACTGACTTCTTCAAGTCTCCCAAGAAGAAGGCAGTATTATATGTGTGTACATATATATACATATACACACATATATATACATACATATTTTATATATATATATCTATATATCTCAAAAGTTGTAGGGAAGAAACGTTAGCTGAACTAGTGAGAAACCCAGAGAGAGAGAGAGAGAGAGAGAGAGAGA
>CM053625.1:1330845-1342657 GCA_028646595.1 Phalanger gymnotis | reverse complement strand
GTGAGGCCAGAGATGTCCTGCCCCAGTGGGTGGAAGGGAGCTGGGAATCCATCTCTCTCTCCCATCCTCTCCCCCAGCAGCTCTTTGCGTCAGGGACACACTGGGACCCCCTCCCCATTTGCTCTTAAGGTTTTCATATTTTGGTTGATAGGCTCCTTCTGCCCATCTGACAGATGGAAAGACTAATGGAGGATAACTAGATTGGGATTAGACTCCGAGGCAGTTGAAGTTTTGTCTTCAGGGTGGGCCCCCAAGGCTGCTTTCCCAGTTTGGAGGTATAAGCTAATTGAAATAGCGCCTCCCAGAAAAGCGATTGCACATGTTCGGGTAGTGGGGTCCTCCCCACACGTAGGCGTCTATATTTATAGACATATCCGAGTTTCCTGGAGGGTGGGAGCAATGTGAGGCCTTCCCATTTCAGGTGTACCCCTCCACTTTCACACACTCCAGCAGTTTAGGGAGATGTCCCAGTGCGTTCTCCATGTACCTCCCTTCACCCCACCCCTCCCACCCCCAGTAAGGGAGGGGGTGGGGCGTATGGAGAACGCACTGGGACGCCCTTGATTAAGTGTATTAATAGTTAAACTCAGCTCATAGCTTAGACTCACCAGACCACGAAAAGCCTCCACCAGTTACTCACGCTCTGTTGCTCAGCAAGAATATCCCGCTGAAGTTTTTTCCCCTGCTTTCTCTTTTTTAGGCCCCCCCCAAACCAGGTCCACTCAACCCCACCTCAGTATGTAACCGGGAAAGGGCCCTAGCCTGGTTCCCTGGAGAAAAACCAGGATTCCCTCTCCCTCCTTAGTATCTCCACCTGCCTAAACTCAGCTCCATTGTCAGCTGACAGAGGTGGTAGTGTTGGAGGGTGTGAGTGTGAGATGCTGTGTGTGTGTGTGGGGGGGCAGTATAAGAGATCTGAGCCTAGTGCGTTTGTATGACTCCAAATGTATACCTGTGTTAATGTGCTTTGTACATAATCGGCACTCAGTAAGTGCCTTTCTATTTATTCATGAAGCTACGTTAAGGTAGGGTCTGTGCTCATCCATAAGTGTGCGTATGTCCGTACAGACTCCCTGTCTGGTGTATGTGCACACAAGCATGTCTTTGTACGATTCCAAGTTTGTGGGGATCCCTGTGTCTCTCCATTAGGGAACCCCTATTCCTCCCCAGCCGTCTCTGAGATCCTGGCTCAGACCCCTCAGGCTTAGACTTTGGCCCTCCCAGGCACTCACAATCCCTGTTTGTTGGCTTCCCCTGTTAACTATTCTTCACTCCCCCTTCATGGGACTGGTCTTCTGTCGCTGACACCTATTCCTGCACCCAGAATTTAGAAAGCTGGAGAAAGACAGACTGAGGCCTTGGGAGACAGCACTTATCCACTGAGATGGCAGCCTGCGATTACAGGAATAAAAGGATTTTAAGGTCATAGGTTTGGTTTTCTTTCCCCCCAGAAGCCATGCGATAGCATAAGGCCATGGTTGTGTGTGTCTGCAGGCCGAGAAGCCTCTCTGCGTGAGCATCATAGATGGGTGTGCGTGCCTATGGACGCACCTGTCAGCTGGTGTGTATACCTGTGATTACGCATGTGTGCGTGTGTATGAGATAGGTATGATGTTAAATATGTAAAGATGTACCTGACACTACCTGAGAAGGACCTCTCCTGTCTTTGTGTAGCTTCCCAGGGGTGTGTGTGTGTGTGTGTGTGTGTGTGTGTGTGTGTATGTGTGTGTGTGCGTGTGTGTGAGAGCACTGATTACCCATAATTCCCCTTTACTAGAAAGGGGTAGGAATTTTTCGGTAAATGTCTGTGTAGGTTCTTTGGGTTCTCCATCCTTCCCCCAAAGGCCTAGGAATCCCACCTCCCTCACCTTCCTTTAGCTCCACCTTATTTTTTGGAGTGGGGGTGAGGAGGAAATGACCTCAGACCCAGGTCCTCCCCAGGGAGTGGAGGTCATTGATCAGACCCCCCCAACCCCACCCCCACCCCCACCCCACACCCACCCCCGGCGCGGGGGGGGGGGGGGGCCCTCCTGGCTGTGGTGGGCTCAGAGTGTTAACCCTGCCCCTCTGGCTCAACTCCAGTATCTATAATTGCTTTCTGCTGCTTAATCCCTCGGCCAGCTCAATTAGATCTCAAATTCTTCTTCATTTCCTGCCTCCCATGCTGGCCTCCATGCTGGAACCAAGGCCCTCCCCAGCCATGGTGCTGCTGGTGCTTGGAGATCTTTGGGGAGGATTAACCCTTTAGACCCAGGTCCCAATTGCTCAAACTTAAGTGGGACCGGGGAGATGGAGCCCTGGCTGGGGAAGCCATTCAATGATAGTGATTCTCCTTTTCCTCACAACAACCTTTTGACACCTCTCTTTTTACAGATGAAGAAACTGAGGCCCCCACAGTTAAATGACATTCCCTAGGTTATGCAGCTGCTGTCAGAGGCTAGTCTAACCTAAGTCCCCCCAGTACCAAGTCCAATGATCTTTTTATTACATCCGGGTCCTGATAAGTAGGAAAAATGAATCCCTTGAAATGGTCACATTATTTGAATTCTTGCGTGTATTTCGACTGGGATGGAACCCATTACCATTTTTTACATAATTATAATTCCAAATAGTGTGATTTTTAAATATGTATCTACCATGCTGCCTCACCATTCCTCAGTTTCTCCATCTTGGAAATGGGGGTGCTGGTATTGACCCTGGAAGCTCTTCTCCTTACAGCCTCGGTGGGTTAGATCTCTGTGACTGGGATCTGGAGTGGGACTGGTGCTCAGTGGAGTCTCGGGCCCCCTCCTGAACTCTTTCTCAACCCTTGCTGTCTGTATTACCCATTAGACTTCTTAGCATAATCTATGGCCTTGAAACAGCTCATGTTGTTAACTCTTCCTGGGTCAGTACCATCTCTCCCACTAAACTGTAAGCTCTTGGAGGTAGGGAGTATCACATGCTGTACACACAGGAACCTCTCAGTAAGTGTTTGTGGATGGTGGTGATGAGATAGTGGAGGCAGCGTGAGCGTGAAGACCTGAGAGCCCAATTCTTCCCCAACTCACAATTCCTTGGAGCGTCTCCCTCTCCTCCCCAGGCTCCGGACTGAGCCAGGCGAGGTCAGCTGCCTCAATCCATTCCCTGAGCCAGACAGGGAGCCTGTAAGGAGATTTGGGGAGGCAAGGGCTGGAGGTCACCTCCTCCTCCCCAGGAGGCTCCTCGGTGGCTGGGCTGACAGGCGGCCTGGCCTCCCTGAGGTTTGCTGGCAGCTTTGGAGACAGCTTGAAAATGCAGGGCTGCCTACAGATCAGCTCACGGAGCTGTAAAGGTCTCTCCATCCCATTACTAATCCCCCAGAGCTCCCCCCACCCCAGCCCCAGTAACCACCTCGTCCCTGTCCTCAGCAGGAAGAAAGAAAAGAGAACTAATACTAAAGCCAGAGAGCATGCCCATAGCTCTCAGCCTTTCCGGAGAAACCCTCTGGCTAGCAGTTCCTCCCTCTCCTCTGTCACTTTCTACCCCTCTTTGGTCTCTGTTGTGCAGTGATCTTTGGGGCAGACTAGGATACAGAATGATTAGGCCTAGGCTGAAGGATGGATAGGCTGTCCTCCATACTGCATGCCTAAGTCTCTTGCCTCCGTTCAGCTGCTGGGAACCTTAACTGAGCAAGTGGCCAAAATCCTAAATTCAAAAGTCAAACCACTTTGTAGGGAGAGGTCAAGGGCTTAGACTTTTGCCCAGAAAACCCTGTCTTACCTCTATTTTTGGGGGGTGCCCAGTTTTCTTCCAACCTGCTCACCCCCTTCCCCTTCCATTGCAGCTGCCATGGATGGATGGGTCTTAGTTCCTCCCCGTCCTTGGCAGACGTAGTATCCCTGACACCTTGAGACCATCTCCTGTTAACCCCAGGAGCCAAGCTGGCTCTCCAGGCAGGGTATATGCCCAACTCCCCCAGGCAAAGTTATTGGGGAAAGGCTTGAGCAGAATGAGAGGGCCGAGGAGGCAGCTTCTTCCAGGAGGCCCTCCAGGCATTCCGTGTGTGTCTCTCTCTGACCTTGTTTCTTGGCCACTCTTCCAGTCTTGTCTCTTGGCCTCTACTCTTTGTCTGCATCCCACCGTGTCTGCCCTGTGTCTGTCTCTATCTTTGTCTCTTTTACTCTGTTTCTATGACCTACATCTCCCCCCTCCATGTCTTCCCCTATATCTTTGTCTCTGTCTCTCTGTCTCTGCCCTTTCTCTCTGTCTCTCTTTTCCCCCCACTTCTTTTGTAGCCATCTCCTTCTCCTGCTGGAACAGAAACCTCAGAAACCTCGACAACTGGTCCAAGTTGCTTCTCCCCAGAGTCCACCTCTTCCTGTCTCCCCCCCACCCAGGCCGTGCTGTCCATGAGAGAGCTGGTTTTTATTTATTTTTCTGTTTGTTTGGAAAGAGGGCAGTGGTGGCCCTGGCCACTGAGGCTCTGAGATCCCTAGAGCTGAGAGCAATGGGTACTCCTGCTTGGCTCCAGCCCTCACAGGAATTTGCCTGGATGCCTGATGGCTCTATATTTATTCCCCCCTACTTCACCAACACTGGCCTTGAGCTAGGCAGGGCCAGGCCTGCCCAGCAATCCAAAAGGAGGGGAGGGGAAGGGAAGGGAGGTCAGGCCAGCGGGAGGACCTTAGTCAGTAGGAAATATCCAGTTCTGTCTCCCTGTACCAGTCTTTCTGGGGACCTGTCAAGGAAGCTGGGCTCTGGTAGTCCCCTTACATAAGCCCGGAGCCTAACCAATGCCCTCTGCCTTTCCTTTTTCCTAGGCAAGGAATAGCCTCTGTTTCACGGAGTCTGGAATCTGGCCTTCCAGTAGGAGAGGGAATCATAGTCCCAGAATTATAGCGCACATTTAGATTCTGAGGCATGAGGCTGTGGGTGGGCCTTGTTTCCTGTGTGTGTATGTATGCATGTGTTTGGGGGGTGGGGGTTGAAGTTGGTGGGACAACTGGTGGCCTGAGCTGGGGGCCACTTCAGGACACTTCTCCCCTAGTGGGTGGCCTCAGGAACCACTGTCCTGCCCTTTTCCCCTCCCTTGGGCAGCTTTCTTGAAAGTCTCGTGTGGATGTGAACACGCATATGTTGGGTGGGTGTGTGCAGGGGGGTTTTGTCGGTCACTGGGAAACCTTCCCAGCCCTCCCTTGGCCTCCCAAGGATCTTTCCTTCTGGGAACTGTTAGCCACCTGGCCTATCGGGCAGATGGGGGCTAGCTGGTTCTCCTCCCCCACCCCCGGTTCCCCCAAGTTCCCTTATTTGGGGAGAGATCCAGAGCTCGACATCTCCCAGCCCCCTGCCTCTGCCCCTTCCCAGGGCTCTGCCCTAGGCTTGAAATCTGGTGACCAGAACTATGCAAAGTATTTTAGAACTGCCTTTCCCTGCCCTGCCCAGCCCCCTTCTCCCATAGGGCCCCAGCCAGTCTGGTACCCTGGACACAGTCACATGTGAACATTCACACATGCAAACACATGTTTTGCAGGCTAATGTATTCGAATACATAAAAAACCCATATTCTCACTCCTCATGCTGTCAGCTACTTCTCTGGGGGTCAGTGATGGGATTTGGGGTCGTTGTGGGACTAGCAGCTTTCTATAGCTCCTTCCTCCTGGTTGGTAAGAACCAGTTCTACTGGGGTCCCCCAGCCCCCATCCTTTTTCCAGGTGTCTTTTCCCCCAGATTTCTACCTCTCTCCCCTCCAGCTCTGCCCTGCAGGAGCCCTGCTCCGGCCTACCTTTAGGGGAGGGAGCAACTCTTTCTGGGTCTCTGAAGTTGCTCCTTAGATTGGAGGGAGGCTGACTCAGGACAGGACCTGACAGGCCCTGCTAGTTAAAAGCTAGGGAAAGACCTTAAAGGTCCTATTGGGGAAAAGGATCTCCAGGGCCCTGTGGAGTTTGAGGGTCTAGCCAGCCATACTACTCTGCTTCTTGTCTGGGCCTGCAGTCCGGAGGACATTAGAGTTAGGGATTTAGAAATAGAAGAAACCTTGGAGGTCATCTAGTCCAGTCTTCTAGATAAGACCTGGAACAGTTAGGTGACTTGTCCAAGATTACACGAGTAGTAAGTAGCAGGGTGGGTGGGTGGGGATTTAAACCCAGGACCCTATAGGTAGATGAAGAAAAACCTTGGAAAATTTCCTCTTGGCAGGACTGCTAGGTGCCTCCAACCTAATTAGGGTCTGTCCAGGAGCAAAGTGGACCCCTGGCTCCAGAATTGTTTCTGGTAAAGGAATCAGAGTCAAAGTGAATTTAGTACTTAAGTGCTCCATGAGGAACACTAGCACAGAGTGTGTATGTGTGTATACACACATATACCTAGATATGCATGTGTGGTACACGTATGTGTGGTCACTAATTTATTGGTCAGGCATATTCTATTGGGCACCAACTGGATAGGCCTCTGGAGCCTGTGTGTGTGAGGGGGGTGGAGATGAATAAGACTCAGCTAGAGATAGGGATAAAACACAGACACAGAAAACCACAAAACAAGGCCGTGTGTGCCAAGTGCACCAGAGAGGGCTGTAGTGATGGAGGGGAGAGCCCTAAAGGAGGAAGGATCACTTCTGGCTTCCCAGAGGAAGTGATATTTGAGCTGAGACTCGACAGATCTCTAGCCAGTGGGGAGAATGGCAGCACACATACAGTTTATTCACATGTGTCTATGTCACTATATACTAGAGGCTCAGTTTCTGGGACTGCAAAATGGGCAACATAAAACTTAGGTGACAATTGGTGTGAAAAAATTTGCTTTGTAGTGTGCAGGGTGTTCCATATATATAATATGTGTATCTCCTGTTTAGCTTTAAGTCATAGAGGGGTGGGAACATTGAGGCTTGATGGTCCCTATTAGGGTTCCTTGGGAAGAGAGGGACAGAGAGGTAGCAGGAAGGGAGGAGGGTTTGCTTCTCTTTTGAAGGCGTAATGGAAACTGGTGAAAGGGACAGACAGACAGAGGTCAGAGAAACCACTTGGAAGAAAATGTGATGGGAAAATCCTGGGGCATGCTGTCTGGGTGTCGCTTTTCTCTTCTGTAGAATGGGTTTGGCAATTCTCTGCCCTCTAGTGAGGTTCAGATGAGATCATGGGTGTGAAATCACCCTATAAGGTATAAAAGTACAAGCAGAGGCAGCAGGTCTGAGGACAAACCTGGGGGAACTGCCTTCTTTTTTCTGTCTTTCCTACTTTCTTTTTGGCTGTTAGCCTCCGGGCTGGGGGTGGGGGTAGATGAGACTAGGAGCCCTCATTATTGTCCCATGCTCCCCTTGTCTACCCAGAACACGGCCAAATGACTGAGCTGGGGCAGGGATTGATGGGAATTCATTGTAGAAGGCTTGGAGGAAGAAGTGGGTGATAAGGAGGGACTCTTGAAAAGCTTGGCTTGGCATATGAGAAGCTGGTGGGAGGTGGGGCATGGAGCTGGCTCCCAGCCCAAGGGGATGGGAACCCCGGTGTATATGGATGCCTGTGTGTGGGAGGGCCTTGGGCATTTCCCCTCTTTCCTCTCTAATGAACCACAGGTGTTGGAACAGTCCAGTGGCCCTGGAATGGGAAAGCACTTTGGGATCCTGTGTTGGCAAAGAGAGGAGACAGCTCTGGATTTGTGCAGTGGGGGGGTAGGCTCTTTCTGTCCCTGTCTCCCCATCCCTCACTGTCTTTGCCTTTTTTGAAATCTCATGGGGAGACGACTGGACAGGGCAGGGGACAGTCACTGGGATAAGAGTTGGGACCCCTCCCAACTTCCTCCCTACTCTCCCTCTGTTTAACCTCCTTTGTTATTTTCCAATAGCCAGCCAGTGAGGCCTGTACTTGTCTGAGCTTCCTGGCGTGCGCGCGTGTGTGTGTGTGTGTGTGTGTGTGTGTCTGTGTCTGTGTGTCTGTGTGTGTCTGTGTCTGTGTGGTGTGGGTCTGGGGAAAGCTCGATTTCTTAGGGCTGGTACCCTGAGAGATACATAGGACGCTTCTACCAATGGAGTATGGTGGATTGCTGTGCAGGGGGTAGGGCTCAGGACTGGGCTAACCAGGGCTGAAGGGGAGAAGAGACCCACTTTGCCCACCCTGCCTCCCCAAAGCTGTGTAGGAAATTGGTTAATTGGGCTAATGATAGGTGACTCATCTAGTGGAGAGGGCTCAGAAGCTTTTGGCTAGGCTGGGAAAAGCATTCTTGGTGGCACCTCCCCTCAGGATGAGCTGTCCAAGCGTTAGCAGCTCCAGGAATATTAAAGCTAGAAGGAATCTTGGAGATCATCTAGTTCAACCCATTGTCATGTTATGGAGAGGCAAGCTGAGTCTTAGAGAAAGAAAGAGAATTAGCCAAGACCACTCCCACTGATTTAGCAGTTAGAACCAGGTCTAGGACCCTGGTCTTCTCCAGTGACTTGGGGTAGGAAGGGAGAGGAGGGATGGGGTGATTCGGAGTTCTGGTAGAGGCTTTCTTTTAAGCAGAAGTGGAAAGAGAAACCACCAGTCTGTGCTCACCACAATTGCCCCCTTGCGTCCCCCCATCTGGCAGTGGGGTGAGCAGGATCTGGTGGCTGGGAGGGGCTGAGTGGAGGCCTGCCATGCCTGCTGCCCCTCAGTGCCCGCCTACGCTCCCGAGTAACCATCATGAGGAAGAAACATGGGTTGCTGCTTCCAGCAACAGCAGGGCAAGCCGGGACCGCTTCCCAGCTCCCCTTGTGACTCACTCCCTGCCGACGACTCCCCCTCCCTCCCCGCGGGGGCCTCAGCATCCCCCATCTGTGCAATGGGGAGAAGAGACCCACTGCTCCCACCCCCCTGCTGGCCAGTCCGAATGCTAAGCCGGGAATCTGATTCTCTTCCTCCCTGTGGGAATTTGGGGAGCCATTGCAGGCTGGGTAAAGCAGAGGCAGATGGTCACAAAGACCTCCAAGGGTTGTCCTCTGTCCTTTTTCTTGCCTTCGGGAAGTGCCGCCTCCTAAACCAACCCAGGTGGCCACTCAGCCTCAGCTTCGGGCTCCCTTGAGGAGCAGGCTGTATGGCCCAGCATGTTCGGGGAAGTATTTCCTTGTGTCTGATTTGAATCCTTCCTGTTGTACTGGAAGTCCAGTCTGGTTTACATGACCTGCAAAGACCCAGTCCAGAGAGAGAGGGAAGGGAGGGCTCCATAGCCCCAGGAGTGGCAGTGGGTTTGTGGGTAGACAAAGGACTGTCTGGGTGGTTCTCTGAGAGACTGTGCGTGTTGGTTGGGGGCGGGCCCCGTTGGATGAGAGCATCGGAAAATCCCAGCTGGGTATCAGGAAGTGTTTCCTCTCCGACATCTGTAGTTCTCTACTTTCCCAAGGGAAGCTGTCCTGTCCAGGGTGAGGACAGAAAGTAGAGGAGAGCCTCCAAAACTCTCCCCTTCCTCCCCATAAACCCCAGTTCTGCCCCAGGGCAGCTCTTGGTTCCCTTTCAGTCATCCCTAAAATCCCCGGAATGGGAGGTAGCCAGCTTGCATAGAACCTGGTGCTGGTGCCATCCTGGGATGAGGGAGGAGAGCCCTTGTGGAGCTCTCATAGCCAAAGCCCCCCCCCCCCCAGCCCCACTGTAGTGCTCTCAGCCCCAGAGGTAGGAGCTGTGGGGATGGTGGCTTACTATTTAATCAGCTCTGAGAGGTGGAGGAGACTGGGGAAGGAGGAGGTATGTGCATAATTTGGGTGGGGGGAATGCCTCTGAGCCCGCCTGGGATGTTTCTAGGGAGAGGCATTTTGTCATTGTTCCAGCTGTTTCTGGGTTTGGCCTCCTGCGGGGTGGGGGTGGGGGGGGCTGTATAAGGGGTGGGATGTGCCTGGTATCTGAAGGGAGCCGAAGTCAAGGGGCTGGTTCACAGGTGGCGGGCTGACTGGGGGGCTGCAGCCAAGTGCTACAGCTACTTCCTCCACCCAGTTATATCACTCACTGAAAGTCAGTGTCCAAGAGACTAGGACTGGGGGGCAGTGGAAGGTTCCTGAATCTAGCTGGGTCTGTCTCCATTGCTGAGCCTTGCCAGAACTAGCCACTACTGGGGTCCTTAGGGATGTGGGGGTTACTGCGACCTTATGGGTTAGCTCTGAACGGCATGGAAATCCTGTCCTAGGCCTATAAGCTTCTGAGGGAGACAGGGCTGATGGCCACTGTCTGCCCCAGGGCATCTACAGAGACCTCTAGGGAAGGTGAAGGAGGGAGCTGGAGAGGAGGGAGAAAGGCTATGGTGGCAGCGGGTGGAGAGCAGAGCTCAGGAACAGCGGGTGTGAGAGCAGCCAAGTATTTGAGCTAGCTGTCAAAGACAGACAGGCATGTGGGGAATTCAGTTCTTGGGCTAGAGATCAGCCGGGCAGGGAGGGGACTGTCCACCCACCTCCCTGCAGGGCCTTAGAGGTTTTAGCAAAGCAGAAACTGCCCCTTTCTTCTTCCCCTCATCCCCCCCTCCCCAAGCCCTTTGGGACCTTCCTGAGAAGACCAGCCTTCCATTTCAATCTCTGCCTGTGGCTGGGGGTTCGGATTGGGAACAGGAGGAGGCGGAGTTCGTAGGCTGAATAGTTGAGGGTGGCCAGTAGCTTTATTTGCTGTGAACAAAATTGGGTGGGGGTTGAAATCAGGAGTGCTCTGTCTAGAGCTACTAGGCCAGCACACTAGGTTTCTGGTTTGTCGGGGCAGGGCTCCTGGCTCCAGGGACCGGGAACTGGTGTCAGATGGCCACAGGCCTCCCCAGGGAAAGCTGTTCAGGTACTAAAATTAGGGACCGGGGTGCTAGAATCTGCCAGAGCCATTCCCCACATTATCCACTTTCCCTTCTTCCAAGGGTCTAGGGGCTCTGTGAAGGACCTGGTATGAAGGATGATCTGGAGTCAGGGCAGGGATCTTGGTTATTTCAGGACAGTGATCTTGTATGGGCGCCTTTTGGGGAGGGAGGGCTGTGGAATGCTCAGACATAGGTGACCAAGAGGCAGTTGCCACCATTGGCTAGGCAAGGGGAGACTCAGAATTGGGCTTAAGTATCACTTGGCATCCTTGGACACCCTTTCTAAGAAGGTTGACCCTTGTTGCCTGACAAGGTTTGTTTGAAGGGAAACTGGTGTTCCCAGGTTTGAGGATGAGGCCGCCTGGTGAAGTGGATGGAGGAGTCTGGGGGCCTGGGTTTGAATCTCCAGTCTGGCCCTTAACCTTGGTGACTGCCACTTATCTGACACTTGGGATCATGGACTTTGGGTTTAGATTCCTATATTCATTGCTTTGTATTGGGAGGGGGTCTGAGGGTGGGATGGACTTCTGCTCAAGTGGCCCGTTTCCTGTACATTACAAGGGTTATTTTAAAGTACCCTATCTGGAAGAGGTCTTGGGCCTGGCCACCTTGGTCCCTTTGCCACCTCTAGTGGGCAAAGAGTGGTTCAGAGGAATGGTCAGAATGGGGCATGTTTAGGGGTGGCAAGGCTATATTTAGTGGACAGCTCAGAATCTAGGAGGCCCTGGAGCAGCTGCCCATCCCTGGCCCTCCCACAACTTCTTCATCTTGGGCCCCCTCCTTCCCCCCCTCCCCATGCCCTGCCTGCATTTGATCTATACAGAAATATTTTCTCCCCTCTCTCTCTTCCCTCCCCTCCCCTTGGTGTTTGCTCATCAGGGAGGGGAACAGCCCTGCCAGGGGATGGACGAGATGACCCGATAGGCTTTTCCTGTCTCGGGTTTCCATGAAATAGGAACCAGAGTGACAGCAGTGGGCCTGGCCCATAGGAGGAGACCGGAGCTGAGAAGTGGTGAAGGAGCCTAGATCGAGGAGTAGGGGTGTGTGTGTGTGTGTGTGTGTGTGTGTGTGTGTGTGTGTGTGT
>CM053625.1:1263254-1330745 GCA_028646595.1 Phalanger gymnotis | reverse complement strand
AAGTTTCCACTGTGAAGGAGGCAGAGGCATAGGTGGATTAGGGAAAGGATAAACCATATGACCTCAGGTAAAGATTAAGACAAAACAGCCAAGTTTTCATGCTGATGCACCTTGGAGATTAAAATGAGAAAATCCAGCCCCTTGCTAGCAGTTGACAGGTCTTGGAGGGGTGGTACAGAGTGGGAGAGACAAGCTGCTGGCTGAGAAGGGAGGGAGTGGAGAAGAGGAAAGAATCGAGAAAGAGAAGCGGAAAATCGATTTCCCCAGCAGCCAGGCTTTGTGTGGACAGTGGCTGCTCTCCTCTGAGGCTCCCGCCTCCCCCTCCCCCAGCAGGCAGCAGGCTGGGGAGCTGCTTTTTTTTTTTGGAAGAGTGGGGAGAACAACAGATTTCCCCACTCTCTAGCCCCCCCCCAAAGTCTCTGGTGCCTGAGCTCCAGGAGCCACATGAGGTATGGGTGGAGTGACTGAGACCCCCTTCCACTCAAAGGCCTGCTGGGCTGGTTCCCAGGCCACTGCCCTGCTATTGGATAGGGCCCCAGGAGTCCTGGCTCCCAGCCCTTCCTGCTTTCACATTTCTGGGTTCTCACTGGCTCCTTCAGCTGGGGAGGGTGGAAGGGGGAGGGAGGCTTTCTTGTTTTCTCTCCATTGCCGCTCCAGCAAACTGGCACAGTGAAGGCACATGACTTGGCCCAGAAGCAGGGTGTCTCAGCTTTGGGGCCTTCATCTGACCTCCCTCTCTGCAAGCCAGTTTATGTCTCTAGTTTAGAAAATGGGTAGAGGGTCTCCTGGATGGGTGACGGCTGTGGGGGAGCAAAGGTGCTAGGCTTGAGAGTCATGGTTGCCATGGGAACCTGGAGCCCCTGACTGCTCCCTCCCACCCCCCCACCATGCTGCAGGGGTAGATCATGCTGGACAGTCCCCCAGCCAAGGTTTTTATAACTTCACTGCCCACCAATGGTTCATTCTACAGGCAGCTGATAAATGAACGTTTAATGAGCTGGGGTCCCCTGGATAAGCAGAAAGAGCACTGAGTATGGAGTGCACAGCGCTCCTGCCCCCAGGAGCATGCAGTCTAATGGGGGAGCCAGACTGACACAAAACTAATCAGCATGGATGTGTCTGGGTCGATAGCCTAATTATAAGCTTGGGGGCCAGGGAAGGAGCAAATAGGTTGAGAGACTAAGGAGATTCTCAATCAGGGAAGATTCTAGAGAAAGAGAGAGAGAGAGTGTGTGTGTGTGTATGTGTATGTGTGTGTGTGAGTGTGTGTGTGAGAACGTGTGAGAGAGTGTATGTGTGTGTGTGAGAGAGAGAAAGAGTGTGTGTGTGTGTGTGTGTGTGTGTATTCCACTGGGAGGATGAAGCAGGACTTGAGACTTCAGGGGATGTGGGAGTAGAGAGTAGGGACCTGAACTCCTTCCCTGGTCGACATAGGGTCAAGTAGAGAATGATGACGATGATGGGAAGTGAGCAGAGTGGGAAGAGCGCCAGATTGAGCCTTCCAAAGCCCTGGGCCACCACTTTTGGGCCTCATTTTTCTCATCTGTAAAATGAAGGTATTGGAGCTGTAAGGCCTGCCTAGCTCTGCCATTCTGTGGATTTTATCTTTGAGTATATGGACCTTTCATAAGTACAAGATTCTGGAGGGGGGAAGGGGATCGATTATAGTGTCTGTCTGTCTCTGTATGTATAGAGATATGGATGTGTGTATATATGCATATATTAAACTTAAATATTTTTATTGATACTTTGTTTTTTATATTAGTGTCACTTCCCTGCACCCTTCCTCTGTCCCCCTAGAATCTTGTAGCAAATAAGTCCAGTTAAATAAAACAAATGATCCATTGACTGTGTCTGGAAATGCATGCCTTATTCTGCTCCCGCAGACCACCCCTTCCTTCCACGACGAGGTGTAGGGGGCACACATGCTCGTACTGTCAGTTTTCACAGTTGGTTACTTTATCGATCTGAGTTCTGGAGTCCTTCAGGGTTGTTTCTCTTATATCGCTGTGCTCATTGTATAAATGACATCGCCAGTTCTGCATACTTCACTCTGAATCTGTTCATGTGAGTTTTTCCTAATTTCTTCTAGCCGTCTTTTCCTGTGGTACATTAATAGATTCCGTTTCATTCGAAATGTGACAGTTTGTTTAGCTGTGTGCCAGTTTATAGATACTGACTTTCCTTCTAGTTCTTTTCCTACTATAAAAAGTGCTGCTAAATGTTTTTGTATATATGGGACTTTTTTTCCTCCGCCTTTGACCTCTTTGGGATACATGTCCAGTAGTGATACCATTGAGTGACTTTTCTAGGCTATCCCACATTGTTTTCCAGAATGGTTCATGACCATATTTAGTCTCAGGTAGGATCAGTGTAGAGAGTAGAAAGAACCCTAGGCCAGGAGCTAGGAGGCCTGGTTTGGAGTCATGGTGGTGGCTATTACAAAGTCATGTGTCTTTGGCCTTCAGAGACCTTGTCAGTGCAATGTTGGTAGGGAATGAGATGGTTTCTTAAACTTCTTTGCTTGCAGGACATTCGGGTCTATCTTCCTGAGCCCAAGCTGTTATTCAGAGTCCCTAGGTCTAAATCTTCTATCCTATGGTTCCTGAGATCACTGCCTCTCCTGTCTTCTGACCCCTGGCACCCTTTGACCTGGGGCTGCAGCCAGAGACTTAAGTAGGCCAAATGGTTCTGTGGCTTTTCCAGCTGAGCAGGGGCTCCTTGAGAATCTTTGAGAATGAGTAGGAGGATGGGGAATGGGGAAAGAATGGTGTTGGGAGGGAAGGAAGTCAGGACTGGAGCTTTGGGGGGGTGCAGTAGGGATCTGGAAAAGAGCATTGGAAGGGACCTCCGGTAGGGAAGTCAGGAGCCCCAAGGAAACAATCCTCTGAAGCAGCCTGTGGTAGGGAAGCTCAGGTGATGGCACAGGTTGGAATCCCTTCTCTAGCTCTGCATGTGACTACCCCCCTCCCCCCAGGTTGGGTGAAGGTTTGCTGCTGTTAAAAGACTGTATCTTGCCCCAGTAAGATTTCCTCTGACTTAACATCATGTCCTCCTTCTGTGGGAGGCTGATGAGAAGATCCTTACAGTCTGTCTTGCCTGTCTTAGAATGTTATGAAAGCTGTGGTCTGGATGGGCCTTAGCAAGGTAACTGGTAATACTCAGTCCTTAGAGAGACCCAGGGCCCTCCAATGCAATCACTTATATGACCCGAGGATATAGATGTATGATATGTAGCATAGACCTGTGTGTCATGGGGTGATGCTGTCAATCAATGAGCGTTTATTAAGCACCAACTGTGTACCAGGTATTGTAAGTCACTGGTGTTATATAAAGATGAAACATGAAAAAATTTCTCTATGAGAAGAAGTAGAGCTGAAAACATGGTAAAGGGAAATCTGACCCAAAGGGTTAGAGTTAATCTTGGTCAGTCTTAATGCCCCAGAATCCTAGCATGTCAGAGGTCATTTAGTCCTTCTTGAACCTCACGGTACAATATCTTCCAACAAAGGCCATCCAACTCCTACATGAAACCTCTGGTGATTACAGACTTCTAGTGCTCAGGGAACCAGTTTCCTCTTGAAGTCCTTCCTCAAGGTCTACTTTGGCACAGTTCTAGGTCAGTGGGCAGCAGACCAAGACAAAGCAGGTAAGAGCTTGAGGAAGAATTAGGTACCCGGTACCTGGGGGAGATAAGAGAGAGAAGAAACTTATCTGGGTTGGGAAGGGGGGTGCTGTCCCATTGTAGAGGGGTGAGGAGAGGATGGATCAAACCTCCCGAGGTCCCTCTTCCTTCCACCTGGAAGTATTAGAAATGCAGAAAGAGTTGGGCTGGGAAGGTCTCCGATCACAACCAGAATTGAAGGAAACAGGGAGTTTACAGGAAACGAGACAAGTGTATGAGGATCCTTGGACTGGTGGTAGTTATGAAGGGAGGCAGGAAGTGTCACCATGTGCATGTAGTATGACCACCTCCCTCCTGTGTATTGATCCTCTTCGCCTAGAAACCCACCCGGTGGTGGGAGTCAGTGATGGAGCTCTTGCCAAGATCTGACTACCTCTCGCTTCAGGACTTTAGGGTCTGCTCTGGGCTGTGGAAGGTGTTCGGAAGCACCCCAGGCCTCAGAGCCTAGCCAAGGGGTGGTCGTGACCAGCTCTGCATCTGGTTCTCCTGTAGCCTCAGCTGCTGCAGTGGTGGGAATTCCAGATGGAAGCTCACAGGTAATATAGCTTAATTATTGATCCAACAGTATCTGTATGTAAATGATGCTGCTATTCATTCATCTTGGAAATATTGAAAATCTGCTATGTGCGTAGCTTAGTGCTGGACATTAAAGATGATAGGCTAATCTTTACCCTTTGGGAATTTACCATCTCATATATCAGTTATTTATACTTTTTTAAAAATTAGACTTTTGAATATCATAAGGAACTCCCAATGAGGCCACACCTTCTACTGGTGCAGCTAGCCACCTGCTCAGCGATCTGTAGTCTTAGAGTTGCCTGGGACCCTTAGAGGTTAAATGACTTGTTCAGAGGCATCTTGATAAGTTTTAAAGCTTTTTCAAATCCATAATTGCCATTATTCCACCTCCATACTTTTGTATGGAATGCCCATGCTTGCCATTTTGGAATCTGTCTAGTTCCATCCAGACCCAGCTTAGGTCACACCTTTTCTACAAGGCAGCTTCTGGTCTTAGTACTTCTTCATGGCACCCTCTACCCTCTCCTCCCCTTCTGCTTTGTCGCTTTGTATTTATTTTGGGAGCAGTTTTGTTTTGTATTTTCTCATTTATATCCATTGTTTTGTTTTGTTTTTTCCTCCCCTCAGTAGAATGTATGCTTCTTGAAGACAGGGACTATTTCTTTTTCTGTCTGTATGTCTTTCTATGCCTACCACCTGACTCTATACCAGGCAGTGTAGACTCTTAATGATTATTGAATTGAATCCGTTCTATTAACATCGAGGAGGAAAGTTTTGAAATTTTAATGGTGGAGTGGTTGAGACAAAGAGATGGCTTGACTCCCTCCTGACAGGAAGGAGGAGAGAGGGGACCATTGCCCCGGGCTGATGGCCTGGGTTATAGACTGTGGCTTAAAAGCAGCCTTTCTGTTCTGTCAACCTCTGACTTGAGGTTGAGGTGTAGTGTGGTTCTTGGCCATCAGAGCTATTCCTAAGACCTCTGGGGCCCAGATGGCCTGTAGCAGATGGTGGGGGCACAGACTTGGAGCCAGTTACCATGTTACTACATGTGGGTAGAGGTGTCACTTTGGCCTTTCCCCCTGTTCCAGGGCCCCCTCTTTGCCAGGGAGCAGACCTATCTGTGCCTGAAACCCAACCCTGGAGTCGCTTATTTGTTGCCCTGCCTACGTGCAGCATTAGTCGTCACGTATATGAACTCCCTGGGGCTTTGGGGAAAAAAGGACTTTGTCCAAAAGGGGCTGACTGTCTAATGGTGGGAGGCCTGAAAAACAGGGGAGAAGTGCTAGATTGGTGATGGGGCCGGGGGGAGGAAGGGAGAGCCACACAGATAGACTGAACTGGTCCCCAGTGGCCAAGAGTTCTTCCTCCTCTCTAAGACCTGGGAGAGGTTTGGAGCTGGGAGAGAGAGTTGGTATGTAGCTCAGTGGTGTGAGCATCTCGAGCTCCAGGGGCCAGGCTGGGAATGCATGTGTTTGTGATAGGTGGCCGGCCATCAGACTAGAGAATGAGGGATAGTAGGAGGGAGGGGAGAGGATAGGGATGTGTGGGGAATCTGAGAGTGTGAGAGCCTGCTGGAGTAGGGGGAGAGAGAGAGAGAGAGAGAGAGAGAGAGAGAGAGAGAGAGAGAGAGAGAGAGAGAGAGAGAGAGAGAGAGAGAGAGAGAAAGCAGATATCTTTTAGGATACATTTTCAAAATCAAGTGTGAGAATTGACTTGAGAGACTGGTTTAAAATTCACCAAGGCTCTTCTCTTTCCTTCATCTCTCCCCTCCTCTCAGTGCCTCTGGCCTCCACCTGGACCTACGTTCCCTTCATCCATGTGTGGGCCCTCCTCTGGGAAAAGGACAGATTCAGGCTGTAGAGATGGGCTGAGGCCTACCCACTTGAGCTAGCAATTTATGTTAGAGGAAGGAAATTATCCTGTAAGATGCCCTTTAAATTGCTGTTGCCAGATTCCTACTAGCCTGAGGAAGGAGGGGGATGCTTAAGGAGCTTGTCTTTAACGAGGGCTCTCTCAGTGCTGTTCCTGGTTGCCTTGCCCTATTTATATTCTGTCCTGGGTCACTGTGACCCTGGGCAAGTGTTCTGTCCTTGGCCCCTCAAGATGAAGTCAAGTCAGCCGAGCTGTCCCTTAGATAGTGTTGTCACACTTTCCACCAGGAGGTAGGTGGGCTAACCTTGTAGTTCTGCCACCAAAAGGATCCCCATCTCCTCTGCCTTCTCTTCCTCCCTCTCCCCAACATCCCCCCCTCAGACATTTCCAACACCTGACCTTGAAGTGCCATTTGCACAAGTCCCCTGTCTCTGGTCCTCTAGAATTCCCTTCAGGTCCATCACCAAAAGAACCTGAGCTATGGGAAACAGAGGCCTAAGGAGGTCAAGGGCCTTAACCTGTGAGGGACTCAAGAAAAAGAATAGGAACAGTTCAGTCTAGTAATAGCGTAGGTGGGAAAAAATGCCATACTTAGGCTCAGGAGACCTGGGTTCAAATGCTGCCGTTTCCACTGCTAGCCGTATCAGAATAGGCTTCGCCTTTTGGAGTTTCAGTTTCCCAATCTGTAAAATGGGCAAAATCTTGGTACTACTCCCCTCATGGGGTATGGAAGGATCAACTTTTCTTTTTCTTTAATCAGTGATTTGGATAAAGCCATAGAAGTTATTGTCAGATTCGCGAGAGGGCTGGGTAACACACCCGGTGACAGTTAGTCTCCAGAGGTATCTTATCAGGTGAGAAACAGAACAATGGGCTGAGCTAAATAAGATGAAAGTTAACAGGATAAAATGTAAAGCCCTACACAGTTCAAAAAATCTTCTCTAAGAGGAGGTATGGTTAGATAGTTTGAAAAAGATCTGGTGTTGGGTTGTTGTTGTTTTAGTGGACCAAATGTTCAGTGTGAGTCGACAGCGTGACCTTGCTATGACAACTCCACCCCCAAATTTAATTCTAACATTAGGTTGCGTTGAAAGAGGCATGGTGTACAGAATGATGTAGGTAATAACATTGCCGTATTTTCCCCTGGTCAGACCCCCACATCTGGAGGATTATGTGCTGTTCTGGGGGCCACATTTTAGGAAAGTCCTCGATGATCTGGAGTGTGTCTAGAAGACAGCGATCAGGATGATATCAGAAAGGAGCTGGGGACGTTTAGGCTGGAGAAAAAAAGACTTGGGTGTGAAGAGCCTGAGAGTCGTCTTGAAGTATTGGGAGGGTCCTTATGTGGAAGGGGGAGAATAAATGAAAGCTTTCGTTCTGGTCCTCAAAGGAGAACCAATGGGCAGGGATTTTGAATAAGATAGTTTTAGGCTTGATATAGGAAGAAGCTTCCTAATGAATGGAATAAACACACAAAAGTTAAATAAATGGATTGCCCCTGGAGGCAGGGGGTTCCCCTTTACTAGAAGTCTTTAAGCAGAGGCTAGGCGACTGGCTAGACAGCTAGGTGGCAAAGTGGATAGAACGCTGGGTCTGGAGTCAGGAAGATCTGAGTTCAAATCCACCCTCAGACACTTAGTAGCTGTGTGACCCTGGGCCAAGTCACTTAGCTGCCCTCTGCCTCAGTTTCCTCAACTGTAAAATGAGAGGTTATGATAGCACCTCTCTCCCCGAGCTATTGTGAGGACAAAATGAGGGGATATTTGTAAAGAACTTAGCATAGCCTAAGTGCTTAATAAATGCTTCTGACCCCACTGGTTAGTGATGGTTGAGAAGATTCTTGGTCAGGACTAGATGGTCTCTTAAGGTTCCATCCAATTCATAGATTTAAGGATTCTCTGAAACTGATAAAAACTGTGTATCCATGGGTATAGTTATTATCACCAACCCCTTAGCTTGAAGCTTTCCAAAGCTCTCTTCCAAGTTGTATCTGCTTCTGTAAGAGAGGACAGGCCCCCCCATCCCCCTCCCCGGCAGCCTCATCCCCTTCCTTGAGCCGCTCGTTGGTTCCCTGGGATTATTTAGGCACAAAGTAGTTTTGCTGGGTTCCTGTTTCTACTCTTCTGGTCTCTGACCTTCAGAATCACTCTATCTCAGGCTGCCTGGCTGGTAGGGAGGTGGTGGGCGCCTCTCCTTCCCTTTCCCTCTCTCTCCATGCCTGTGTGTGAGCTAATTAATCTCAGCCCCTTTGGGAAATTAGAACGCCATGGCGGCCACGTAAACAGTGTACCGCCTCGCCAGGCTGAGGTGACCCTGCCGATGGGTCTGAGGGGGCAGGAGTGTGATTGAGGGAAGGGGGTTTAAGCTGGCTGCTGGCCGGCTCCCATAACCACCTCTTTTGTCTTTTCACTGAGCCTTCAAAATGTGTTCAGGGATTTAAATTTCTCCTTTCTCTACCTAGTATTTCTGCCCTGTCTACCCATCCCCCCATCTCTACCCCTTCCCAGGGAAGCCAGCTAGCCCCGTTTGGGAAGAAACCAATGTCTTCAGTCCGGCCCCCTAATTAAGGGGTGAGAAGGTGGCTGTGTCAGTCCTGGTCCTGCTCTCTGCCCATCATCGCCTCATGATGGAGATAGAATTATGGAGTTTTACTCTGGGAATTAATTTGGAAAAGTTAATTAATTGAAAACTCTAGGTGCTTCTTGACCCACCATGCTTAGTCCTGCCGATGTTAAAGTTAATTTGCCTATAGCAAATATCTCCTGTCTGAGATCTCCACTCCTGCAATGAACTGGACCTGGGGTTTCCACGTCTCTGCTTTCCCTCTCTCTCTCTCCCTCAGCCCCCCAAATCTTTGGGATGTTTCTGGGTCCAGGCCAGGGTATGTATGTGGGCGAGTGGGAATGTGGTGATAAGAACAATGGTGGGCCTGGGTTTAAGTCCCACCTGGATCACAGACTTTGTGTCCAGAGGAAGTGACTTCTTTTCTCTGGGCCTCAGTTTCTACATCTGTCAAACTAGAGAATCTTCAAGATTTTTTCCAAGTTCTGATTTTTTTTTATAGACTACAGGGGTGGGGGTGGGGTACAGCTAAGTGGTTCAGTGGGAAGAGTCAGGAGGACCAGAGTTGAAATGTTGGCTTACTAGCTCTATGACCCTGGGCGAGTCACTTAATCCCAATTGCCCTCCTCCCCAAAAAGACTACTGGACCACTTTTAGGGTTGACTTCCATCTTTTGCTTTTACCTGGCCACCCTGTATAAAAGTTAATGTTCTCCCTTAGCTAGGCTTCTCCCTCCACCCACTTTAGGACCTGGTATCTGAGTATTTTCTCTCTGCTAATTTCCCCGAAACCCCTTCACACCTTCCAAGTATCCTGGCGATGGGGTTCACACTGAGACAAGGAGGCAAGCTGATTTGGTTGTCATGGGCAACAGAGTGAACATGGCTGCTGGCCTCCGGATGCAGACCCCACCGGATTCTCCCCAGCAATAAGAAAGCCCTGAGCAAAGAGCGGCAAAATCTAAGGGTCTTTGGGGCAGCTCTGGTGGCTTCTGGGTTGAATTTGGATGTACTGTAGACAAAAAGTTATATTAAAATGAGTAATTCCCTGAAGGGGGAGTAGTGGTGATGAAAAGGTGGTTCCCATATGGCTTGGAGGTCTGCTCTAAGTTACTTCTTTAGCTCCCACCTCAGGCTTCCTGCAGCTTTGTCTCTGCCCGCCCACCCGTCATTCAGCTGTACCCCTTTGCCCCCCAGAAACATACAGCCTCTTTTAACTAGTCCCTCACTTCCTGTACCCCTGAATTGAGAAGCAAATCCTATAAAAGGAATCCAGCTGAGAGAATTTCCCAAGCCCCTCTGGAAGGAAGGGGTGGAATATGAGTGAGTTAGCTGGGGTGGCACAGCAGATGGAGTACTAGACCGATAACCAGGAAGACCAGAATTCAGATCTAGCCTCAGACACTTACGAACTAGGTAAGCCTGGGCAAGTGACCATAATCTGCCTCAATTTCCTTTTCTGTCAAATTGAGATAATAGCACCTACCTCCCAGAGTTGTTGTAACGAGTATAAGATGAGATATTTGTAAAATGCTTTGCAAACCTTAAAAATGGTATATAAATGCTGGGGATTGTGAGTATCTGGCTTTCCCCAGAACGAGGTATATCCAGTACCCTTGGGGATGATACCCCTTGCCATAGTTCAGTGATCTTCTGCTAGAATACCGGAGTTGGAAGATATCCTACGGATCATATAGCTAGCCTTTTCACTTTTTCAAATAAGTCGAGGTTCCTAGAGGTCAAGTAGATTGTCCAAGGTCGCAGGGGCTACACAGTGGGGCAGACTCAGGAATCAAACCCAGGTATTTTGATACCAAGCCCTATATTCTTCCAACTCTCACACTTTCTCCCCACTACTGTTTAAGTTCTGGTGGGATGGCAGGGTAAGGGGCCAGATCTCTGAACTTTGGGGAGCCTCACTTTTCAAGGGGGTTGGGAAACAGTTTTTCCACAGGAGTATGGATGGAATATTCCTGACTTTAGTCCTCAGGGAAACCATTTTGGGGTCAGGGAGCTGAACGTTCTGGGGCCAGTTGGCGGGGAGTTCAGAGTAGGGTGACTATATCTTGGCAACAGACTGGACTCTTGGGGACTTCCTCCACTTCCTCTCCCTTGCTTCTGGTCCCCTTCTTTCCTGACCCAGAACGCTCTTCAGGAAGACACACTCAGTTCTCCACTTTGGTCATTGCCCAAGCATCCTTGTGGAGTCGGAGATAGGAGGCTTCAACCCCGAGAGGGGAGGCAGGGGTGTAATGGTACTGCTCTGAGTGGAAGAGACCTAAGCCCCTAAGAGGCTAAGACAGGCTGCCTAAATAAAACAAAGAGATTAGACAAGTCTAGTCCCAGCCTTCCCTCTTCCCTGAGGATGCTGTGTTGTCCTGATATGTTCTGAGAAGAGCCAGGGTCAGAGGTCCACTTGGGGCCCCTTGATCTTCATTCTCAAGTATTGATTGGAATCCTCCCTGTCCTGTCCATTTAAATTTAACCCAACAAAACTTTTATTAGATACCTACTATGTGCTAGGTGTCGAGGATACATATGTGAAAAGGAACCAGTTACTGTTCTCAAGGAACTTACATTCTATCAAGAGAAAGCACGAGCAAACAAGGAATACAAAGTAATTACAACATAATTTACGTTCACAGAGGGTGTCACATAGCACGGTGTTTAGCTTGGTCTCTTCCCTGTTTCGCCAGTTAGCCATGGCCACTGCAGAAATGATTTTTGGGCTGGTCATACCAAAATTGTTCATTAACAAGGGTGCAGTAGTGTGTAAGCCTGTCCACTCCTCCTCTCCCAGGTCAGGAGCTGTCCTTGTATCTCAAAGGAGAATTGTAGCTCCAATTTGATCACAATTTGATGCAAGGTTTGTAGGGCACCCACCTCAAAATAACCCCGTGTGTGTCGGCGGTCCAAATATTATTGCCATCATTTTGACATTTAAGGAAACAGATTTGACAAGTTTAAATGACTTAGCCAAGGTCACACCGTAAACGGCGATCTGGGACAGATTTCCTGACATCCAGTGTGTGCTGTTCTTTCTGTGACACACTAGCCATGTAACAATGTGGATACCCTTCCCAGAACTTTATTCCCTTTCCATTTTTTTTAGTGACTTTAGGGAGCGGTGTCTAGCCTCCTTCCTATCTGTGTAGATACCCCAGCATGAGATGGGGAAGGGAGCCACAGCTGTTATTGTTATGTCCTGGAGGGACCTAAGTGTTGATGAGAATGGAATGACACCTTTGTCTCCTGAACCCTCCAGAATGCCCTTCTATTGGTGTAGTGTTGTTGAGAACATAATTCAAAACACGTCGGCCTAGGATTCGGGAAACCTGGGTTCAAATTCTGCCACTGCCTTGCTTTGCAACCTTAAGGCAATAATGTGTCTCATTTTCCCCCATCTGTTCAATGTAGATAAGGTTTCACCTTACAGCTGCCATCTTATAGGGTTGTGGTAATGCTTGATTCAGCTGAGACTTTTTTCTTTTTTTAAAAAATTTAAGTTTTCCTTGATGTCTTTTGTTTTTGCATTTTGTTTTCAATTATATCACTCCATTCTACCCTCCCCATCAAGCCATCCCTCATAATACAGAATGAAAAGAGCAAACAGGCAACCAGTTCACCAAAACTAGCAATGTATCAGCTGAGTCTTAAAATAGTCAATTTTTTAAAAATTATTTTTTATTTTTAGTTTACAACACTCAGTTCTACAAGTTTTTGAGTTCCAAGTTTTCTCCTCCTCCCCTCTCCGCCAAGACGGCACGTAATCTCATATAGGTTCTACATATACTTTCGCGTTAAACTTCTTTACACGATAGTCAAGTTATAAAGAACAGAGTCAATTTTTTATACATTGGCAAAGAAGGGAGAGAGGTTCAGTCGTTCCTGGGTGAGGGCCTTCAGGCTGTGTGCTGTCCAGTGACCAAGTATCCTGAAGGTGCTTACATTTTATAGTTGACACAAATGACTATAATTCAAGAAAGAACGTGATAAGTGCTTAAGAGAGGATGTGACCAAAGATATAAAGGAAGAAAGCATGGGATCTGTTCAGAGAGCATCAAGTGGTCTGATTTGGCTCCAATATAGCATTTGCAAAGGGAACTAGCAAGAGATAAGCCTTGAGAAAATAGGTTAGGGGAAGAGCATGGAGTTCTTCAAATACCAGAGTGAGAAATAGCAATAGGGAGCCATGGAAGAGTTTTGAGCTGAGGAATAGCATAGTCAGATCTATGACCATTAATCTTGTAGCCCGTGTGGGTGAAGAGATTTGAGGGGCAGGAAAAAAACCTGAACAAACCTAAATTAAAGAGGTGATTGTGGAAATAGAAAAGGACAGGGCTGAACTGAAACGTAGAGGTTGGAGTCCAAAGATTTAGCACATGACTGGATGTGAGAGGGAGGAGTCCTAGGCTCATACAACCTTGAGCCTGCATGACTACAAGGATGATGGGGCTATCCACTGAAATGAGGAGGTTAGGAGAAGGACTTGGTTTGGTGGGGGCCGGGGGAAGGAGTACGAACGGTTAAACCCTTTGGAAAGTAGAGTGCTCTCTCCAAGTGTGAGGTGGGGATGTTCTTTGAAACCAGGGTGCAGAGAGGTGAAGCAACTTTTTCAAGGTCATTCAGCTAATCGGTGATGAAGGCAATTATCAGAGCTTCAAGGGCGTAGGGATGCTCGTGTTTTTTCATTCCCCCTGGGGCCTTGGGTCTTTCTAGATCTGATTTTGATTAGGTAATAACCTCTCCTCTTTGCACATTGCAGCACCCTTTCCGAGGGGCCCACGTGACCACTCTGACCTTGGGCGTATCACCTCCCCTTTCTCTGAGTCTCAGTTTGTCAGTTGTGGCCCTTGGAGAAATGATCCTCAGATTCCCCCTTCCATCATAGCGAGCCTGTGAGGGGTGGCAGAGCCATGATTGGTTTTCCCATTTGTGTAGCTAAAATGGAGACCCATTGTGAGGAAGTGAATCACCCAAGATCACATAGCCAGTCAGTAGCAAAACTGGAACTGAAATTTAGGTCTTGTAACCATCATCCTTTCTTCTGTAGTGTCCAGGTCGAGGCGTCACCTGGAATGATTCCCTCCCTCTTAACCTTCTGGGAAATTCTGCCACCTCAACCATCCCTCCTCTCTCCCTTGGCTGATAGCTAGGTTTTCGTAGCAAATACCCCTGTGTCTTCTGTCTCTTCTAGGGTCACTCCCTCAGGCATCTGCCTCTCTGGCACCTCTCCTCAAGGAAACCTAACCCAAGTTCCCTATCCCTCCGCCCACCAAACCAAAATAACCTTTGCCTGCCAGCGTCTGGGGCCAGCTCTTCTTCGGGACCCTGGGCACCTGATGTTTCATTTCACCTGCCAAGCAGCCCAGAAAAGGGGGAAGAGAAGAAAGGGAGAAATCAGAGTATGCTAAAGCTGGAGGGGACCCTAGAAGTCTTCATTTCCAAGTCCTTCCAGAAGGGTGGGAAGGAAAAGAGAAGGGAAGGCCATTTTAGAAAGGGATGATGCCTCTCCAGACTTGGCTGGACATGTCTCTGAGCTATGTGCTGTGAAAGAAGGCCCCAGGATCAGCATGAGTGTGTGTTGGAGAAAGAACTGTGTGGTCACTTCTGACATTAGAAGCCAGACTCATTTGGGGCTGTCTGGGAAGAGGGGCAGAATAGAGGTGGGAAAGGAAGCTGTGTAGAGGGGGGGTGGGGTATGATGCAGGGTGTGGGAAGGTAGGGAAGCCTAGTCCATGAAGGAGGGGGTGTTGCTGCTGGAGGTGAGGAGTTGAGCTGAGCTGGGAAGGAAGGAAACAGTTTGGGACTGGCCTGCTCTTGTATCCACCAAGGGAAATCAATATAACCTCAAGGAAAGACCCCTAGGCTGGATTTAGGCTGGGTCTGAACAAACCACCTCTGACCTTAGGCTACTTTTGGCCAGCTTGTCTGGTCACTGGAGCGTATAGTAAGGGATCCTCTAGACTTTTTTTTCAACCATTTAAAAAAAAATCAGTAACTCCTTAAAAGGAACATTGTTGTCACTTACCTGTCACCCTTTCGTAGATCTCCTGAGGACCAAGTGATTTCTTTTAAAAAATATACAATTATTTCAATCATTTTAAATAATCTCTTAATAGCATAATTAGATTCTATAAAAATGCAATGACAACCTCTAATGGAACTTTCCCTTTTAACGAAGAAGACAAAACAAGCCAACCTGTTGGCCATACCTAACAACGCATGCCTTACTCCATGCTTGTGGTCTACCACTTTTTTTTCGGAGAGGATGGAAACACATCCTTCCCCAAAAGCTAAACTTTCTGGGAAGAAAAGAGGACCATCACTGCATTGCCTAGAGTTCTGACACCTTTCAAAGTTACTCCTTTTTACGCTGGCGTATTTGTCATCGTTTTGCTGTTTCTCACAGAAAATCTCAAATGGTGAGTTGAAAGGATGTACTTGGACCAGGGTTGGCTTCGTGCTTTCCTGGGACCCTGGAGAGCTCATCTTACCATTCCCTCCTATGCCTGCAGTTAGGGTAACCCCTCCCCAAGGGCCCTCTCGCACTTTTGTAGTCCTCCTGGGAACCAAGTCGTTTCTTTAAAAAATAATCATGATTGTCATTTAATTTTAAATGCTCTACTAATGAAGTAAATATATTCTATAGATATATAATTATAAATTAATTGATCTGGGATTATTGTTTCATAGTAATTTTATTAGCTTTGTTTTTACATCACCTAGATTTCCTCCACATCCATTCTGAATCCCAGAAAGCTGTCTCTTATAACAAAAAATACAGGTGACTTCTAAAGGTCCCTTTCAACCCTGAGCTCTCTCTGTAGGATATTAGAATTGAAAAAGATCTTCAGTATCGTCTTGACTGGGCCAATTTTGCTGATGAAGAAATTGCAGCCAGTGAGAGGAAGGCACAAAAGCCTTGTCTCCATGGTTTCTGTTACTCTTTGGGCCCGGATAGGAATAGGACCCCATAATTCAGGTTCCTCAAGGGAGCATCCTACTCATTCTTCTAAAATGGGAGCTGAAATTTGGGGGAGAACTCCTTCAATGTATATCGTGATTACTTGGCTTTTTAAGAGTGGGAGAACTCCACCTTTGTTTTTTCAGTGGTCCAGAACTGGGGCATTAGGGATGCCTTGGGACCAAAGGAAAAGTGTGTCCTCTGACGGAGGAATAAAGGTTTTTGGTGGGTCTATACTCCTTCATACTTATCTTTATCATTATCTATCTTATCTCCACCCCCCCCAGTCTTCCCTCTCAAACCAGCCTTCCCCAGATTTTCGCCAGTTTACCTCAGATGCGTTATTAGCCAACCGCTCACTGCTTAAACACAGACAACTTTGGGTCATGGTCTCTGTGCTAGGCCCTCCTCCCCTCTCAGCCCAGCCTGTGGATGCCTGGGGTGTAGTGAGAGGGAGTGGAAGGCGGAGGGGCAAAGCTCCTTCCAGATTCCCTTCTGTCCCCGTCTTTTGGACCTTGGGGACCATGAATCATTTATGAGGGAAAATGAAGCCAATTAGGAACAAACTTTGAACGCGGCTAATTGAGGTGCCTAGTGGCACCATAGGAATTAAAGAAGCCAGTGTTCTGATACAGAATTTCCGCTGGCCTCGGGAAATGGTCATAGAGACGAGATGCTCAGGGCTCTTCCTTCCCATCTTGTTCTCTCTTTCTCCTGTTCTGCTGCGCTCTCGCATCCCTTAGCGGAGGTAGCTCCTGTCTTTTCCAGCTTCCCCCCCCTCCCTTCCCCGACCCCAGAAACCCCAGGCCCTGCTGCGGACATTTGTGAGAGGCGGTTCCCCTGGTTGTTTCTGTAAGAGCTCGAGGCGCAGGCTCCTGATGAAATCCCAAGCTGGCTAATTAGGCTCTACTCTCTACCCCAACAGCCCCCACCCCCACCCCCTTCTGCCTGCACTGTGTTTTCCTCCAGGCCTGAAGTGTTGGCATGCTGTTCCTGGACACCATTCTGGGAGAAAGCAGCAGCCTTGCTGTGCCCCAGAGCTGGTTGCATTTCTGGGGGCGGGGAACCGTTTCCAGCTGGGACTGGCTTAATCTGGGGGTGGTGGGGGAGTTACAGATCCAAGAAGATTGTTCCATTTCTGGAGATTTCAGAGACTCATGGTAGGGCCTTCTACCCCATGCCATTCTGTGTAAGCCACGCTATCGTGGGGGCACGATCCTTGGGTGTGCCCTTGGAGCCCAGTGGCGATTTGGGCTGGGTGCTTCTATGTTGTGTGTTTAGGAAACAGCGCCAGGGGAGGGACGGACTATAGATGAGAACACGATGGACGGCTGGAGAGAGGAAAGGGTCAGAGTGATTTCATCAAGAGAGGTGAAGTCATCTTCAGACCATTGTGGGGGGTTGGTGTGAATTTGTTGATTATAGGGGGAAGATTTCTGGAGAAGGAAGGAGTAGGCTAGCACCTTAGGGGTTGACAGAGAGAAAAATTGGGTTATAAATGCCTTCTGTTTCCTTTAGCCTGAGCAGCAGGGCTTGAGGTCCCAGGGCAGGCCAGGGGAGAAGAGGCTTTGTATGGGACAGAGGTCCCTATAGGGACTTGAACCCCTGATAATCAGAAAGACCTAACCTGCCTTGCTTTTGGTCAGTTCGATCTTTGCTAAACCTGAGATCTGGGGATATTATTCTTCTCTTCACACGTGAAATGTTCTGAGCTTGTTTTTTTCCCCATAATTATGTAAGCAGGTGGGATTTTTCTTTTGGGGAGGGGAGAGGTTCTGGCGCGGTATTCCCCTCCTGCTTCTTCCTGTGAGCTCACACTCCTTTCTCTCCCTCTAATGATTTTTTAATTATGTAGTCAGTGTGCTGAATCCCTGATCTTCCTCTGGGCACCTCCAGCCCACCACAGTCTCCCCACCCATCCCAGTTCCTCCTCAGGTCTACCACCCACCCTTGATCTGATTCCCTCCTCCCTGCCAACCTGTGATACTAGGACAGGTCCCTTTCTTCTTCTCTACTTTCTGGCTGTACCTGACTACACAAGGGTACATTTGAGAGGTTTTTAGTCTGGCCAGGATGCTGGTTGATGGTGAATGGGTGGTATAGTGTGGGAAGGGTAGGGTACGCTGGAGGAGACAACGTGGTCTTCTGGAGGAATGGCGCATGCACACCTCCTGGTAGGGCTTGGGAGGGGGGGAAAGGGGGCACTCCCTTTGCCCGCTGCCCTCTGCCGCCTTGTCACTGGCACCGACTGGCAGAGCTGCTTCTCATTCTCACCGTGCCAGCTGCAGCACTCATAGCCTCCCTCCCATCTCGGTGGGGTGGAAGATTCAGCTGGTCTTGCCTGACTGCAGGGTTGGGGGCCTCGCCAAATGCAGAGGCTGTCCATCTTTCATCTGTTCCCAGGTCGATTTAGGGGCTGGAGTTCTCCCAGGCCAGAGCGAGGTCTAGCTTCCTCAGCTCTTGTATGACCCTTCACACCCACACATACATATAGTGGGTCACATGGCCCACTAGTCACAGTAACATGTGCCCACAGGCACAGGTGTGTGTGCTCAGTCTTCATTATACACAGGTACATTTGTCCACATTCATACACATAGGCATACGAACCTTAAAGTACATACAAACATACAGGCACCTAGACATACACAAATAATCAGGCATGCAGATGACGTGACCCATGAGCAGTTGTATACAGTTGCACACACATGAACGCAAATACAAGTCACTGAGACAGTCATATCTCATAGAACCATAGCATGTTGCAGCTGGAAGGCACCTCAGAAATGGTCTGGTCCAACCATTTATTTAATAGATGAGAAAACAGAGACCCATCATCATAAATGTTCTCTCTCTCTCTCTCTCTCTCTCTCTCACACACACACACACACACACACACACACACACACACACTCCCAGCCAATAATAATAGAGGGTTCCTCAGTGAGTTGTGGGGAAGAGGACAGAGGAAATGCTGGCTTGACCTCAGCCTTCTTGCCTATGGAAAGTCACTGGGTCTCTGGGTAGATGAGGTGAGATCCGCTGTCTGGGCTGAATGTAAGTGGAATTGTTCCTCTGGTTGGAGAAGCCCTGAGGAACACTGTAAATTCTTTGATCTGCTCCGGCTTTCTCCCTCCCCTCCTTCAGGCCCCCTCCCATCTGTGGCCCTCTCTCTGCCTCAGTGGCCAGCTTGGGCTTTGGCTGGGGTGGGGTGGGGGGCAAGTAGGGAAATCTGGGACAATTCCCAGGCTGCCAATCCTGAGTTGTGTGGTAGCCTTGCTTTGGGCTGGTGGGAGGATAGGGGAGGAAAGAGGGCAGCAGTTTTCTCCGGCTTCTCTCCAGGGCATCGGCGCTGTGGCATCTGTCAAGGTCAGATAGCGAAGGCCGGAAAGAACCGGCTCTTGACTCGAGCCTCCCTGTGCTGGGCGGGCAAGCTGGCCTCACGGCCCCTCTTGGCTCATTATTTTTGTGCTCCCGAGGCCAGAGCGACACCTCCCTCCCTCCCTCCCTCCTTCCACTAGGCCTGCAGTCTGGGGGCTTTTGTTTTCTCGTTATTTCTCTAGCTCCAGCCGCAGAGGCCCTAGCCCGCAGATGTGGCAGTGGACTAAACCTGCCAGGGAGAGCTGTTAAGGCCACAGACAATTATCATCATTGGCTGTTGTGGGTGGTGGGCGAGGGATAAATCTACTTGCCAAGGGGGAGTATGTTTTCTTCCTAGGTAGGTAGGCTATGGCCCCATTCCCCATCACTGCCAAGTAGGGGGTGGGAGCAGGTGGCCAAGAGACCACCTGGCCATCAGGGTTTGCACGCAGTCTTGCTTTTCGGCTGCCAAAATTGTTGGGCCCGTTTTATGGGAGGGGGAAAATCATGCCGGGGAGAGTTGGGCATAGCTAGCCCGGGTGACCCTTCTGTCCTAGAAATAAATTACAGCTTATTCTGCCTGGCCCCTCTCCTTCACAGATACAACCTCACTTAAGTGAAACAAGAAACCCGCAACAGGATGGGGAAATAGGTACAAGGCTAGACCCCCATTCTTCTGCCCAGGTTTCCCCATCCAGTGGACTCTTGCCAGCCTACCTCATGTCTGGGAGACGACAGCCTGGTTCCTGCAAGAGAGGGCCTCCCTGTACTCCAGTCCTTACCTACCTTCTCTTTCCCTGTTTTCCCCTCTTCCCTTCCTTCCAATGGAAGCATTTCACATTTGCAGAATTTCACTTGTCGGCATAGCAGTCATATCTTGGAAGGACTAGTCATCTACCATTAACCTCTGTGCCACTTTCACCATAGTCTCCGCAGCATGGCAAGGAACCACAAACCTCTGTACCCAAGGACACAGATGTAGATGGACACACACACTTTTTTTTCCTACTTACAAACACATACAAACACATACACATCAGTGCTATGGGTTTCTGGCACTGTTAGGCCCTGCCATGTACAATAAATCCTTCTTAGTTTGTGGGTTATTGACCCGATAGAGCATGGCTGCCCCGTCAGGCTCCCAGGCAGGGTTCATACAGCTCACCCGCTAGTGTCATGGGTGTGTGTGTGTGTGTGTGTGTGTGTGTGTGTGTGTGTGTGTGTGTACCCTGTATGAGTCCCTTGTGTTTCTGAGCAAAAATTTCCAGAGGATTTTTTCCAGGCCAGCCGTGTGCTCTGCTGCTGATAGGGAAATCTGAGTCTCGCAGCAAATTTTCCCCCGATTCCCTTTGCTGTACCCTCTGGCTGCAGCCTGCCTTAGGGACCCACAGCCAAAAATCTACTCCCCCTTTCCTATTTCTAAAGTCCCATATGTTAAATTCTGGAAGGAAGCTGGTACCAATGGCCAACATGGAGGGGTACCCAGCCCTCTCTTTGTCTCTCTGTCTCTATCTTCCCACCTATGCTCACTCAACTGGTGTTTGGGGCCAGAAACCTGGCGATCCATCCAGAGGAGCCTGATGCCTCTATCAGTCAGCCCCTGCTGGCATCACTTGGAAGGTCTTCCCTAGCCTTCTTCTTCCTACCTCCATTCTTTCTCTCTTCCTTTTTAAACCAGCCAGGCTGGCTGAACCTTCCTCAGCCAAGGTCCCTGCCTTTTTATTTCTTGCCCTTCCTCCCTGCCACTCCCACCCTTGCTTGGCGAGCCTCTTCCAACAATGGCTGGGGAAATCTCCCAGGTTGGAATGTGGTTCTCATCCCCTTTACCCTCTGACCCAGGCTGCTCTAATGGGGAAGGTGGGCAGGGGGTTGCTGGACAAGGAAAGGGGCAGGAGCAGCTGGAGGCCTCGTGTGGTGGCTAAGGCTGACTCTTCCCACTCCTCACCCCCCAGGAAACTCAAAACCCAAGAACCCAGGGCTGTGGCAAAGCAACGCAGCCCTCGTACAATGAGAGCTTGTGTGGAGCCTGCTGGGATGGCCTGTGGGATGCTGGGGGAGGAGAACAAGTGGTGTTTCCCTGCTGTTTGACTTCCTGCAGAGACATCCAGCCGCCTTCTCCTCTTCCTCCTCCTCTCAGAGCCGCTGTCCTAGCCATTCACCCACCCCCTCCCACCCCAGTTCTCTGGAGGAAAGACCAAGGAGAAGCTGGATCTGCTATTGATAGTGTGACCTTGGACAAATCACTTTCCTCTGTGGCCCTCATGTCCTCGGGGCCGGACTGGATGTTTTTTAAGGTTTCTTTTACCTCTCTCTGCTGTGAGTTGCCAAGATCATGGAGTCCGCCTTCTAGAGTTGGAGGAGGCTTCAGAGGTATCTGGTTGAAATCTTTCATTTTACAGATGAGGAAATCTGTGACATGTCCAAGGTCACACAGGTAGAGGTGGGATTTGAATCCAGGTCCTCCAGCTCCAGAGTCGCTGTTCTTTCCTTTGAACTCTGAAGGTAGAGGGGTGTTTTTTTTTCTTCAATACACCCCCTGCTGGCCTATAAACTCCCGCTACTTAAGCAGCATGGGGTCATTAGGGTGGGGACCAGACACCCACTGGACCCTTAGTGGGAGGGTACAGCTCATCAAGACTGAGGATCTTAGTGAAGGACCGTTTCATCGCCCCCCACTACCCCGCCCCACCCCCTGCCCCTGCCGTGGCATTGTGGTAGAGGCTGGATGCGGAGTCAAGAAAATCTGTGTTTGAATCCTTACGTGCCTTAGAGACAGATGTGGGACCCTGAGCGAGTCGGCTAACGTTTCCTTATCTAGAAGATGAGCTCCCAATAATATGTGCCACACAGGGTTGTTGTGAGGACCAAATCAGTGAATACGTATAAACCAAGTTGCAAAGCTCAAAGAGCTTTATAAATGCTAACTCTTTTAACCCAACAAGGACCCTGGGCCTTGGTAGAGATCCTGGATCCCTGGGGTCTGGGTAAAAATTTTAGACAGCTGGGTAGCGTTCTTGGCAGTCTAACAGATTAGGGGAGAGACAATATGGTTTCTGCTCTTGGCTATACCCAACTGACTTGATGTCTGGCCTTGGGCAGCTTCTTTAGATTTCAGTGTTTTTCATTTATAGAATGGGAGAAATGATGTTGGCCCCATTTGCCTTACAGTGAGGGCTTGTAAAGAACCAGCGAAAAGGGGTGTGTGTGTGTGTGTGTGTGTGTGTGTGTGTGTTGCAAAGACCCAAGGGTTGAGTGGATTTTCTTTGGGTTTCCCAGTACTGTGTACCCTCTTTCCTTTTAGGAGGGCTCTGATGGTGCTGGGGTAGGGATCATTTCTAAACTGCCCCCCAGTCCTATTGTTCAGCCCTCAATGTTGGCCTGGCATGCCTTTGGGGGCAAGGGGACCCGTTTATTCTTGTGGTCTTGGCTACTAAGTAGGTAATTCATTTTGACCACATGTCAGTGAAATGAAGGCCCTATGTTGACATGATTGCTCTGGTTCTAGCGGAGGGTTTGTGGGGAGAGATGTTGGTCATAGAGTCCTTGGGTCTAGAGATGGCCTTGAGATAACTGAGACTGTTCCTCTCCCCCTTGGTAGACTTGCCAGCCTCCAAACATGTGCATTTCCATGTATATCCCTGTCTTTCCATGTATCTTTCTTCCATGGGAAGTTCTCAGAATCAGGGATCAGAGAGGGTTGAAACATCTACCTTGTTAATCAGCCCAGTTCAACCAACTAGTGCTGCCTGACGCTGCCATTCCCATCTGTCCTTCTGTCCAGTTTGTCCTGGTGGGCCCAGTTTGGTATGTGTGCCTTGTCCAAGGGCATGTATGTGTGTTCCTCTTTCTCTGTGGGGCCCTTTATCTTGATGGGGCCACAGGCTAAGGAAATCGAAGAGGTTTGGGACTTGACCTTGGCCCTGAAGATTTTGGATTGGCAGCAGAGAGGAGGAGTGGGAGAGATGTTTCAGTGTGCGAGAAGTAATATGAGCAAATGGATAGGGAATTGGGAGGCACGTTTAGTAAACTGGGGGCATGGTGAATAGACCAGTCTGGTCAGAGCAAGGCTGGTTTCAGTAGGGAAGTCGAGAACACAAGCTAGGAAGGTAGATTGGGACCACAATCATACGGGGTGTTTCACAGTCAGCTTAGAGTAGGTACTGGGGAGCCTTTCATGGTTCTTGGTCTGGGACCTTATGTGATCAGAACTGTACCTTAAGAGGATAAATCAGATTGTGGTGTGCAGGATGGATTAAAGGAGGTGTGTGTGCTGGGAGTAGGGATGGAGAATGAGAAGAGAAGTCTAGAGAAGGCATTCCCGACCACTTTGCTCATGACATCAATACCAGCATTGTGATGTCATTGGCATAGTGTTCCAAACACCAGGGCCAATGTTGTCCCCTTCCTCTGCTCCCCAAAGCCCTGTAGTGCAGAATCCTGGGGAGGGGCCCTGCCCACAGCCCTCTCTGGAACATTGGGAGTTGATTGGCAAGGTAAATCTCCAATCTCTGCTCCCTGGGGCTTGGAGGTACCTCCAGGGATTCTCTTGAGGGTCTGACTTTTTTCTTTGAAGGTGATTCTCACACAGAAGGGTAGCGGTGGCATACAGAGAACATTTAGAAGGAAAGAAGGGAACACTGGAAGCCACTTCTCCATTCTGTGCCCTGGTGCCGAGCAGATTCACATCTATTTATTGGGAAGGCAGGGCTGAATCTCCCCATTTCTCAGAGAGAAAATCCAAGATCTTGAGAAGGGCCATGATCCAGGCAAAGCCTCCAAATGTGTCAGGCAGAGCTGGAACTACATCCCAGACTCCCCCCCAGTCCCATGATCTGGTCTCTTGTTTCTCTTGTCTCGGGTTCAATTTTAGAGCTAAATATAGGACTCTGATGGGTTGGGGGGAGATTCACTGGGGGTCCTACCTTCATGAATTGATCTTGGGTTGGGAGCTTATTGAGGAGAAGAACTCAAGGGGCTGCTTAATATAGTGGGAAGAACACTAGATTTGGAGTCAGGGAACTTGGGTTTGAATCGTAGCCTTGCTATTTTGATCTTAGACGAGTTGTTAGACTTAAGCGCTCTGGGCCTCTATTGCTTTATCTTTAAAATGAGGGAGTTGGATTTTATGCTTTCTAGCCCCCCCCCAAATACTTCTCAATCCTATAGGCCTCTGAAGTAATGATACTAGAGTTGCAGATGGGACTTGGTGCTGTGGTTTCACTTGGGTGATGGGTAGGAAGAAGGGTACTAGATGAGTTACTCTCCCTCCACTCGTCCCTCCCAGAAATGAGTCTGTAAGCATGGGGAAGAGAGAGGGTGTGATCTCACCAAATTGTCCAGGGAGGAATCCTTCTAAGTCTAATGTTCACCCTTTTTCTGCAGTTCCACCAATGAGGCTCACCTTGCAGGAGGAGACCCACCCCACTGCCAGGCCCTGACACCAGGAACTCCCCTGGATGGTCCAGGACTGACACCCCATCCCTGCCCCCTTTTCCCCATCTACTCTGACTGGCCTTCTGCCTGGGAGCTCCTGCAGCTGGTTGTGAAGAGCTTCGTGGAGGGAGGTGGGTACCCTCTGGCACTGACGCCCCGAGGAGGAGGGGAAAAGACCAAGGAAGACAGAAAAGATCAAAGGTGACTGCAAAGCTTCTGATTAGCCTTGGGCCTAAAGTGTGATTGAGAGCCCTGTTTGAGGACCAGGACCTTGGAGGAAAGGGAGGAAAATGGTGGGTTGGCCCCTCTGCAGTAGAGAAGAGGGAACCTCTTTCAGAGCAGTATTGAAAGACCATTCCCTTCTTGGGTCTTCAGATTGAATCATCTGTCCCCAGAGTGCCCATGGCTCAGGAGGACCTTTGGCCTGGGCACAGAGTAGAGGAGCTAGGGTATCTCAGACCTGGCTATGGGAACTCTAGATGCTCCAATAAGAGACCCTTCTGAGGAAGGAGCCTGGGCAGGGGGAGCTTCTAATGGCTAGAGGGTCTTGGGGTGGTTGCTTCGGAATAATCTTTCAATACATTCCTTGGTTTCCATTCATCTCTGTCATTCTCCATATCTGGCTTATAGCTTCTCTTGCTGTTTCTCCTTGCTCTCTAGTTGCTTATGTCTGTCTCGAACTGCCTCTTTCTGTCCTGCTGTTTCTGTGTCTGTTTTTCCATCCATTCTTCTGTCTCCAACATTTTGTAACTCTTTCTGTCTCCCTGTCTGTCTTTATGTCTGTTGCTGTCCTTCTGTCTATCTCTCTGGGTCTCTCTGTTCCTGTTTTTGTGTCTCAGTCCTTCCATGTCTCTGTCTGTCCCCACGTCTGTGTCTCAGTCTCTCCGTCTCTGCCCTTCATCTCTGCGTCTCAGTCTCTTTGTATTTCTGTCCCTCTGTCTCCGTGTCTCAGTCTCTTGGTGACTCTGTCTACCCCCAGTGCAATGTTCTGTCCTCCCCCCCCCACATGCACACATACACTCAGACAATCAGGACCTTTGTGGGATGACCGATGGGCCGGCCGGCCGGGCGCCGCTGGCTCCGCATTGCTGATGAAACGGAGCCCTTTGTTGTTCTCTCTTTAGTCGGCAGTATTTCTTTTTGGGGGCTGGATGTATTCCTGGCAGGGCTGATGATGGATGCTTTCTCCCTTCCAGCAGCAGCATTTTGGATTCCTTGCCCAGGGCCAAAGCTTGCTTGCCTTTCTTCTCCCCTGCGCCTCCTACCCTCTCAACCTCCCTAGGCTGTAACTTCTTTCCATTGGCACCTTGGTAGCACATGGCATCCCAGCCTCTCCTCAGACTTCCATGTCCAGTGGGGGCCTTTGTGGCGGAAGAGGACATCAGATGTTGAGGAGCAATCTGGCTCTGCTGACTTTGACCGATCTGGTGAATGGCGGATGAGGGCATGGGCTTTGGGGAGCTGGCAGGCAGACTGGGTGACCTCCTTACATTTCCATTGTGGATACTTTCCCCTCTTCCATGAGCAGATCTCTGAGCCCACTGACGAATGGGAAATGGGACCATGAGCAAGACAATCTTGTCAGAGGCATAAAGGCCTTGGGGGGGCTTGGGGGAAATCCTCTTCTTTTTCTGAAGCTCACTCTTCAGTCTTTGGTCCTTTCTTTTCTAAGTATCTGGGGCATTTGTCTCAAACTGCTTCTCAAGGAGATCGAGGTCTACTCAGAGAGAGCACAGAACATCAGTCTTCCTGACCTCGGCTAACTCTTAGTTGACAGGGTGGCCCTTCCCTCCTAGCTCTGCTCCAGGAGGCTGGAAGGGTCTGAGGATTCATCAACCTTGAGATTCCCACCCCAGGCTAAGTTAAAACAGTTGAGGCAAAACCAGGGTTGGGTGGGAGGACAGACTGGAGGGAGGGAGCCGAAGGTCTTTCCAGAAGCAGGCCTCAAGGGAGGATGAGCCATGGGAAACTTTGGGGGCAGGCCACAGGTTGGGAGAAGAGCCTGGAGTGACTGGTGACTGTGCCTGCCAGATTCCCCTATCACTGGATGGCAGGAGCTCTTCTAAGGACCCTTCTGAGCAGCCTGCAGGGGAAAGGCAGGGACGGGCTGATAGGCTGTGCCAGTGAGGGGTGAGGGAGGGGGTGCTGAGGTGAGCAGCATGGAGGTGGATGGGGGGAAAGGAATAGAAGCTTCCGTATAGAGAGACAGGCCCTCTCCTCCCCTCCCCCCCCCAAATACACACACACATTCTCTCTCTCTCTCTCTCTCACACACACACACACACACACACACACCCCACACACACATACACACACACCCTAGGTGGCCTGGTGCTTAGTCTACTGGGCTTGGAGTCGGGAAAATCTGAGTTCAAATCCAGCCTCAGATATTTACTAGCTGTATGACCTTGGGTAGGTCACTTCACCTCTGCTTTTGTTTTCTCAACTGTAAAATGGGGATCATAATAGGGTTGTCGTAAGGATCAAATGAAGTGATGTTTGTAAAGCACTTAATATAGTGCCTGGTAAATAGTGGGCACTTCCTCTCTTCCTTCCTCCTCTTCTCCCTCTCTCCCTTCCTTTCTCTCTTCCTACCCTCATCCATTTCCATTTTTCCCTCCTCACTGCCTCCTTCCTTCCTTCCTTCCTTCCTTCCTTCCTTCCTTCCTTCCTTCCTTCCTTCCTTCCTTCCTTCCTTCCTTCCTTCCTTCCTCCCTCCCGCCTTTCCTTCCTTCCTTCTCTCCCTTCCTTCCTTCCTCCCTTCCTTCCTTCCTCCTTTCCTTCCTTCCTTCCCTCCTTTCAAGATAAAGGTTCATTGGAACACATTTGAAAGGCTGTAGGGTTTACCCTCTACCTACTAGCAGGGTGACTAAGGACAAGTAATTTTCTCTCTCTGAGGCTCCATTTCCCCAACTATAAGATGAAAGGTCTGGTGTCTCCAGTCCCTTGCAGCTTTGACATCTTTTGGTTCTGTGAGTTAGGTCTCAGGGACTCAGAGTATCCTCTACCCCTCTCTGTCCACATTTTCTTTAGGACATTTTGAGAGGAATCCATTTCCCTCCTAACCTTCTTGCTATGACATATTATTTGAGAGCAGGGCTCTTGCCTTCTGTCTAGGCAGTGAAATGGGGTTTCTCTAGCTCCAGCTTTGTAGGCTGCTAGTGCCACTTGTCCTTTGACATTTCACGCCTCTCCCCCGGCTAGTCTGGCTGTGATGGAGGAGGACCCTGCTCCCCAGACCAGGATTAGGGTTAGGGTCCTATACAAGGAGGCCCTGGGGAAAGAGCTGGGGCCTGTCCCTCAAAATCCCCAGTTTTCTTTGCCTGAGGCAGGGCAAAGGAGGGCTTTTGGAAGAGAGTCTCAGGCAGACAGAGACATGGCTACTAGAGAGACTTAGACAGAGAATTCAAGGGAGGTACAGACTAATAGGTGTAAACCCGGTGGCACTGGAACTGGAGAAGGCGGGGGGGAGCGTCTTAGTGTCCCATACTGCCTCCTTTTCTTTTCTATTTCCCTTGGGGGTGTGGCGGAGAAGAGAGTGGTGGTGGAAGAAGGAGTTGACTTTTATCTGACCCGCTCTAGAGGAGCCTAGACCCAGAGGAGAGAGAAGGAGGGAGCTGAGTTCCTCAGTAATTCGGCTATTGATTTCTGTCACTAGCTAGGGCTGGCAGAGAGCACCAGCTCGATTGCTTCCTCCTAGGGCAGAGAGACTCCTCCTGCCTCATTCTCTGGCTTCTTAAGGGCAGTTGGTGATGTGGGAAGAGGGGAATCAAGATTTTTGAAACTGGAAGGCTCTCTTACTAGAAAGGAAACTGAGGCAGAGAGGGGATGTTATTTGGTCAAAGTCCCACAGCCGGAACTAGAATTCAGGATTTAGGATTCTCTTGTCTAGAACACTTCTCATTTCATGTCGAGACCGAAATCCTTATTGGGTTTTGTGGTCGAAGGTAAGGGTTTGGATCCCCTGGGACGTTTGCAACTTCTTGCTTTCCAAGTCTAGAGCTTCTGGAGACCGTAGAGTCTGGCTGACTCAACTCAAGAGTCATCCTAGGTCCTATAGTTCTGTCCTTGTTTCTATGGCCACTGGACCCACATGGTTCCAGAGGAGAAATTGAGGCTGGGGACTTTGCACAGTCCTGCCTCACTCAAATCCGATTCACTTGCAGTCACAGCAGCACCTTCGTGATGTCATGGTCCTCTTCGAGAACAAAGGACGAACTATATATGAATAAGAAGAGAGCAGGAGTGGGGCTTTATCAGTTCATGGCCCCAGGTTGACCTTTGCCTTTATCGCCATTTATAGGGCAGGTCCTTCCTGGCTCACAACTAAACCCTTCGGCTCTATGATTTTGTTGGGAGGAGTAGAGGCGCATTTAGGGTAGACACAAGGAAGGGCTCCGTGGGTTTCAAGGACTCTTGGACAAAGAGGTTCCAGGAACTTTGTAAAGACCTGTTCCTCTCTGGGGGACGGGGGTAAGGGACAGTAGGGTGGGCTCTCGGGGGCGGGGGTTGGGCAAGATGGCTTCACGAAGTCATTGTTGTTGGGAAAGTCACTGCTCCTAACCCAGATAGTCCACCCCCCCCATTTTACACATAAGGAAATTGATAGCTAAAGAAGTAAAGTAGTTTGTCCTTGATCACAAAGATGGCAAAATTCTAGACTTGAATCCAAGTCCTCTGACTTCAAATCTAGCATTTTCCCCGCTGTGCCAGATTTAAATCTGGGGATACTTTGAAATACTTGGCACCTCCTGCCGCTATCCCCGGGGCCTGGGGCTGAACGGATGGGTCCATAGAGCAGACCGCAGTACCTTCTGTGGGCATCCTTCCTTCGTGGGTTCTTTCCTTCCTTGTAGCAGCACTTGCTGAGGGGACTGTCAGCCCAAGAGCAGCTCCAAGGCCTAGGAGCAGGGTCTGTGGGGATCTAAGGGCTCTCAGGAGGCCATTATCACACTTTGAGATGCCACCCTCTCCTTTTTGCTCAAGGACCGTGTTGTGTTAGCCTGAGCCAAATGGAGTTGGGAAAATCTACCCATGGGGCAAATTTGAATGTTCCAGAGCCTATGAGACACAGGTTTCAGATTATCTACGCCCTAGCCCGGCTGCCGTCCCTCCCGTGGCTGCAGATAATGTGGAGCTGGCAGTGTGTGTTGTCAGCAGACACCCACCCTTGTCTGTGTCCTTGGGGTGGGGTGGGGGAGTGTTTGAGCACTTTGGGGGAGAGAAAACTGCGTCCTGCCTCTGTCCTTACCTTTACTTGGGGCTCTGATGTCCCTTCATGAACCGGGGCTCCCAATATTATCCCCTATTCTCAGCTTCTTTCTCACTGTGGTCATTATCCCCACCCCCACACCCCACTAATGCAAGGGCCACTCATTGGAGGGGGGTGTGTGTGATGGCGGTGTGGGAAGACTAGGGAGGAGGGCGGCAAAGGGCTCCGGGGCCTGGCGGGCTGGCGAACAGGACAAAGAGTCAGTGTGTGCCCGGCTGGGGGGGTGGTGAGGGGTGGAGCTCCAGCCAGATGTGAGTCTCTCCCAATGAACAAACAACCCGCTCAGTGGGCGGCACTGTTCCACCCTGCCCGGGCCCTCTGGCTCTGACCCTCCCTCCTGGAGCTCCCAGATGGGTGGGGGACCATGGGCTGCCCCCCACCCCTAAGCAGAGGAGGGCAGCAGTTACTACAGATGCCAGAATCCACCACCAGACTATCAAGGCACGATGATGGCTCCTGAGAGCCCTTGGGTCCCCATGGACCCTGCTCTTGCGTTTATGTTAAATGAAAGCCACACCCTCATCTTCTCAGATTCAGTGATAGTCACAGTGTCCTTGGGGACAGATTTTATTTTGAGGGCACAAGGCAGAAGGCTGGCTGACATGGGAATAAGAAAATTCTTTTCTTCCAGTCAGCGTTAGAGGAAATGTAAAGGATGTAGCACACAGCACCGTGTGAACCTGGGCAAGTCTCTAGAACTTAGTCTCTGCATTGGATCTCAAGGTTTCTGAGGGTCCTTGTAGCCCTAGATCTGTGATACTATAAATGGCCTTTCTACTTATTCTGGGATGGATCAAGGCAAGAAAAATGAGGCCTGCCCTTCCATGGACCTCCCCAAACCCCTAGGGCTTGGTTCCTTCAGTATCTCTTTGCTCTGAAATAAGGGCTTCCCTAAGACCCCAGTATAGCAGGACCACTAGGAAACCTGGAATGTGGTTATTAACTGGCCATATTAACTTAGAAAATGTTAGCACTCGGAGGGGCCTAAAAGACCATCCAATGTAATTCTTTTCAATTTGATGGATGAGGAAGTAGGTCTAAAGATGGGGAAATGACTTAACCAAGGTCACACAGTTGGGAGAGGGTGGTTATAGGGCTATTCATCCTCATTTCTTTCCAGTTTTATGGAGACCCAAGTCCTGGGGGAGATGGGTACAGATCTCCCTAACCTTAGGGAGTTTGACCTATAAGTCATTATGTTGATTCTTCAGCCTAAACAGAAAAAGTATAGGTGAGAAACTTCCCAATAGTTTAGAAGTAAAGGTTAGGGATGAGAGAGTCAGGGGTGTTCTGTTATTAATAGGAGCCCTTTTTCTTGCTGAGGCCTGGTTGGGGATTAGAGATTAGGAACTGAGGTTGGCATAGACACCCTGTCCCCTGGACCTGCTGCCTAGGTGAAGGGCTTCTGCCCACACTGTGGTTCCTCTTTGTTCCCCTTGCCTGAGCCTGCTGGGGGACCCCCCCATATAGTCTGGCCCCCTGCAGAGTTTTCCTGCCGATTCTTCAGCATGACCTGCTATGTGATCTTTGCCCATCCCTCCTCCCCCAAAAAAGAAAAAAGAAACTTTGTAGGATCATAGGAACTAGGTGAGAGAGGAGAGAACTAATCTAATCTTCCCATTTATAGGTAAAAACTTTGAGGAACACAGAGAAATGACTTCTGCAAGGTCACATAGGTCGTTGGATCGTAGATTTAGAGCTGTAAGGGACCTCAGAAACCATCAAGGCCAACCCCCTCATTTTACAGCTAAGGAATCATGCACAGAGAGGTTACTAACTTTGTCCAGGCTCACACAGCCAGTAAGAGTCCAAACTGGAAGATAGGAAGTAGCAGATGCTGTGACTTTAAAGCCAGTGGCCTTTCCGTTTGCACAGCTCTCTTTGGGTTGGGGGGAGACTGTTAGAACCATGGGGTAGCTGCGCCCTAACTCTGCTCTCTCTTGTCCTTGCAGAGTAGCAGGCTTCCAGACCATGCATCTGCCTTGAGGCTGCCTCCGTATTCTCTCGGTGCCTGCGTCATCCCTGGCCATCAAGGGCGGGAGCCCATTACTGGGCCCAGGGTCGGTTGGGAAGCTCCCCTGACGGGGCTCAGTCGCCGTCCCGGCCCTGGCCCCGACCATGTCGAGTCTCGTCGGCAGCCCACAGCCCGATAGCGGCGGCAGTGGCAGCGGCAGCGGCAGCAGTAAGTCAGGCGCCGTGGAGAAGGGCAGCTCAGATGAGGCCCTTCCCCCTGCCAACCCAGAACGACGGAACAAGAGCGGCATCATCAGCGAGCCCCTCAACAAGAGCCTGCGCAAGTCTCGGCCTCTGTCCCACTACTCTTCCTTCAGCGGCGGCAGCTCCGCAGGTGAGCTGGTGGACAAGGCGGCTGCCGCCTCTGGGCTGGCCAATGGGCACGACCCGCCCGTGGACAAAACCAACTCTACCTCAAAGCACAAAAGCGGTGCCGTGGCCGGTCTGCTTAGCAAGGCGGAGCGGGCCGCAGAGCTCTCTGCCGAAGGACAGCTGACGCTGCAACAGTTTGCCCAGTCCACTGAGATGCTGAAACGTGTGGTTCAGGAACACCTTCCTCTGATGAGCGAGGCTGGGGCTGGGCTCCCAGACATGGAGGCCGTGTCAGGCACGGAGGCCCTGAATGGCCCTTCCGACTTCCCCTACCTAGGCGCCTTCCCCATCAATCCGGGCCTCTTTATCATGACGCCTGCGGGTGTGTTCCTGGCCGAGAGCGCCTTGCACATGGCAGGCCTGGCTGAGTATCCTATGCAGAGTGAGCTGGCTTCTGCCATCAGCTCGGGCAAGAAGAAACGGAAACGTTGCGGCATGTGCCCGCCCTGCCGACGGCGGATAAACTGCGAGCAGTGTAGCAGTTGTCGCAACCGAAAAACTGGCCACCAGATTTGCAAATTCAGAAAATGTGAGGAGCTCAAAAAGAAGCCTTCTGCTGCTCTGGAGGTAACCTGTTAGATTAGGGTCCCTCCTCTAGCTCCCCAAGTCTCCTGTCTGCCCTCCAACCCTGCTGTCCCTCCATACGAGCCCAAGTGGGAAGGCCTGCTTAGATTCTGGGCTACTGCTCTGACCAGGGGGGCTGGGGGTGGGACTTGTCCATCCATTGGGGTCCCTCCAGATGAGCCAGCCAACTCTTTCCTACCCTCCCCTGCTCAGCCCCATATAGATAATGAGATTTCACACATATACACCTCCACCCTTCCGCACCCTGGGTCTGGTCAACTGTTCATTAACCAACAAGGACCCTGGTACGTGGTCGTTCCCTTGGTTGATGAGGCCCTGTGAGATTCATTTCTTCCAGCCCTTAGAATGGCCAGCCAGGCCCATTGGAGTGATGGCCTGAGTTTATGGAGTGTGGGTCCTCTGTGTTGTCCAAAACCTGGCAGGCTGCATGGTAGTTAGCATTCCTTTACTTCTGGGGAGACAGGGTGGGGGGTATTCTCCTAGTGGGATATGCCTCACTCCAATAACTTTCCTTCAGAGTGGGGTTGTCTGGGAGGCACGTCATCCCAGGGAGGGGATACTATCTAGGCCCAAACTTCAGGGTCGTAATACCCTCTCTTTTCCCCCACCCCTTTCCCTTGGACTACTCTCCTCTGGAGGGTAGAGCCTGTTGCTGGCCCACTGGTGTGGTATGTCTCTAGTACAAAAGCATCTTTTCAGACAGGCTCGTCCCTCCCCCTGCGCCCCCCCCCCCCAACTTGATTTGATTGCAAATTGTAGGAATGGTTGGAAAACAGTGATTGTGTCCCTGGCACCGAAGGCCTGGGCTACCTCCTCAGCCCCCTCCCCTCCCTCTTTTCTCTTTCCCTCCCTCCCCTTCTTACCCAGAGAATTAGCTGTTTGTTACACAAACACAGACTGCATAAACAGATAAATACAATAAATGGGTACATATACATTCATAAAGTCTGCATACAGTGTAGCCATGCAGATAGACACTGACTCAGTAGGAAAAAGCACACAGATACATAGACATAAGCACAGGCACAGAGTCACACAGACTCAGTTTGCTTGGGCCTTTGGACATCTGTGGGCCTCAGCTTGGGTCTTCAGTGTCAAGCCCTACTCCCGTCCTTCTGTGATGACCTCAGCGGTCATTTCGAAAAGGTCCTAGGAAATGATGTAGAGTAGGGACTGAGATAGGTCAGCCTCAGAAAGGCCAGGGAGAGTCAAGGCCGCCCGGCAGCCCTCAGAGATTATGAGTGCAGGATTCCCACAAGACTAGCACCCACCCCTCCTTTCCCTAGGAGACAACTGACTTGGCCTCCAGATTTTAAGTCACTGGGCTTCCTTCCTTTGGTTCCTGGGGCTAAGGGGAACAGGGGGTTGATGTGTAGGTATAGAAAGGCCTAAAAAAACTAAGGAGGACTCCCCCGCTTTGCCCTCTCCCATATAGACCCAGCTCAGCAACCTCACTGCTCTAGTCTAGAGTTAGGGAATTCTGGAGGGCTCAGGTACCCAGTTACTGGGCCAGCTGACTGGAGGCAGAAAGCAGGGAAGGGTAGTTCTTGGGGGGATGGGCTCAGAATCAGCCTTCACTTCCCTTGGTGTAGTTGGTATGGTCGAGAGCTGAGGGCAGGATTCCAGCGGAAGAGAAATCTGCTTCTCCTCCCTCAAAGGAGCAAAATTCCCAGCTCAAGAGGGAATAGGGGAGTGCGGTAGAACAGGATCCATGTTTTAGAGGGGGAAGTCTTCCTTCATATAGCAAAATGCTGAGTTATAAACTTCCCCCTTCTGAATGAAACAATAGTCAATGAGCATTTTAAAGCCCTTACTCTGTTCCAGGCACAGGGGATAACGAGAAAGGCAAAACCGGAACCCAAACCAAAATTGTAGTCATACTGAGAAGGGCGAAACCCAGACTCCTCTGAGAATCCAGGGGTAGGACTGGGGGGGGGGCGGGCAGGGCAGGAGGGCACTGCTTCGGAAGGGTCTCTGATACAGACAGCTTCCTAGGAGTGGAGCAGGCTTCCTACAGAGAGCACCTGTGCTGGGCCTATCGATCTCTGGTGGCTTGGAGGAGAGATCTTTTTCCAAAGCTCAATTGCCAGAAAAGTCCAGTGGGTTCTTCTGTTCTCTAGTATACTTCAGAAAAAGAGGCAGGACCTGTTGGTGATGGCGGCGGCAGCCTGGAGAGGAAGGAGTGAAGGGAGGCGGAAAGCAAGCCCACTGAGGTCTAGGGCAGGGGCTAAGTGAGGGCTTTTGGGAGGCCGGCCACCCCCAGCCTGTGACTTAACTCCGCTTGTTTGTCTCTCCTGTCCCCACCCCATCCTTCCTTCTCTTCCTTTCTCTCCAGAAGGTGATGCTTCCAACGGGAGCCGCCTTCCGATGGTTTCAGTGACGAGTGGAGCCCCGGAGCTGCCATCTCGTGCAATGCCCTTGCTTGTGTTGTCTCAAGTAGGGGATTCGGGCGAAGACGAATGGATGCACCTATGTCTTTTAGAACCAAAAATATTCTCTCGCAGATTTCATTCCTGTTTTTATATATATATTTTTTGTTGTCGTTTTAACATCTCCACGTTCTAGTATAAAAAAATCAAGAAAAAAAACATTTAACTGCTTTGCAGAAGAAGACAAAAAAGCAAAACGAATCTGTAAAGTGTGGAGGCTTAATAGCAAAGATGGACAATCAGTCCCCTTCGTGTGTTGCCGTTTCTGTTGTTTGTGTGGAAGATGCAGTTTCTGTGTAGAGAATGTACATTTTCAGTAACCTTTTGAAATCTAGTTACTAATAAGCACTGCTGTAATCTAGCACAGTTGTTAACTCCACCTCATTTAAACTTTGTTTGATGCCTTCCCATCATAAAATAGTGCATAGTTTTCCTAGAGTACGCCACTTCATGTTTATAATGAGAATATGTTTATAGCGATATAGAGCCCCCACCCCGGAACCATCCACATCTGCAGCGTACCAGCCAGGAGCAAAGCTTCAGAGGCGGGCACCCCCAAGCAGACCGCGTCGAACCCCGGTGGTCCTCCAAAAGAAAATTAAACATGGCGACGAGACGACTCAAAAAGTTCTGTTGTCTAATGTACACGGATCCAGGGCTCCAACACACAAAGGTGCCCCTAATCCCAGTTTTACTTAGAAAGAAAAAAAAATCATTTTTCCAATCTTGCTGAAGTTAAAGACAGAACTGACCCAGGGCAGTGGGGTGCCCTGGGGCTGAGGATTCCCGTCCCCCCCCCCCACCTACATCACCACCCCCAGGCCCTGGTCTCTTACTGCTGATGGACATGCTGTTTGTATTGTTTTAGCGAACCAGGCTGTTTTGTGAATAAAATGAATGCATGTTTTGTGTCTCAGTTCACATTTTGGTTCTTGACCTTCAGTTTCGTGGGGAGGCCTGGGTATGACTGCATTCTCTTTCCTCTCTCCCTACCGTCCCCAAGTGGATGTCTTATAAACCCCCACCTCCGAAAATCTGTGGATCCAGCAAAGAGTTGAGATACTCCATCCCAGGACCCAGGAGACGGAAAGAGCTGGGCTCTCTGGGAAGAAAGAACAGCAGGTGTCTACAAGGAGACAGAAGAAAAACTGTTCGAAATGGTCTTTTCATCTGGTGGGGGTAGAAAGAAGGCAGCAGTCCCTTCCATGCCATCTTCCCACCCCCTCCAAGTCCCTGGACCTCAGATAACCCATAGCTGGATGGATCTGTGAGTCTCCTGATGGTGGGTGGGGCGGGTGTGCTGCAGACCCCGTGCTGGCCCAAAGCTGACAGTAATCATGGTTTTATCCCCAGCCGGGGGTTTGGGACTTTTCTTGTTTCTGACCCTCTCCCTGCTTTGTGCTGTTCAAAGCAGCCCCATAGTCCCATGCTGGGGAGTCAGAGGAACAGACGACACAACAGTGTATTCCTTGTCTGCCCCACACACTATTTCCCCACTATTCCTCTGTATACACATAGAGCGCTGCTCCTGGCACACCAGGTGTCTACTTGGCCAGGCCCCTGATTGTCCTTTTTTAATTTCTGGACCTGCTTTTCTGACTTGGGATCTCTGTGTCCATATCTCTTTGTCTCTTAACTATCCCCTTCCCCATACCCCACGCTTTCTCTTTTTGCCCCTGAGGCAGTTGGGGTTAAGTGACTTGCTCAGGGTTACACAGTAAGTATCTGAGGTCAAATTTGAACTCAGGTCTTGACTCCAGGGCCAGCATTCTATTTACTGTACCACCTAACTGCCCCCCCAATCTCTATATTTTTCTTTTTTGGTGGGAGAGGAATTGGGATTAAGTGGGTTAACCAAGGTCACACAGCCAGTAAGTATCTGAGGTCAGATTTGAACTCAGGTCCTGACTCCAGGGCCGGTGCTCCATCCACTGCACTGCCTAGCTGCCGCACACCTTCTTTTCTAATGGGGTGCTATTAAATGTGCACTTAGCTCGCCCTCTTCCCCTCACACATGATTTGGCTCCCAAATCAACCCTTACCAGATGCAGAATGCTCCAACAGGATTTAGCTTGTCCTACCGTCTTGACCAGCCTTACTCCAGTCTCCGCCTGGGGAAGTAAACATACCTGGGCAGCTCTGAGTCCTAGGAAACCTAACATTTGTCCTAGCTCTCCCCTCTGTCCTTGGGCTCTGGACTTTGAGGGACTGGCTTTTTCTTCCAGGAATCATTGCCTGGCCAGTGAACCATTATATGTTGAGCTGTGTCCAGTGAAGATGCTTTGTGGGCCTGGGGGAATGGAATGCCATTGAGCCAGGGGAGCCAAGAGGGGTCCATACTCAGTGCGGGAGGACGCTACCAAGGTGGAAGTTTCTGAAGAGGAAAGGGGGAGTGAACATGGTCTGGGTGGGCAGGGGGAAGCTGCTGGGATCTATACGGGAGAGTTACCCATGGGACATTGGTAGAGGGGCCCAGCTTGTTTAGTGGGGTGTCATTCAAGCTTAGGCTGCATGGGAGGTGCAGAGGATGAGATGTTGGAGAGGTGAGTTATGATAATAGGACAGCTCGGGGTAGGCACGGATGCTGGGTGTTAGCAGCAGGACGCCGGAGTTAAAAGATTCAGCTTCTAGTCTACACTGGCTGTGTAAGCTTGGACAAGTCGCGATAACAGTGACTTCATATCTGGGTCTGTTATCTTATATGTAAAATGGAGGGCTTGGACTAGAAGATCTCAAAGGTCCCTTACAGTAAGCTCTAATGCTTTGTGATTATGTGGGGCCTGGGTTCTAGTTCTGCCTTTATTTGTGTGACTTGGGGGTCCATGTGGTTCCCTGGGACAATTTTCTGTCTTATAAAATGAGACGACTTACAGCCCTTTCCAGCTCTTAACGTTCTAGAATAAAATGAGAGTGTGTGTCAAGTGCTTTTCAAATCTTAAGGGCTTGTATGAGTGCAACCTATTATTATAAGGCTAATAAGTGAAGAGGTGTGGAAGGGGAAGTGGAGTCTGGTAGGGAAGTTTCTGTCCTGAGCTAGATACTAGCTGCTCTTGAGAGGACCTGAATGCTTTGTGAGGGATGGAGGTTAGATGCAAGGAAGAACTTGGTGATGGTGACAGACGGTTGGCATGAAAACAAATGAGAGAAGGGTGCAGTCCTTTATGGGGTTACCTGAAGTTCCCTTCCTCGGAGTTGGTGCCGGTTGAGCCCTTGGGAGAATCTAGGACTCTGCCAATCTTCCTGGTCACCCATTTATGTGTGTGTGTGTGTGTGCGTGTGTGTGTGTGTAACGGAGCTAAGGTGGGGCACCCTCAGGTTAAGCCCCTTTCTGGATGTCTGTGAATGCATTGGGGAAGACGTGGGTATGTGACCGCATGGATGTGCCTGTGTTGTGCGTGTGTGGGAGTGGGTCTGGGTTGAGTTCCCAGCACCCCCCCTCCCCTTTTCCCCAGGCCAGAGAGGAGCCAGAGGGCCTTTGGGGGAGGGGGCATGCAGGCAGGGGAGGCAGCTTTCAACTCCATCTCTACACCAGAAAAATTCCCTTTCATGTGGCTGTTTGTGATCTCTCCAGGGGGTTGGCTTCTCCGAGGAGCTGGGGGGGTGGGGTTGTCCAGCCAGGGTTGGGGCTGGAGCCAGTGGGCGTGCTTCTCTCAGACTGCTCCCACAGTTGTGCAAGGTCCCAGAAATGAGAGACACCCACACAGGCTGCCTGCCCACAAGTCTCCGTGCCTGTCCATTCTGATGGGGGGCAGGGTATGTGCCCTACCATCCTCCTTACCCTGCCCTTGTGTTGGCCTGGAGTACGTGTGCTACAGACTGGCCTCTTTCCCTTAGGCACTAGCTAACACAGCCTAGGTACTGGGCCAGGGGAGCCAGGGGGAGGGAATTGAGGACAGCTGAAGAGGTTGGAAACCTGGGAGTTGAGGGCCAGAATTTCCAGTGGGCAGTGGGCAGTGGGCCTTGCTCAAGGGACAAGGACATCTGATGCCCAGGTTTAGAGAAGGTAAGATGAGGGAGAAACCTGGTTTGGTTGGTTGGGGGAATCTCAGGACAAAGATGGGGTGTGCGGTATGGAGCCTCAGAGCCCTTACCAAGGGATTGTCCTCGATGGGGAAAATGATTGAGGTCCGGGTTCGGGATGGTGGTGGAGGGGACCTAATGGGAGGGTTAATGCTTCCTTCTCAATCCTAGGAATGAGACGACCAGGCCGCTGTCCATTCTCCCCCTGCGAGGGCTCGATCCCCCCGCCTCCATTCCCCTCAACACCAGGCAGCTGGCACTGGGCACAGTCCACAGATGGCACAGTACAGGCCCCTCGCTGGCGCCCGTACAGGTGTTTGATTGGGGCCTCTAGTGCCAGGGCTTGGGGGAGGGAGGTTTGAAGAGGGGGGACCTGCCCACGTCGGCGTCCGGTGACTCATCCATCTATCCCCTGCACTCATTAGCATGGTAATCTGCCTGGTCCCCAGCCTGGCCTTTCGGGCTGGAGCCAGGACTCCTGGGCCCCCCACCCCCATTCCTGTCTGCTCCTCTCACCTCCTCCAGCCACTGAGGGGGAGTGGGTGAGGGGAGGATGGGGCTGGCGGAACGTGACGGGCACAGGTGGTAGGAACAGCTGCAGACTCCTCTCCGCCCCTCGCTGGCCAGGCCAGTCCCTCCCGCCCTGGGGAGGGAGGAAGGGGGGATGGGTCAGCTGCCCGCCTGCCCACATCCCCCACTGCTGTTTAAATAGCCCCCGCAGGCTCTGCATCTGCAGCTCAGCCTGGCATGTTCCCCAGGTGGAGCAGAACGGAGAGGAGAGGAGGAGGAGGCTGTGGGGGAGACGTTCCCGAACCTCCCCCCTGCTTTCATCACTGGAAGAGGAAGGCGCCTGTGGCTTACAGGCTGGCTCTGCCCCCTGCCCCCTGCCCCCTGCCCGGCTTTGAGATCCCAAAGACTAGAACCGTATAAAATATCAAAGCTGGAAAGGACCTTAGAGGTCACGTGGACCAAGGCCTTCGTTTTACAGATGGGAACCCAAGAGTCAGGAGAGGGGAAGTGGTTTCCCCAACATCACACAGCGTGTTGGTGGCTGAGCAGATTAGAATCCAGGTCTCCTAGCCTTTTAACACACTGTGCTTTCTCGTGCTAAGAGCATGGAATCTGACTCCAAATCCCAGGAGAGCCGGGGCGCACAAAGGGAACAGGGAGGGGGGGGCATCTAGTCACGAACCAGACCTCCAGTCTTGGCCCCAGAGGGCCTGGGAACACTTTCCTGGAGGTAGTTGGGGAATAGAGGGTTGGGAGCAAGTGGTTCTTGGTCCCTTTCTGGAATTCTTGACTAAAAGGGTTAGATGATCCTCAGTGGGCCTAGGATGGCTGGCCTTGCATGACAACGGGGGCTGGAGCGAAGGACATTCTCCTCCTCTTAATTCAAGCAGGTCGAATCCTCTGTCTCTGGTTCTCTGTGACTCGGGGATGATTCCTGGTTCAGGGCGGCAAAGACTGAGTCTTGAGAAGCTCCGTCTTCCTCTCCTTTATGGTATGATACCTCTCCTGACTTCTCCATTCTGCTGTGGATTCCAGGTCCCGATGCTGGCCTCCTTGGCTAGGCCCAGCTCTTCACATCTCCACCTCACCTCTCCACACCCCCCCGGTTTCTATTATGTTTGGCTGACCCATCCTCCTCTCCTCACACCCAGATCGATGGCTTTTCCTCCCCTGTCCCACCCAGACCCCCTTCTTTCTCTGACCCTCTTGCCAGGGACAGAACATCTTTCCCCTTCCTTACATGTGTTCTGACTCTCCACGAACCCCATCCCTCCTCATCCCCTTTCAAATCCTCCCTCTGCCTCTGCCCTGACCAGCCTAGGCTTCTCAGCCCAGGGGGACCCTTAGCCCTCTTCAGGGGAAGTAGGGAGAAGTAGACGCTTCCCTTTGAATCGCAGCTTTTCCCCCAAGACTCCAGACCTTGGCATAAGCCAATGTTCCCCTTCATTCTTGCCCTCTCCTATCCTATTGTGTCTTTCCTACTGGGAGGTTTTGTTAAAAAAAATCCAGGGGTGGGGGTTTCTGCTGGAGTCTTACTGCTGCTTTGGCACCTTAGCTAACCCCTGATTATGATTCTTCAGGATGCAGTTAAGTCCTCTTAGTTGCCTTGGGCCCCAGTACCCTATCCCTCTGGAAACCCATTGACTTCTCCATGGCCGCTTGGTAGCTAGAACCCCTGGAGTCAAGGCCTTGCCCCCAGCAGCTCATGCTGTAGTGGGAAACATCGGAATTCTGTCCTCGGCCCGCTCTTCTGGAACTGTCTCTGATTGGATTCTACCTTTCTAGTTTTCCAGGGAAACCCTGTTCTCTGCCAAAGTACCCCTTTGCAAAGATTGTGAGAGAGAACTATTCGAGAAAGGAGGGGCGGTGTAAACTGTGTGTGTGAGACTGAATGTGAGAGACACTGTGCGTGAGGCTGTCTCAGTTGGAGAGCGTTTCTCTGCCGCTGACCCCTCGTCCCCCTCCGCCCCCCACTCGCCCTGAACATATATCCTGCCCCAGCCTATATCTTGGGCCAGCTTGTGAATAGGGGCCCCGCTGGGTCAGCGTACAAGGACTTTGGCCCCTGTTATCCCCTCCTACCCTTCTCAGAGAGACCCTGGGGCAGGTAGCTCTAGGCCCTCTGGAGCCAGGTTGAGGATAGTCTGAGCAGAGAAGGGGATAATCTGAACCAGTGACTCCCCAAAGGCCATTATCAGTCAGGCAACCTCTCGGTAGAGCTAAAGCAGGAAGAGGGCAAGGTTCCCAGGGATGACTAACCTGATTCCGGTGAGCTCTGTTTTCACAAAGTCTGGCCCCCACCGTCTATTGTCTACCATTCTGTCTCTCTCTGGCCCTAAATTCACTTGAACAGGGACCTAGAGGCATGGGGGCGAGGAGGGTACCGTGTTCTAATCTAGCTAACCCCATCTCGTCCGGTTGACGTCACGTAGTCCCGTGGCTCAGTCGTAGGCCAGGGTCATGTGTTTTCTAGGCTTTAGAACTGGAAGGAACACCTCAGAAATCATGGAGTCCAATCTTACAATTTTGCACTGAGGAAGTTTTGATCCAGAGAGAGGAAGTTGCTTCCTGAAAGTCACACAGGAAGTGGCAGAGCTGGGATTTTGAATTGAATTCTGACTCCAAATCCAGGCCTGGGTCCATTAAACTGTTGTCTCCCACGGTTTTGCGAGGGATCGGGCTTAGAGTCTCTCAGTCCAGAGGGCCTAGGTCAAAGTAAACTGTGGGGACAGATTTTCGTGTGGGTGCTAACCAGCAGCAGGGAAAGTGGGCTGTAGTCCTAGGTCAGACAGTTGAAATAACAAGGAGCTTCCTCAGCCCTAGGCCATGTGACTGGCTGAATGATGCCAGGGTCCTTCCCTGCCCCAATTCAACAAGGATTTATGAAACATTTATTATAAGATTGAAATAATCCCTGCCCCCCAGCAGCTTATATTCTATCGGGAGGAAAATATATGGACACGTAATACAAATACACATTTATTCAAATACAAAAAATACACCAATTAATTATGGGGCAGGGTACTAAGTGCTGGGAGAATCAGGAAGGACATCTTTTGTATGACCCCTGACCTGACCACTGAGCCTTTGAACAGAGCCGAGGGTTCCAAGAAGAGAAGCAAGGAATGTGAGTATTGAAGCAGCCATTCTATGGATCATGGAAGCTGTAGATTAAATGTGTGTGAGAACACCAAGTAGGCCAGGCTAGCTGGAGCAGAGGAGGTATCAGTGGAGGAATGTGTAATTAATTAGTCTGGAGAAAGATTTGCGAAGGGCTTCCAATGCCAGAGGAATCTGTTTATCCTGGGGCAATGGGGAGTGAGAGAAGCTTCTAGACCGGGGGACTGACATGGTTAGACCTGTGTTTTAGGAAAAAGTAGGGAAGATTCTTTTCCCCGTTCCATCTGTCTAGGCTCGAGGGAAGGCCTAAGATGGACAGAAAGGCTGATGAACCTGAGCGTCACTAAAATATTTGGTCCCATGAAAGCTATGGATAATCAATTTCCTGCCTCTCTGTACCTCCCTAGCTTGGCCTTGGTGGAAGAATGGCCATAGGATAACAGAACTAGAACCAGAAGGGCCCTTAGAGGTCATCTAGTCTGACCCCCTTCATTGTACAGAAGAAGATGCTGAAAACTGGAGAATTAAAACGACCCGCTCAGAGTCACACGGCAAGTAAGTGGCCAAGCCAGAATTCATGTATAGGTTGTCTGACTTCGAATTGTGTAACACCCACTCTTTCTATCAAACCGTGCCAGCGGTGGGAGGCAGCTATCGGCCCCTCAACACTGCCACCCTCCCTGGGGTATCTTAAGTCGGCCTATCCAGGAGCTGAGAATTCAGGACATCTGACTCAAATTGAGCTGGGGTTTCTACTCTCAACCCTCTATCCAGGGTCCCTGGCCTTCCATGTACACACATACAAGGAGTGGGTGCATCTTCCCCTTAGCATGTAATGCAGTCCTGCCTGTGGACTTGTACTATGTAATCATGAGCCCCTCCAGAACTAACTGGGACTGTCCCCAGGAGGCCACGTTATTGGGGTGTCTCCTGATTTTTCCAAATCCAGGGGCCTACCATTCTCCACCCTCTAAGACAAGATGGGGGCTCAGTCTCGTACCCAGAAGAGGAGGCAAGGCCTGGATTATTGGGTCTTTTTCTGTCCTCGGGGTTGGAGAGGCTGCTGCTGGATCGATGGGGGAAAATGTCTCTTCTTGTTAGGGATCTACTAGCTGTTATACTGGTGAAATTTTGAATGTATACAGCAGTTTATACTTCCCTGTACATCCCAATAGCCCTGGCAGGTAGGTAAGGCAGGTATTATTGTCATTCCTACCTTAAGTGAAGATATGGCTTAGACCAGTTGAAGGCCTTGACCAAGAAAGAAAAGCCATTGGGAAAGCCCCCTCCCCCAAAGGGAACACAAGGCCCACTGGAGAACAGAGTTGACAACTTTATGCCCTGAAAGGTAAACTGCATTTGGGAAGAGGCATTGGATTTGGGGTATCTGGGTGCCCATGGGGTAGCAAAACTCGTATTGGGTTTTGAATCACAGGACCGAGGTTCAAAACCTAGAATGTACTGCTTTCTTACTGACAAGTCACCTCTCTGGCCTTGTTTCTTTCTCTGGTTAAATGAGACAATAAAAGAAAAGCTTCTTGTTGGTGGTGGGTTTTTTGGGGTTTTTTGTTGACAATCAGGGTTAAGTGACTTGTCTAGGGTCGCACAGCTTGTGCCAAGTGTCTGAGGCTAGATTTGAACCCAGGTCCTCCTGACTACAGGGCTGGTGCCCTATTTACTGGGCCACCTAACTTCCCCGGAAAGCTTGTTTTAAAAGTATTTTGACAACTGCATTTCAACATAGTTGTTTTCCTTTGTAATCCTATGTATTATATGTTTTATGCATTTAAAAACAGCATTCCGAGAAAGGGGCCCATAGTCTTCACCAGACTGCCCAAGAAGTTCACAAAAATAGGTAAGAACCCCTAATTTAGCTCAAAATCCTCTTCTACCTTGTTCTTCAGGGGAAGTAAAGGACCTGAGTTACTCAGTCTTTGGGCATCGATGCTAGGTGACCTTGAGCAGGCTGGTTGTTTCTAAAATAGAGGTCTCCAGCATCATTCTCTACTGGGGGTCTTTGGGGAGTGTTTCAGGGATATGCCGGTAAATATTTAACAACCAGCTCTTGGTGGGGGGCGGGGGAGGAAAATCCTCAGGATGGGGTTCTGTCTGCATTATTATGTTCGCCATTGCTTTCTTAAGTCCAGACAGTCAACACAACAATAAATCAAGGCCTGCTTTGTAGGTTTCCAGATTTCTGAGGTGCAAATGCCCATGGTGGAAATTTAACAACAGGGCCAGTTGGAGCTGGCGCCAGCAAACCCCTGGCTCAGGGGGTGGGGCTGAGCCTCAGAGTGCTTGGGGCCTGAGGTGGGGGTGCCGAGCAGACTGAGCACCTGGTGGGGAGGTGTTTACTCTCTTTCCCTCCTAGCTCAGTTCAAAGCCTCAGAGACACCTGCATATTGAGGTCACCTCGCAGCCAGAGAGATGACTAGGTGGTAGCGTTGGCGGGAGGGGGTGGGGGGATGGAACTGGAAGGTCAAAGCTGAGTTGTTGTTTCCCTCGGTTTTCCCTGTCTCACTCGTTCCCTAACCCTTAGGCTCCTCAGCCTAACCCAGTCCCAGGGTGCAGAGAAAGGGAGGAGGAAGCGGTGTCACTGGGGGAGGAGACCAGCCAGAGCTCCTGATTGCTTTGTGGGGGGCGTGGGAGGGAGGGCTGGCTAGAGCCGAAGATGGCTTTGCAGACATTTTCGCCTGATTGCGACGCCAGCTTGCTTCCTCGGCAATCTCCCCTTCCAGCTGCTGGAAGAGATGGCTGGCTGGCTGGAGGTCAAATACAAAACATCCCCAGCCCCCTGTACCCCAACTCCCTGTGCTGTCCCTCCTGCACGACTGCCCCTTCTGGAGGCTTTGGGGCTAGGCGGCGGGGGGGGGCAGATCTCTTTAAAAAGGCACCAATACCACCGTTAATGAAACAGCTCTCCTGCCCCTCCCTCGCCTCCACGAATGAATGGGCATCGTTTTGGCCGCCGACCCTGATGAAGAGAGGGGATCCAGTATGTCGACCCGCCCACGGTCACAAGGTGGCCGGGCGAGAATGCTCTGGTGGGTGGGGTGTCTGGGCTTAGGTGTCTTCAGACAAGATCCCACCTCCCTGGAAAGGAAGAATAGTTTAGACCATGAGGACCAGGGGAGGAAAAGGGTTGCTGGTGGAGAGAACAGTAAGCCCTCCAGCGCTAAGGGGCAGGGGGTCTGTGGAGGCCAGCCCTGCTTCTCGGCCAAAGCCTCGGGCTTTAATCTCTCTGCCTGTCAACCTGCCATCTCTCACCAGCATTAAATCCCGTTCCGAGGCCGGAAAACAAGGGCGGCTACAGATTCCGGGCAGCCAGGCGTGAAGCTGGCTGGGGGTCATGGGGGCAGCGCAGAGATGCCTGGGAGGCCGGAGGAGAGAGGGAGGACTGGGGACTGGCTACCCCTGGAGGGACCAGAGACTTTGGGGGCTCCACCTCAGGGAGTGGCTGGACTGCAGCTGCTGAGAGGAGGCCCAGCTGGCACAAATGTGTGTGCCCCCACGGCCCCTCCCCTTCCGCCTACCTTGAAGTTATTACTTCAGGCTGAATCCTTCTTCCAGGTGTGAAACCTGTATTGGTGAGGAAAAGAAAGGCCTCACCAACCTCCTACCTTCCCTCTAACTTCTGCCTTAACACTTGATTTCTTTCATATTAGAAAATGTCTGGAGTCCACAAACATCGAGATGATTAGAGATGAAGGCAGAAATACCAGTAGGGACCTTGTCTCCTTCCGTTCTCCTGGGAGGGGGGCACTAGGGAAATACAGGTGTCCTGAGTTCAAATGCTTTTCAGTCAATCCATCAAGTCTTTGTGGAGAGGTAAGGACTCTGTGAGGCCGGAGGAATAGCCAAGGACCCTCCTGGGCAGGAGTCTCCATTCCATTGTGGGAATTAGACCTCCACGAAGCAGAAACCAGTTAAGATATATTAGTGCTAGCCTTCCTGCATCCCAAACCTGCCATGCACTCCTCCTTCACAGCTATGTCTTTCAGGAGCCTTATCTCCTTTGCCGTGAGCTCAGCTTGGGGGCAGCCAGGTGCTTCTCCTGTCTGCCTCCTCCCACCTCCCCTCACCCAGATCAAGGTGTTTCCTTTCTTCCCAAATATCCCTCAAACCCTTGGTTTTGATTCCTCCCCTCCCTCTCCCCTATCAGTCCCTATCTCATATTTTACTTACACACATACCGCCCCCATCACTTTTATCTCATTTTACTTTTGTTCTTAGATGCCACACACAAGTATACATACATCAGAATGTCAGCACCTTGAAGGCAGGACCATTTCATTTTTGTCTTGGTTACTAGGATCGCCTCATACAGTATCTTAACAGAACATCACCTAATAAATGTTGGCTTAATTGAATTAGTCAAGGGCCACGTTGTGTGGTAAAGACTGCCAGCTCCTGCCCAGAGGAGAGGTAGCCCAGATCACGGGGGTTCCATGTATGGCCTAGTTGATGGAATCCAAGACTGGGAAGCAGACCGCTTGTTTTCTAGTCTCAGGTCCCAACCATTATTTGTTCCATGTAGGCCTCAGTTTCTTCAACTGTAAAATGATGAAGGGGGGACAGGGAGGAATGAACAGATGACCTACAGGGTCTCTTCCTGCTCTTAAGTCCTAGCATCCACCCCATTCCCTAGGCCTAGGAGATGGCAGCACTGGCCACAGAGGTGGGGAGAAAGGGGGAGTCTCAGTCCCCACAGAGAGCACAGCTGGAAAGAAAATAAAGACAAACCCTGAGTTCAGAAATCCTCCCTTCTCCCTAAGCCTCTGGAGACCTAGATGACAGCTCCCCCTCCGTTCCTTGCTGCACACCCCTCCTCAGCTCCTCTCACCTGCACTAAATCAAGTGCAAATGCCAAGTCCCCTTGTCTCTGCACCCTTCCCCTCCTTAAATCTTTTCTCTAGGGCTCCAGCTCCCTTCAAGCTGCTGGCTCAGTTGGTTTAGATTCAGTTGCAGCCTGGGGTGGGGGAGTTATTGGAAGGAGTGGATGGATAGAAAATATACAAGGAGGATGTGGTTGAAGAGTTAGAGAGAGAGGGGGAGGGAGGGAGAGAGAGAGAGGAAAAGAGAAGAGGAGAGATGGAGGGAGGAGGAGGAAAAAGGGAGAGGAGACCTGTTGATAAGGTCTGAGTGTAGACTCCTGAGCTCGGTGGCCCTGGAAGACAGAATCACTGGGAAGCCATGGTAACCGGCTGAGGTGTGAGGCCCTCGTGGGGTCTGTGGGCCACCAGGTACACTTCTGTCTTCTCAGCCAATAGTGCCCTGAAGTCCAGATAACAATGCCTTTCCCTCACGGCTCTCCCTGATTCTGCTCCCCTTCTCTGAAAAGTCCAGATGCCTCATCCATCCACAAAAGGACCTCGCCCTACATTTAGGTTGAGAGCAGGTGCCTGGCTTTCTACTAGTATGGGGTGATCTGCGATGGGTGAGTGTTACAGAGGGGCTTGATGAAAAGATCCTAGGCTAGGGGCTCCTCAGGCCAAGAGAGCAGGTGAGAAAGAGGCTGGGTTCTCTCCCGCCTGACCTAAGATTTCTCTACCAAAGCTTGCCTGACCTGCTATCCTCAGGACATGAGTCAGGTTCTAATTCTAATCAAGAGTACAAGGGAGGAGGAGGAGGTACCTGGACACCCTCTGTCCCCTCACCAACATACACGCGCGCGAGCGCACACACACACAGAGTAAGCATGTGTGCTTTTTAACTGGGTTACCTCAGCCCCACCCCCATGCTAAGGACTCCCTCCCTCTGGGGTCCATTCCTGTAAATATGTTTTCATTATTTACTTTAAGGATTTTGATAAATCATAATAGGAGAGACATCTGCTGTCAAAACTGCAAACTGCATTCAGGGTCCTGTGCTGGGAGGGAGGGAGAGAGGAAGGGAGAGAAAGGTGGGGGGGCGGGAGAAGAGAGGGATAGGGGAGCAGTGTAGAGGAGCTCTGGGCATTCAGCACACTTAAGGAGAAGGGATGGATCCCCCCTTTTCATTCCCCTCAGATTCTTCCCTGTGCTTTAAGGTAGAAGGGGGCACTGATGGAGAACTGGTTGAGGAAGGTATGTTCGTGCTTTTGCTGGGGTCAAATGGTTGTAGGATCCTCATTCTTCAAGTCTGGGGGTCCAGTGCCTTCTCTCTCCTCTCCCATGGTCCATCCTGATGAATAAGGAAAACATTTCCCAAAGAGGGTGTCAGGCTGGTCCCTTGTTTCTGCTCTCCTGCAGCCCTAAGATGTGTGCCCTCCTTCTTTCTTCTGGGAATTAATGTTTCTAGCCTGCCTGGGGCTGCTGTGAAGTCCCTCCACAGCACAGATTAACCCCTAGGGCTAGGGTTGGCTGTAGAAGGGCCAGTCTGGGAGAGAGCTCGTCTAGGAGATGGGGCGGGGTGCCTGAGGCACGGAGCACAAAAGATTAATCACTCTCATCCCAGAGCTTCATCACTGCAGTCCTCCCCTCTCCCCACCAGGCTTGCCAAAAACGCCCTGGAGAGTGTGCTTAGCCCTGGGAACCTCCACCCCTTGCCCCCAACCCTGGGTAGGAGCAGACAGACTCTGCCCTTAGGGAGGCTGGAGAGGCGCCCATCCCAATGAGGTGTGGGAGGTTCAGAAGGAAAGTTTCTCATTTTCCCATTCTCTCCTTCCTGGCCCTGCTGGCTCCACTAAATCCCAGAGCATCATCACTCCTTTTTCTGTAGCCCCAAGGAAGTGGGGAATATTGTATAACTAAATCCTTAACTTGGGATCTTTTCTCAGCTCTCGTCACATGCTGTCCATGTCCAGGGTCCCCTAAAAGCGCCACAAAGGAGCCTTCTACCCAATTTGCCCTACTGTCTCAGCCAGCCCCTCCCTGCCCTGGTTTCTTGACATAAATTGAGAATCAAGGCATTTTTGACTTTGGGGATGGCCTCCCTTCCCTTGAGCCTGACCCTGTAAAGGGTCACCGACTAGGACCTCATCAAATAGATTCCATAGCTGATATCATATTGTTTACCTTCTCGATGAATGGGGTAGAGCCTGGAGGGAGGGAAAGAGTTAGGAACTCAAAATTTAAGAAATGAATTTTAAAATAAATAAAGTATAATTACTTAAAACACACACACACACATATTTTTTCCCATAGAGGGGTAGTGTAATATGGTGGAAATAGTCAAGAGTCTTGGTCAAGTCACTCTCTCTCCTGGGTCTCAGTTTCTTCATCTATAAAATGGGGGAGTAAGATGAAATGTTCCTTTCAATTCCTTCCTTTTAAAGTTCCTTCCAGCACTAACATTTTGTGATTCTATGTTGAGCTGAGGTAGAGATGAAGCAGGGAAGATGAGGGATGCAGGATCAGTGAGTTAGGTCTTGGATGCTGTGGAAGCACCCCACTGGGGGAAGAATACAGATAGCACCCTAGGATATATCACAGGGAAGGGCGGCTGGGATGGGGGTGGGGTGGGGAAGAGATCCCTGGTACTTGACAACTGAATACAAGCTGACATTTCTGTTCCTGGAGGTGCCTGGGATGCATTTGTTTCAAGGCTCCTTGTGCCTGCCCTACATAGGGGAGCCCAACCTTGAGGCAGAGGGTTTTACCTCCAGAAGGCCCCCGAATCTGGGAATGAAGACAAGCCAACAAGCATTTGTTAAATGCCTACTATGTGCCAAGCGCTGTGATGAGCAGATAGGGAGAGGAAAATAGCCTGTAGGCCTGGGGAGAGAAGTATTAAATCCAGAGAAGATATAAAAATCTGAGAGAAGGATGGGGTGACCCAGCCAAGAATGGGAAAAATGGGACAGAAAGGAAGGGATAGAACTCGGCCCCGCTGGGCTCTTTGCTCCAAGGTTTACGGTTCCTGTCTCAGGTCCTCTTCAGGGAAGGCCTGTCTTCTTGTACTGTACTCTGGGGTTGGTGGGGTCCCTGCTTCAGCCCCTTCAGGGAATGTGCCTGGCAGTGGGTAGAGGTGGTTCTGAATTTGTGATGTCCTCTCTTACTCCCCCCACCGCCGGCCATTATGGTACCTTTGACAGAGGATGTCTTGTCTATGGGAAGTTCCAGACCTTGGGTTGGACTTTGGAATGACCAGATGACCTCCCAGAAAAAAAAGGTGTGGGTGTGGGCAAGGAAAGGTTGAGTTACAGATCTGCATAGAGGTTCCCCCAAACCCTCCAGGAACTATCCTCCCACTCCCCTTTGGCTTCCCTCCTAAAAGGGAAAGGCTATTTCTGGGGCAAAGGGAAGGTGGGGAGGAGAATCTTCCTTATAGCTCACTCAACAGGTTCCTCCTGCCCCCACCTCCTCCTAATCCAGGTTTCAGGTTTTTCTCCTTAAAAGGGTAGGAAGCCAGGGGGTCGCAGGGAGATCAAGGCTGGCTCTGGGGTCTCAGAATTCATTACTCTGATGTCACCCCCTCCCTTCATGAAGCATGCTTAGTAACCCTCGCTTCCCTCTCTCCAAGTATGATGGGGAAGGTTACATGTATGTGAGGGTGCTTCTAATCCCTTCCCTTTCTGGCCTATCACCTCATCTTGACGCTTGTCTTGTCTTGGAGTCATTCTCTTTCCCTGCAGACCTGGCATGTCCTCCTTTCCCTGGCTCTGATTCTGCCCCCCCCCACCTCCATCTCACCCCTGACCCTATGGTCCTTCAGCCTCTTTGTTGCTGTCATCTGTTGCCATGGGAACTATCCAGCCCTGACCTGGTGATGGAGAAAACCCAGCTCCTAGAGCCCTGATTAGGAAGGAGAAGGAGAGGGAGAAAGGCAGTAGGGAGACAGCTCCTGTTCTTACTGTCCTCCCCCGCCTCTAGAATTAGTCCTAGGGATGGCAGTCAACAAACCCTCTTTGGAAAGTGGTGTGGCTTTTGGGGGCAGATAGAGAGCATCGGGAAGTCTCTATCCCCCGATCAGGGTCCTAGGCTGGGTTTGGGCAGGTGTGGGGGTATTTGGGGAGAAGCAGGCAAATCGACCTCAATTACGTCTCTTCAGGGTACTGACCACTGCCCCATCCTCCCTTCTCCCCGCCTTGGATATTATGCTGAGGCAGAGGAATTTAAGGGAAGGGGAGGTGTACAACACCTTGTTGACTCTGGTACCAATGACCCTGAAATTATTCTCTTCCCACCATACCCACAGCCCCATCTCTACCTTCCTGTCTAAGAAGATGAATTTGAAGAGAGGAACAAGGCCAACTGAGCTCTACCCCATTCCATGGAGTAGCCAAAGAGTCAGTTACTACCCTAGAAATTCCTTTCTTTGTTCCTATCTCCTTCCTTGCAGCTATTGTATTCCCAAGAGTGAGGGGTGAACTAAATTGGGGTTTAGACCCTAGGAGTTAGTCTTCTGCTCCCCCCAAAACACTGTTTCGAGGGAGGCCCAGTAGAAGAATCTTCACCAGATCCAGCCTTCTGGGCATCACTACCTCCCCTCCCCCTCCCTTCCCTACTACCACCCTTGGCACCATGTCCCCCCTTCCTCCCCCCTCTTCCAAGTGGCTGCATGGAGCCCTGAGCTCAGCTCATTCGGGCAGCTAAAAATACCCAGGACAGCTCTGCAGGCTCCAGTGCCCCTCCAAACCCTGCTTCTCTTCCTGGGCCCCCCACCCCCATCCCTAGCCACTGTAGCATTGATTGTACCTATTAGACCACTTAACTCTCTGAGTGCCAGGGCCTGGCGTCTGAGGATCCTGCATGAAGACAGCTGGCCCGGGAAGGAGCCAGGACGGCTATGCTAGCCCCCAGAAATAGCCAGCTACTGGAGAAAGGCCGAGAGAGGCAACCTGGCCTCTCTAACCCCTACTGGGGGCATGTATGTGTATGCATATGTCCATGTGTCTGTATGGGGATTTGGGGGCTGTTGTCAAACAGAATGATAATGATGATAGCTCGAATTTCTATAGTACTTAAGTTTACAAAACGCCTTTTCTTTACAACAGCCCTGTGAGGCATACGGTGTAAAAGGATTATTCTCCCAATCTTAGAGATGAGGAAATTATGGATTGTGGAATTTAGAGCTGCACGTGACCTCAAAGTTCATTGCGGCCCATGGGGGAGAAGTGACATAGCTAACTAATGGCAGGACCATGACTAGAATCTAGGTCTCCTGACTCCTGGTCAAGGGTTCTTTCTACCACTCCATGTTGAAATTTTCTTCTATTTGCACACACTGCTTCTTGGGGCAAAGAGAGTTCAGCTCCACTGAATACCAAAGTGGTTATCTTGAGCTTACTGCCTCTATCTTTGTCCAAACAATGGGACCATTGGCTTGTTCCACCTGGTGGGTCATTGGTGGCCCTTTGAGATCCTTGCTATAGGTCAAGCAGTTGATTGTGTCATTTCTTGTCCTTCTTAGGGACCCACCCTGAGTCACTTGGCCTATAAACTGCCTCTATTGGCTATATTTTCCTATAACGCCAGATAACAACCTGCCCAAGGTACTTTCTAGCTCTGAAAGTCTCTGATTTCATGTCTGGCTTGAGATGTCTGTTGGGGGTAGGTGGGTAAGGGGCTGGTTCTAGGGTTGGGCTCTGGAATGGCTTGAGAAAAGGGGTGCTGAGGTATGTTTCAAAAGAGAGAGAAAGACAAATGGAAGGTCGGGGGTATGCAGGGGCAGGAGCCACAGTCCCAATGGGTAAGGCAAAAGTGGAGACATTTCCCATTTATTTTATTAACGTATTCGCAGCCCATAAAAAGACGCCCTGACTAGGTAAAACATTAATAAAATGCTCCATGTTGGTGGGGAAAATTAAATGTAAATTAGATAATTAAAAATGAAGCTGTTGCCCGCTGCTTTATGCTATTAAACTCTTATTAAAAGTTATGAGATGGTGAGGCTGGGTGTGAGGCTGACCAGAGTGGCCCCTAATCAGCAGGTGGGGGCTGGGGTGGGAATGGGAAGCATAAGAGAACGAGGGAGGAGGGTTGGGTGCCTGCCCTAGAAAGGAAACTTGTGATCTTCCCAAGCTTTGGTCCTGTGTCCTGGAGAAGCCCCAGGAAACTCTAGGTCATAGAATTTAGAGCTGGGAAAGTACCTTAGACAGCATAGTCCTGGCTGGTGACTTTGCGCAGCCCTTCTTCACTTAAACCCAATTCACTTACATGTCATAGCATCACCTCCCTGATGTCAGCGTCCTCTTCGAGAACAAGGACAAACAAGAACATACACGAGGAAAGTGGAGCTCAGAGAAGAGGCAGACTTACCCCAAGCTGAGGAAGGTAGTAAGTGGCAGGGTTCAAGCCCATGTCTGCAGACTCCAGATCAAGCGTTCTTTCTACTGCATCGCCCTGTTTCCTTTGGCCTCTGGTAGGCTCCAGGTAGCTTTTGTTACAGAAGTGGGTTTGGAGGATGAGGACCAGGGAAGGCTGCCTGACCCAGCTCTGAGGTGGGAAAAAGTAGACTCAGGGGTTCTGTAGGCCAATGGATCTGGACTTATGCTCACCTAGGAGGAGGGGGAAGAAGAAGGAGGGATTAAATTCTCAGAATAGAGTGTCCCAGTTCATCTCAGTCGTCTTCTCTACCCCAAGGCTGGCCCTCTCACTACTTGGCCTGAAATAGGAGGTCCTTGGCTCCAGAGGAAGTAAAAACACATCTCTGGATCCCCTATTCTCTACAGTGGGGCTTCTTAACCTTTTTGTGTAATATGTCATCTTCGAAGCCTATGGACTGCTCAGAATGTTTTTAAATGCATAAAATAAAACATAGAGGATTACAAAGGCAACCCAAAGTTGGTGAAAAGAAAAATGTAATTTTTTTCACTTCCAAGTTTACAGATCCTCTTGAAATCTATCCGTGGACCCCTGAGGGTTATGCTTTATGAAGTCCCTGTGGATTCTAGGTACCCACCCATAACTTGGACTGATACAGGCTCTAGGCACCACTTGCACAGACTGGGGAGATTTTGAATGAAGCTCATTGGGAACTTCAGGTGAATGCCTTCTGGAGTGACTGGTACCTATCTGGGTTCTAGATTTACTCTAGTCTAGCCTGGGTTTGAGCTGAGGGCCTAGTCTAACAATACTCCTGCTCTCTCATTGCCTGCCCGGGATTTAAGTGTTGGCCCATGGTATCTGGGTTCTGGATATCTGGGCAGGATAGGAAGAGGAAGCACAGGGTTTAGGTCTTTGTGGTGGAGATAGGATATGTGTGTCTACATGTGTGGGGAGGGAGGGAGGGCTGCTTCCTGGAGAGTCCTGATCCTGTAACGGAAGTGCTTCAGAGCATGGGCAGACAGTTTGTCACTGGTTCTGCTCTGCTAGCCACACGGTGAATGACAGTCTTTTGACCAGAGCTAGGGCCACCTTCAAAAGGCCTTATTAAGCCTCAGCCACTCCTTCCTGATGCTCTCTCTTGGTTTGACTCTTCTGTTTCTTTGCTTCTGGCGAGAGACCACGCTATAAGGGGTGAGGCCTTGGGCCTTCTCAACCTAAAGGCGGGCTGATGGGCTGGCCATGTTAAATGGGCCTTGGTCCCTTGCTCCTTCATTTGTCGTTTTCTGTTTTAGGGGAAGGGATTAGAGATTTTGGGTTCCAAAAGGTCATGATGGTGACCCCCTCCCTCCAGGGATTCTGGGGTTCAAGTGTCTATTGAAGGAGTTCATAGCCAGCCCCAAGAAGTAAAGAGTAACCTTGGGAATGACCTTCAGAACCCAGCCCAATGGTAGCTAAGAATGGAGTCTCATCTGGCAGTCATGCCACATGTGGATGTGAACTTGATGGGATGAAATGTTATGAAGAACCTGTTTGAAGAATGAGCCCACTCTCCCAGATCCTGAAGTGGTATAGGGCAGGGCTTCTTAAACTTTTCCCACCCACAACCCCTTCAGCACTTCTTAAACCCACAGTTTAAGAGGTGCTGGAATAGGGGAGAATGTGTGCCCGAGGTTTTTTTTTTGCGGGGGGAGTAATGTTTGTACATTTGTTCTGGATACATCTTTGAGGCAAAATAAGAAATCCCTTTGTAAAAGTTAATAGATGTTGGGCAGCCAAGTGGTACTGGGTTCCTAATCTTTGGAACCTAACAGGAAGGAAAGCACAACCAGTAGGGGCCTGGGCCAGTGGCAGAAGAGGCACCCCCAAACCTCTCAGGGCATCCCTAGAACTTTGAGAAGAAGCCCTTGCTGGGGAGAGAGGCCAGAGTGTGGGTGCTGAATACCATCGTAATTAAGTTCTTGTTACATATTCTGACCATTCAAATGACTCCCAATGCCCTTTCTCTATTCCCTAAGGGAATTTGGTAAGGAAAAGGCTTTAGCTGACTGAAGAAAGCTGGATATTTGCAAAAGATAAAGGTGATATCGCCTTCTCTACTTAATCCCCTTTTACCTTTGGGGAGCCAACCTGGAAAGAGGGAAGAGAAAGATCTTGTTATCCAGAGAGCTGGAGGAGAGAGAATAAGGAGGATGGAGTCCTAACCAGGAACCTCCCAGCTTCAAACCTCTCGCTTATTAGGGAAATTCTAGAGAGATGCTTGGAGCGTGAAGGTCAACGTTTGGAGTGAGCTTTGGGGAGCAGGCAGGCTCTTCCTGTGGGGCCCAAAAGGGTGAGAGGCCTGAGGGGAGAGGAGGATTAATTTTATGAATCTGGAATTTGAAGTGTGAATTTCCTGTTTTGGAGCTGGGGAGACATAAGGCACACCATCCCTGGAGCCACCTCCGTTACCCATCCTCCTCCAGGTTTATTGAAGACGTTGAAGGCTGGGTGCCTCTGGGGCTTTGTGCTCTCACTGCATTTCTCAAGGGTCAATATTCTCTCCATGGTGCAGATCTCCCCCATTTGTGTTCCCTTGTATGCACTTATGAGTTTAACCAGGAGGATCTTGGTGGCTGGGTGTGCTTGTGCAAGATGTGTACTGGTGTTGGGGTGTGAGCACATAGTATGAGTATGAGGACCATGTGGGAGCATGTTGATTTTGTGCCAGGCCATGCAATCATAAGGTCATAGGATTTAGAGCTGGAAGAGACTTTGGATAGTTAATTCGACCCCCTCTTTTTACAGAGATGGAAACTGAGTTCTGTTTCACACATGTTCAGTCCTTAGGTATCCGGTCTCTTCTCTGATAAGTGCTGACTTCTGTCCTAGCCCAGGTACTCAGCTCTGTGTTGTCATACCAAACATTTTCCTGGCCCTAATGAGTCCCTTTCTGAATTCCTTGTAGGGTGGCTCAGAGTGAGGTATGGGGAGTGTCCAGCCTTCAGTATAGTAGAGTGGGTGAGCGGGTGGAGGGGCTCAGGCAAGGTCAGGAGCAGGCTAATGGGGAGAAGGCTGGCCCCTGGGCCATGGTGGGATGGAACAGCTGAGTTACTGGCCCCTTGGCCAGATAGGGATGGGTAGGTAAATAGAGTCCAGGAAGGAATATTCTTGGATGGAGGGAGGCAGTGGTAGCGATAGTGACCTCAGAAGCCTGAATAATGGTTTTCCCACATTTCCCAAATTCCTGTTCCATGTTATACTCACCAGGAAGCTCCTTAGCCTTCTCTAGGCCCTGTGCCCTGTGGATAATTGCTGTTTTAGCAAATAGCAACAGGGGAGAGTGGTAAACTGGGGACCCCAGGAAGAGGGAGGTAGTTGGTCCAGAGAACAGAGATTGGTAGTTTGAGACTCCCTCCAGGGATCTCATCTTCTGGATGTTGGTAACAGGGGACATGTCCTAGTGTCTAGACCTGTGGGCTGCCCCGAGTGTGGGAAGAGGGACTGGATCATCAGTATTTCCTGTTTGATACCTTTCTGGGTCCCTCCAAAGCACCCCAAAAGCATTCTTCTAGAACACATTCTCCTTCTGTAGTTATTCACCTCCATCATTATGTCCAGTCTCAGAATCTCAGCAGCCATCACCAGTGTCTCACTGATCCATATCAGGTTGGGTGTTCTTGAAGGGGAGCCTGGATTTTGGTGACTTGATGGGAGAAGATTAGAGTTCTGAGGAATACGGAACTTAGCCTTAGGACATGTGGGCTCTGGGCTCAACTTTGCCCCTGGTTCACATGCAACCCAGTTTGACTTTTCAGGCTGAATACACATGACTCCTCCCTGCCCCAACACACACTCTGTGTTCTAGCCGCAAGGCTACTTGCAGCTGTTCCCTGTATATTTTCTTCCATTTCTGGCCTCCAAGGTATTACACAGTTGCCATGGCCTCCATTTCCAGAATGTTTTCCTTCCTGACTTTTGCACCTTAGAACCCTTTTCCTACAAGGGGCCTTTCCTCGTTCTCCCCACAACCCTCTAATCAATTACTTAGAATTTATTTCACATCTGCTTTGTATTAATCTCTCTGTGTTCATGTGATGTCCCCTGGCAGAATGGAAGTTCCTTGAGGGCAGGGACTGTTTTGAAATGAAGTGGCCAGACCACTGTAAAATGAAGTAGTTGAATCATATGTATCCCTATCCCACCCCCCTTTGCATCTCTATGGGCTGGAAGAAGGGAAATCTTCTACTGAGGCAGAGAGGGGATAAGAACAGATATATCCCCTCCCACCCAGGCCCTGGAGGATGCCCCTCAGGTGGAAACCTAACCCACAACTCAGCCCACTCATCATGACCCAAGACTAGTGGAAGAAGCTGACCTGGCCCTTGGCCCTGTCCAGGTGGGACTCTGAGGCTTTAATGAAATTTCAGTGTGGGGAATGAGTCATCTCTGATGAGATGAAGGATGGCTGAGAACATGTGAGGAGGCAGTTACCCCAAAATGTTAGGTCCTGGAGGAAATGAATGGGAGTGGGATGAAACAGAGAGATTAAAACCATCTGAAGAGATTCAGTAACTGCTTCCATTACCACCACAAAGAGCTTGGAAAATCCCAATGAAGCCTCCTTTCTCTACCCCCCTAATCTGAACCCACTCCCACCCACTTCCCTGGGCTTGCTCACAACCAAGCCAACTAGGGATCCCCCACTACATTGCTGCCTCAAGGGAAGACCCGGGACTTTCAGAGTACCCCTACTCAAGAAACAATTTTCTGTCCTACAGGTAGTAAGATGGAGAGACTACTGGGCTTAGGAGCAGGCAGGCCATTGTCCAGTGGCCAGAGACTAGCGGAATCTGGGAACCTAGAATGGCTGATATGGGGTGTCTCCAAGGCTAAAGTAAAGGGAGAATTTGAAATTCCCCAGAAATTCCTTCCTTCCTCCCCCCTTTCCTCTCTTCCTTCCTTCCTCCCTCCTTTCCTCTCTTCCTTCCTTCCTTCTTTCCTTCCTTCCTTCCTTCCTTCCTTCCTTCCTTCCTTCCTTCCTTCCTTGGCTAGATGGGATCAGTCAGCTCCTTTCAAAAGACTGGGCTGGTATATGGTTACTTGGCTTCTAAGCTCTCTGACAGTTAGCTGCTTAACCAGAGAGGTATTGGTAGGTGAGACTATGTATACATGTGTGTTTCTCTGAGGGTGGGCCTATTTGTAGGCAGTGTGGTGCAGTGGAAAAAACACTAGTTCTGGCATCGGAGGAGATGGGTTCAAATCTCACCTATAATCAAAGACAAGTCATTCGTAAAATGAGAGGGTTGGACTAGGTGGCCCATCAGGTCCTTTTCAGCTCTAGGCCTCAATGTGCAGGAGCGAATCTCTCTAATTGTGTGTGTGTGGCTGTGTCCCTCTTTTAGCATATATGTCTGAGAGTACGAATCTTTGAACGGATGTTGGTGATTGGGGGTGGGAGTGTTCATGCACAAACACTGGGCCTGAGGACTGGTGGTTACAGCTCATGTCTCCAGAGCCAAGGGGAACCAGAGATTTCCTTTAAAAAAAGTTTCCTTGATGATCTCATTTTTCTCATATCATGGTTATTTCTCATTGACTCTCCCTTTTCCCCTCTTCTCTCTCCTCCCTCCAGAGTCCTCTTTCTTGGAAGTAAGCATGGTCAAGAAAAATAGAGGGACATAATGGCTGTGTCTGAAAATACATATATGCCTCATTCCGCAGCTGTAGTCCACCACCTTCACTGCTGAGAGGTGGGAGGCATGCTTCACCTTCAGTCAGTCCTCTGTAGTTATGATTGGTTGTGTGATCGGTATTTTTAAGTCTTTCAGTGAGGTTTACTTTTCCTTTGTGCTGGCCATCCCATAAATTGTCCTGTTTCTGTTTATTTTGGAGTCAGATATTCCCCCTCCCCCATACATATACCTGCCTCCTCTCTTTCCCCCATACCAAGTGGCAAGACTAGGCAGGGCTGCAGGTCTGATACTGCTTATTTCTTCCCAGAATACTTTGGGGCTGTCCAGGCAGCAGCTCCAGGGGTGGTGGTGGGGTGGGTGGGCAGTGGGTATGGGTGATTTCAGAAAGGAAGCCAACTGAGCTCAGCAGGGGGAGGAGCTGTCTGCTTTCGCCCCTTTCTATCCTCTTTCCTCCCTGCCCTGCTCAAGCCTCAACTAGAGGACTTAATGGACAAAACCTTAGTAGCTGTTGATTTGCATTCGATTTACATAATCATTTGCATCGTGTTCACTTAAAGTCGACGTGCCCAACCAGCTCGGTGCCCTTTACTGACCCAGCCAGGCCCAGCCTGGAGAAAAAGAGCGACTGGCTCAATCCTGAAGGAGATTTGAAGGTCTTGGGCAGCCTGACCCCTTAGGTAAAGCTGAAGAGGGAGGGAGGGACAATATGGCAGAGGAGAAAGAGCCTGGTCTGCATTTAGGGTCAGAGGATCTAGCTTCCAAAACCTGGTTCCCCCTAATCAGTGCCTAATCAGACCAACCAAAGTTCCAGAGGGCCCAAGAGGAAATAAGTTCTCCATCCCCTGACAGCGAAGTGTAGGAGGAGACATCATTAAGGCCAATTCAGAAATTTGTTTGGCTTGACTAGGAATATTTGTCACAAAGGTTTGTTTTTTCTTCTTCTTTTTTTTTTTTCATTTGAGGGAGTGGGGAGGTGGGAGGCAAAGGAGATAAGTACTTGTTAATTGAAAAAATAATTTAAAAAAGAAAGCAAACCTTCTAGTTCACAACAGCACCTAGCTGCCCCTGGTGACCCTGGACAGGTTCCTTTCTGTAGCTGGCCCTCTGCTTTCTTCCCTATAAAATGAGGAGGTTGGTCTCTAGTCTTTTCCAGCTCTTAATCTGATTCCATTAATTCTGACATTTTGCCTTACTACTTACTGCATGACCTAGAATAAGTCGCTCTATCTCTGTGGTCCTCAGTTTTCTCACCTGTAAAATGAGAGGATTCTTAACTTTCTCATGTGTCACAGACCCCTTTGGCAGTCTGACAAAGCCTAGGAATCTCTTCTCAGAATAATGTTAAATAATTCAAAGAAATCTAAATTTCAGTTCGAGATCAATGAAAATAAAGATACTTTCCCCTTCCGAGTTCCCAGGCCCCCTGAAATCTATTTTTACCCCAGGTTAAAGCCCTGTGGATTACAGGATTCTAAGCAAATGGTTTCCTTTAGTCACCATCTCCAGTGGTGAATGTATTCCCCATGAGGAAGCTTTTCCTGCTCTCTCTAGCCCTATTTCTTTCTAACCACACGCTGGCCCTGCATAGATTGGACTCTACCTGCAGATTGGTGAGCAGATGCCCAGCTCCAAAAGGGAAGCCATAGGGAGAATCCCGCTCCAGATACCACAGGGTTGATAGGCCAGGAGGGGAGTCCCATAGGCCCTGATGAAAGGCTTCAGGAAAGGGGAGCCTGCCAGTTGAAAGGCCTTCAGCTTCTAATCAACCACAGACAGATTTTATTATCAGATTGAAAATCTGATGATCTGATTTTATAACCAACAAAGAGATTGTAGGATATGCCATATCCTAAAATGCTGTTACTGAAGTGCTCTGGGGGCTTCAGGTGAGTTTCCTGGAGCAGTGTTGGTAGGGTGTTGTCTGGAGCCCAAGGAAGGCCTGCGAGGTGAGCTAGGGAGGAGAGAGAAAGCGCCCTGGTGAAGAGAATTAGGGACATTCCTCCATCCTCTTCACAAAGGATGTTGAACAGAGTTGTGATTAGAATTCTACTTTGCTCCAGGTTGTAAATAATTATTTAGGCCTTTTGCTTCCTCCCCAGGGTAATCCTCCAGCCTACATCCTCTTGGACCCCACACTGTGCCCCTTGCTTCTTCCCTGGCTTCTGCCTGCCATACCCAGGGTTCTTTTGCCACAATGTCTCTCTCAGAGACAGCCTCCCCATCTCTGTCTCCTCTCAATAGGTCAATAAGTATTTATTAAGTGCCTGTTATGTGCCAGGTGTTGTACTAAGTACTGGGGATACAAAAGAGGCAAAAGAGACGGTCCCTGCCCTCAATGAGCTTACTCTCTAATACGGGAGACAACATGGAAACAAAATAAATGCAAAGCAATCTATAAACAGGATAGATAAATAAGAAATAATTAATAGAGGGAAGGCACTAGAATTAAGAAGGATTGGGGAAGGCTTCCTGTGGAAGGTGGGCTTTTAGTTGAGACTTAAAGGAAGCCAAAGAAGTCAGTAGTCAGAGTGGAAGAGAGAGAGCATTCCAGACATGGGAGATAGCCAGAGAGAATGCCTAGAGCTGAGAGATGGAATGTCTTGTTTGTGGGACAGCCAGGAGGCCAGTGTCGCTGGATCATATAGTGCCTGTTGGGAAGTAAAGGGGAAGAAGATTGGAAAGATAGGAGAGGGCTAGGTTATTAAGGGCTTTGAATGCCAAACCGAGCATTTCATATTTAATCCTGGAGACAATAGGAAACCATTAGAGTTTTCTTGAGTAGGGACGTAGCACGATTGGGCCTACATTTTAAGAAAAGGACTTTAGTAGTTGAACAGTGGATGGATTGGAATGCTTCCCTATTCCAACTGAGGCAGGCTATTACAATAGTTCAGGGATGAGATGATGACCAGAGGGGTGGCAGTGTTGGAAGAGAGAAGGGGACATATTTGAGAGATGTTATAAAGGTGGAACCATCAGGCCTTGGCGATAGGTTGGATGTGGCTGGGTGAGGGAGGGCCTGGGAGGAAATAATGTTGCCCTGTACTGTAATGGGGAAGGGTTTAGGGGGAAAGATGATAAGTTCTGTTTTGGACATAGTGAGTTTAAGATGTCTGTTGGACATCCAGTTTGAGATGTTTAAAGGCAGTTAAAGACATGAGATTGGAAGTCAGCAGAAGAATTGGGGCAGGAAAGATAGATTGGAGGATCTTCAGACAGTATTTACATCCATGGGAGTTAATGAGATCACTAAGTGAAATGAAAAGATTGAAGAGTCACCAGTGTATGCTATCCTTTCTCCTGAAGTGACATCTGACCTGGTGCTCTCTCCCCTTACCTCTCCCTTCTCTGCTCAACTGAGTTTGCCCTAAACAGAAGAATTCTAAATTGTAGCTCAACTCAGGGTAGACCATGTGTGCTGGGGGATATCATCACACGTCTTAGTCTTTCAGAGCTGGAGGAACCCTATGAGGCCAACTAATTCAATCCACACCCAAAGAGAAATTCCCTTGTCAATACCCCTGACAAGCTGTCATCCAGCCTTTGTTTGGCAACTCCTAAGGATGGTACTTTAGGAGGATCCTGTTAGGAAATTTCTCCTTATATTGAACCTAAATTTGTTTCTCTTCTACTTCTTCCTTAGTTCTGACTAAGAAAAACAAGACTGCCGTCTTTCTTCTGAGCCTTTCCAACACTCCTAATACTAAGAACTCCAATAATAAGGGAGTTAGCATGTTCTTCTCTTACATCACTCTTCTCCAGGTGAAACATCCCCAGTTCCTTCAACTAATGCTATCTCGATGTTCTCATCAGTTTTTTTCTCACATTGTTTATGTGACATTTGGAAATTCAAGGCAGGAGGAAGAACAGAAGGCTAAGGGTGTATGGGTTAACAGTGAGTGAGTGACAAAGGAGGGAGTGGGCTTAGAGTGTAATGGGTAAGCTGAGGGAGAAAGTGGCAGGGATTTTGCTGGGGGTTGGGGGACAAATGTTTAAAACAAGAGAATTTTTCAATGACTGTTGAAAGCAGCTTATAATTACCGAGAACAAACAGCATAGATGTCAGTGGGCTCTAGAATGTTGGAAGGGATCTTTATCGATACAAACCCCTAATTTTTCCAGATAGGAAAACTAAGGATTGAGGAGGGAAGAATAACTTCCCAAAGGTGGCTTAGACAGAAAGTGGCAGACATGGTATTGAAACGCAGTCTTCTAACTCCCAGGACTTGAGTTCTTTCCACTACATTGGGTGGCCCTTATTTAGGAATCTCTAGGCCAACCATTTCTAAGAAAATTAGAAAGTCATCCAATCTCGTAATTCATAAACGCCATCTACCCAGTTATTTTTGCTCTCAGTGTGGGGCTTTCTGGATGGTAGGGCAGAATGCTGCAGTCAACTCCTCTCTTCCACTATTTGATGGGCATTGGCCAGGGGTGCTCCCAAGAGTAATTTTCTTTCAATTCATTTGGGTTGGGTTCTCTGGCTCACATTCAAATCAGTGACCTCTTGATTTCATTGTTTCATTGCCTCTACTGTTCTTTTCATACCACAACCACTTCTCTGTTGAGCTAGGGCAAAGTCTATTTGCTGACAGCTCCCAGGGAAAACAAGGCATGCTGAGGGGCTTGGAATGGCAGCATGCAGCTTGAAAGAAGTCTGGAACCTCAGCTACAAAGTGAGAGCTCTTTGTGTATATCGAGAAGCTTGGGGTGTAGTCTCTCTGCTGGACTCTGAGTGTTGGTCCCTTTCTATCTGGCCCTTCTCCAAGGGTCATGCTTCCTGAAGCCCCTTCAGGAAGTATGACTCTTTCCACATCAGTCTGCAGGAAACTTCTTTGTCATTGGTTGCTACTGCTCTAATAGCCATGGTCATCACCTCTAGTCACTTGTGGGATGCCTGATGGGACCCCTAGATCTCCCAAACTCACCTGGCTGCCTGGGGACTTCCATCTTAGAATATTCAATCAGTTAAGATCAGAAAAGGATAACCACAAATAAACAGAAGAGCCAGGAGCTCACAAATACTTGGTGGCTGGGTGGGGGAATGAGGCCAGCTGTCTTTCCCTGATGTGGCAGCTTAAAGCGACCCTGCCTAACTCCTGGCCAGTTTGGAAAAGAGATCTAGAGGTGAGCCGGTTGTCCTTTTTGTATGCATGCTTAATTCCTGAGTTATTTCAACTCTTTTGACAATTGGGAGACTTTTCTTTTTCACATAATACCAATCTGATTCATCGTGGTCTGTAAGAGGCTCCCAAACTTTCACATTTGGATCAGAACCAAGAAGAGAATAGTTGTGCATCCTTCCTCTCTTACACCAATAATAAACTATGTGCAAGAAGACAACAGTAAGAATGTATATGATGGGGAAAGCAAGTGGGTTTCATGTATTAAGAGGAAAGTGTAATATAATGGATGGTCTAAATGTTGTGAAAACTTAGTATCCAGAAGAAAACCTAGATTAAGGCCTCTAACCGTGTTTAGAACGTCTATGGAGCATTTATAGAAGGATGTGGACAATTACCCAATGTGGAAAGGCATGGATGCGTTACCTACACTCATGGATGGAGGATATGCCTGAAGGAAATCACTCCAATGCATCTAAGATCTTATAGGGCCATAGACCTAGAGCAAAAAGAGATTGTAGAAGCTACCTCTACCTAGTCCAGCTGCTTCATTTTATAAATGATGGAACTGAGGAAGCTAAGTGACTTGTTCAAGTTTAGGTAATAAGTCTCTAAAGTCAGATCTGACTCCAGGTCCTCTACCTTTAGAGGCAATGCTCTTTCTACGGTATTCCAGGATGAGCCCTTTTCAGTGCTCGGGGTGCAGCTCCAAGAAGCAGTTGCTTGCATAGTGGCCACACTGCCGTAAAACTGTCTCATCAGCAGATGGGTAAGCCAGGGTGATTGAGGGTAATCGACAGGCCTCAAACCCAGTGGTGAGTTAGGGGAATGTCTGCCCCAAGCACGGGAAGACTTTCCCTGTCAGAATCGGTAGATAAGAACAATTTGTTCCAAAGGCCACAAATGCAGCCGAAGCAAGCATTGTAGCGTGCCTAGAACTTGGTCAGATACCAAAGAAGCCAAGGTAGTCCGCTGCATCCTGGGCCGTCACCGCTTGTCTTGACTTTTGTCTCACCATTGGACTTAGAAGAGTCCGGAATAGGGTGAGGCTGATGACTTTGAGCAACTCTGCCTCACTTAAGTCCAATTCACACACGAGTCGAAACATCATCCGTGATGTTATTGGTCCTCTTAGAAAGCAACAGCAACAATGTTCCAGGTACAGAAGAAGGAGCACAGGGATGAGTCTGATAAAGTGAAGTTCAGTAGAAATAAATGTAAACTCATACTTGGGTACAAAAAATCAGTTTCACGTGTACAAGATGGGGGATGCATGGTTAGGCAGCGGTGGGTTTAGTGGGCTGGAAAGTTCAGTACGCAGGTAATGTGAAGTGGCATCCAAAGAAGCTAATGCGATCTTGGTCTTCGTTTAGAAAGGCATCATTTCAGAAATTGGGAGGTAATAGTTGCAGTGTACTCAGCCCTCTTCAGAACTCACCTGGAGCACATATTCATTTCACAGTTTAAGGGCACTGATCAGCTTGAGGCCATACAGGAGAATGTGACCAAGATGGGGAAAGGGCCTTGAGTCTGTATTATATAGGCATAGTTTGAAGAAACTAGGCATTTTAGTCTGGAGAAGGGAAGACTCAGGTAGTACGTGAGAGCTCTGTTCAAGTATGTGAAGGCTTCTTATGTGGAAAGGGAATTAGACTTGTTAGTTTGGCCATGGAGGTCAAAAGCTGGGGATGGCAACGGTAGAAGTTACAAAGAAGCCGATGTAAGTTCAGTATCAGAATAAAACTAATGGTAATTATTAGCTAGCATTTATATGGAGCAGTAATGTTTGCAAAGTGCTTAACATCTATACACTTTTTTGTGTGTGTGGAGGCAATGGGGTTAAGTGACTTACCCAGGGTCACACAGCTAGTAAGTGTCTGAGGCCAAATTTGAACTCAGATCCTCCTGACCCCAGGGCCAGTCTTTATCTACTTCTCCACCTAGCTGCCCCTATTCAGTCTTTGGAGCCTCACAACAAACCTGGGAGGTAGGGATTATTTGGAAACTGAGTCTTAGGCTGATTTGCCACATAGGTAGTAAGTGTCTGAGGTAGGATTAGAATTTGGATTTTCCTGACTCCAAGTCCCATGTTATATCTACCGCACTGCCTAGATGTTTAGCATTTAGAGCTGTCCAAAAAGGAACAGGCACCTGAAAGGAGGGAGTGTTCCCTTCTGTTCCCCTCTTTTCAAGTCTTCAAGTGGAAGCTAGATGACCACTTATGTATATTATGGTAGGGTTCCTTTTTTATAATTTGGACTAGATGGCTTTCCAGGTCTCTTTCAAATCGAATTCTAGGATTCTGTTCTACATACTCGAAGAGTGAACATTGCAGAGCATCTAAAATTTCTGATCCTTTCCGTAGCTTCCCAATAAATTGTTCCTATTTCCTGGCCATCTTCAAGCTGCCTTGGTCCTTTCAAGCTTCGACCTCCAGCCCAGAACTCAAGCTCCCACCCTGGGTCCCTGGGCTCCTGATTGGTGAGCATTCACCTTGTACTCCGGAACAGCCCTTCCCCCTTTCCAGCTCTAGCTCTGAGAGTAATGGTCAAATCAATACCCTCATTGCCAGAAAGGATGTGGCAACTAGGTTGTCATGTGCCTCCAATAACCATCCTTCTGATGCCCTTACCCAAAATACTCTTCCTTAGCCATCACGCCCTTGTGTGTATTTTGTTCCTTTGTTAGAATGTAAGCTCCTGGAAGGTGGACAGTGTTTTGCTCTTTTGTATTTGTATTCCTAGTGCTTAGCATAGAGTACATAGTAAATAATAAATCCTTTTTCCTTC
>CM053625.1:1234664-1263154 GCA_028646595.1 Phalanger gymnotis | reverse complement strand
CCCTTGAGGAACTTCCATCTATTCCTCCTCCACCTTTGGGAGAACAGAGATGCTGAGAATGGATAAGAAAACACTCAAACTTTAATGCCATAGGCAGTGTGACTTAGTGAAAAGTAGGGCAGGACTTGGACTCGAGTTCTGGGTTCAAATCTCAGCTTTGAAACTTACTAGCTGATTGGGCATATCTCTTCGTCTTCGTTTCCTCATGTGCAAAATGGGGATAATGCTACTATCCCTATCTACCTCACCGACTTGCAGTGAGGAAAGCAGAGTGCTTCATATATGTGAATTACTCAGGAATCTTTAGGAAGTCGCCTCTGCGGAAGGTCGGGCTGCCTAGTGACACAGGAGGAGGCAAACTGAGTGCTTGGGGGGGCTACAGTCTGGAAACCTCCTGCCAAGCTCCAACCGGCTCGGGGAGGGGGGGGCTCTCCTTTTGTTTCTGGTCCCCAAGGGGCGGCATGCCCCAGGCCTCCCCGCTCCAGGTAGGGGAAGTCCTTCTTTGTTGAGAACCTTGCTCCGCACAGCTGCAGGTGGAACCCGCTTCCCTAGGAAGCGCCGGAGAGCATTGTTCTGTCTTCTGGACCCCGTTTGGAGCCGGGAGGGGGCGGGGCGCAGTAAAAGCCGCGGTGTCCGGGAGATACCGGCCCGGCCTGCTTATCTGATCTGCGGCTAATTGAAACTCCCAGCTCAGGAAGGTCAGCCCGGTCCCCTGACGACAGCTGAGCTGAAGCCGGCTGGAAAACCCGGGCCGTGATGGGCTGGGCTGGGCTGGGGCAAGAACCAGGGCTTTGCCCACCCCAGCCTGAGCTCCCACTCTCGGGGGGCGGCACTTTCCGGATCAATTGGCCTAGGGGCCTGGCTTTGGCTTCGGAGGCCTCTGGCTGGGGTCACATGGGCAGCTGGAGCCTCGAGCCCCGCCGCCCAGCGCCTGCACAGCCTAGAAAAAAGTCCCTGGGGCGTCCAGTTAACCCCTCCGTGGCCGGCCAGCTCCTCTCCCACGCACCACACCCAGGGGTCAACTTGGATAATCACTCCGAATTTCCTGGCCCTCCCCCCCGCTCCCCCCCGAGTCCGGGACGGCGGCGGAGCCAGGAGCTTGGCCACAATAGGGTCTGCGACTTCCTGCGCCGCCATGGCCCGCAGGGACTGTGAGAACCGGGCCAAGATCGCGGGTTAGCCTCTCTTCCCTCCGCCCCCACCCCTACCCCGTCCTGGCTAGGGTCTGGGGGGTGATGGTGGTGGCAAGGGTCTGGAGAAAGTCAGGGGGAGCGGCCCCAGCTCTCAGCCCCAGGGGAGCCGCAAGGCTGCCCCGTACCCCTTCTCTCCCACCCTCCCCATCCTGGCACCCCTCTTTAGCTCCCCAGGATCTCCCCAGTCGCAGCAGGGCAGGTGCTCCTGAGGCCGGAGATGGGGGCAGGGAAGGAGGGGAAAGGATCGGAGGCTGTTGCTATGGAGCTAGCAGGCCCGGGGCGGGCGCTGCCCGCTGGGAGCCCGGTTTCCAGGGCTTCGTGTGCGGACGCAGTGGGCTGCAGAGATTCCAGGCCTCTGCTTGTCCGCGCTCCAGGCGGCGGGCTGACTGGCGCGGGCTCCTCCAGGGCTGCTAAGCACGGCGCCGGGCTCTCTGCGGCTCGCCGGCTCCCTGCCTCTGCAGAGCTGGCCTTAATCAGGGAGGTGATAATGAGCCCGCCTTGCGGGAGGTAGGCATCCTCTGGCCCTGCCAGCGACACACAGGCTTATGGGGGCACATGGGGAGCTAGAGGACATCTATAGGCTCCCCGAGCGTCCACCGGCTCGGAACCACTCGTGTGCACACATTATTGTACATGTTTGTGCAGAACATACAAGCTTTTTTAAGCATAAGGTTATAAGCATATAGGATTTAGGGCTGGAAGAAACCTTGGAAAGCAGATGGGGGAAATTATAGCCTGGAAAGGGGAAGCGACCTGCCCAAGCTGACCAAGGTTAGCAGAGTTAGGATTTGAAACCAGTTGTTCATTCCAAACCCAGTCGTCGTGGTTTTTTTTTCCTGTTACATTACACTGACTATATCCTATGTACGGATACTTCTAACCCGCGCACGTAAATGTATTCCTCATGGCCCCTTCCAGCCACTGTTGGCCAACCCACCAGTCTACAGTAGTCCTACGCCTGCACTGCGGGGAGTTCCCCAGTTTTTCAGGGTTGGGGCCAGATTGTCCAGAACAGGAGTGGGAATGGGGAGTTGGGATCTGAGCCAAGAACAGTACAGCACTTCGGCCTTTGGGAGGAAAGGGGGCAGGGAGGAGACTGGGGCCATCATTAAAACGTAGAGAACCCATAAAGAGGAAGTATCTATGGCCGGGGAGCGAGATTTTGGCTGTAGTCTAGCCTCTGCCATTGATTAAACTGTGCGATCTTGGGCAAATCATTTCTCCGGACCTCAGTTTTTCTATCTGTCCCGTGTGGACGTGGTAATGCTGTTTAGAGAATCTAGGCTCTAAAACCTCTAGGGAGCCTGCATAGCAGCTAGAGAATCCAGCTTTGGTCCTGGGGCCTGGGCTTTCCGAATATGTTCATTTCAGTCTATACTATCTATGTCTGGAGTAACCACTGGCTCTTCTGGTTCCCACGGGCCTCACGTCTTGCCCCACCATCTTCACCAGGCTCTCTGCAAGGACCAGAGGGCATCATCTTCCTTGCACGATGCCTTACTGCTCCTCTGGGGCTGAGGGCAACCCACTCCAGGTCCAGCCCGTCCGGGATCCTTCAGGTCTGGGGCTCCTCTTGCCCCCACCCACCCCCTCACTAGGGGCGGGAGCGTCTGCTAGACCATAATCCCGGAGGCCGTTGGCAAGCAGCGCGGGGTGACGCGCGGGGGCCTAGCTACCGTGACCTCCTCCGCGGTTGCCATGGAGACGGTGCACTATAAATAAAAAGGGGGGGGCTGGAAGGCATTTCAAACCCGTTTTCAGGCCTGCTTAGCCTAGTGGGGGGAAAGGAAAGCTGCCTTTGATCCAGGTTCCCAGCCCACCTTCCCGGCCCTCACAAGCGCCGGAGACAAACGATCCCCGGCTGGCGGCTCAGCCAGGAAATTACCGCCAATCAGACCTATTTACTGCGAAATAGGAAGCTAATTAGCGCGCCCAGGCCTGCCTTCCGCAGAGCCCAGGAACTGGGGGGTGCGGGGGGAGGTGTTGGGAACCAGGGAGGGAGGAGGGCTGCTGTCCCCCGCCCCGCTCTAGGCCGGGCACAGGCGCGTCCTCGGACTCCCTGGAAGCCCATTCCCGGATAGAACCAGCCCAGTGGTCGCTCAGGGGCAAAGCCCTGGCCGAGAAAGCCTGGGGAAGGAGGGAATATTACATCCGCATCCTTCTGCAATGAATCAGAGCCAGGCTGCCGATTTCGTCTGGCATCCTGAGTCCCTGGAGGATCGGGAATAATTTGGGCGAAGCAGTGGGAGGTGTGCGTTCCGCGCTCAGAGGGGGGAGGGGTGGGTTGGTTGAAGGGGGGGGTTGCTATCCAACAGCCCGCTGTGGTGAGAACATAGTTGACACTTCATTCCTTTCCAGTTAATGCAGCAAGTACGGGGAGGAAACTTAACCCCCTAATTGCTAAATGGTGCTGGCGACTTGGAAACAGCCGCAGCAGCAGCGGCGGTGGCAGGAATATTAGCGCCCCGTCCGCTTCCTACATTTATTTTTCCTTTGTACTTGTGGGTCAGGTGTAAAGGGTAATTTCCAACCATTAGACTCCAAGGCATCTCTCTCACATGCTAGTTCCCCTGTTCCCATTGTCCTTAGTTGTATATTGTGTGTGTGTGTGTGTGTGCTGCCAGCCTCTGAAGCTGTGAGATCTTGGACAAGTCTTTTCCTCAGGTTTCAGTTTCCTCCCGTGTAAATGGGATTTAGAGCTAGAAGGGACTTCCGAAATGAACATCAAGGCCCATTTTCTTCAGCTGGGTAAACCAAGGTTCAGTAAGGTCTTGTCCCAAGTCACAAAGCTAAGGAGCAGAAGTAGGCTTGAAGCTGCGGACCTCTGAGTACGAATCTGGAATTCTTTCCACTACCTCACACTGTGTCTCTAAGGTCTCTTCTGGCTTTATTAATCTACAACTCCTTGTCTAGCACAAGGGTTCTTAACGCGTGTGTGTGAGAGGCGTGGACCCCTTTTCAGATGCATAAAATGGAATACGTAGGATTATAGAGGAAACCAATTTTACTGAAATAAAGCTTATCAGAATATCAAACAAATTCATGGAACCCAAACGAAAAATCCTTGATCTAGAAGGAGCTTTGTCCTACCAGCGATTTGTGTGGCCAGGATTAGACAGGTGGGGAAGGATTCAAATTTCTACCCCAGGAGATGTATTGCTGAGGGTGGGGGGGCTTGGGTTTTTTTGTGACTGGAACCAAAGCGCTCAGAGATATTTCTTTTCCACCCCTGCCCCCAGTCCAACTTTAGATGATATGAAACCTCATATTCAGCTGTCCCTCGAGCCATTTGGTCGGAGGACTACAGCCAAGGCTGGGGTTCTTGGATGTCAGAAAGGAGCTCCAGGTGAGGAGCTCAAGGCCCTGATTCTTCCCAGGGGGAAGGATGGAAAACCAGACAGGGCTGGGAGACTGTAGGAACCCACTTCTTGGTCAAAACCCTAACACTCTAATCCGATTAAATTGCCAACGTGATCTGGTCGCCCTCAATCAAAATGGCCGGGTTCCTGTTTTGCTTCTGACGGCAGAAATGTCACCGGGCTCTGCATTAAGCACGCTCTGCAGGAACTCAGGCTTGGCTCATAGTCCTTGCCAAGCCGCCTGCCGCAGACAGCAGGGGAGGGGGGAGCAGGGAAGAAGGAGGGGTGGCCTGGCCCTGCCTGGGGTCATCCTTTGTCTGGCTGCTTAGGACTCACGTCTCTCTCTAGTCCGTTTTTGCAGTCACTCATCTGCTCCTCCTGAGCCCCAGGGCTGTTCAGCCCTCTCCGAATCCACCCACCTCCAAATCTCTAGGTCCCAGTGTTAGGAAACAGGTAGAAAGAGGCCCTCTTCTCACAACAGTGTATATTAGTGTCAGGGCTCCAATGAGGTACCACTCCCTTCCCCTAGAGAGAGGGAGAAAGACAATGACTTTCTGAAATCCTGAGGACTTAGAATTCTCTCTACTTCTCCAGAATGGGTATGTGTTTGAAGAAATGTCCCTCATAGCTTAGAGCTTCATGGGGACAGGGATAGTGTCTTATACACATGCTTTTATTCATTCATCCATTCATTCATTTATTCTAAACCTAACAAACCAAATAAAATATCATTTTCATATGCATACATACATATGTATTTTCATATACATAACTATGTTTGTATGTTCATATACATAGAACAGAAGAATGAAGAAACTGCATCTTCATCGTGTACAGCTTACTTGGATTTGAAAATTTATAATAAATTTAACCCGGAACTTTCAAAGCTGCTGGGTTGCCTGTGGTTTTTTCTGGGCCTGCCATCTTCTCTTGCCTGTGCATTCCATGTGTCTTTACACATAGACGTGTCAGGTCCTAGGATTTGCCCCGGTGCTGAGCGTTGTGGTCCAGTCTTAGTAAGTACTTAAGAAACATTTGCCGAAATTTATTGGAGTTAAGAATGAGACACTGAGGATTTTGTAGACTTGAAGGCAATATGGCCTCAGTGAGCCATCCTCCTGCCTCGCCACACCCCACCCCTCCAACCCCTCTGAATTCTGGGCTTCTAGATTCAGCTTCAGGATATTAGGCTGACAGATGATTTTGTGTGTGCCTGTATGTGTGTGGGGGTGGGGGTGGGGTGGGGAGGTAGCATTAGCAGAGAAATGGGGATATATGAAAATCCCAAGAAGTAACACTTTGAACTCCATAGATCCTTTTGATATGATGGCGAAGACAAAAGGGGGACTCACTCCTCACCCAAGGGATCTCCTGGGTTCTAAGAAGAGGCTGGAGAGGGGGAAATGTGTGGCTTCTAGAAAGAAAACTAGGTAGGAGATGGGAGCAGGCAATCAGTCAAACTCTGTCATCAACTTTTCTGGGCATTTGAGGGATATGCTAGCGTGAGCCCTGACATCAGGGCAATCCCTGGACTATCATCCCAACACATCTGCCTCATAGCCTGGGTGGCATGCTCTATCTACTCTGACTAAGAAAAAAAAGTTTTGTTGATATTTTCTCTTTCCATCACCATAGCCATCCTAATTATCCCTCCCCCTCCCCCAGAGACATTCCCTATGACTTTGTTTTAGAGGGGGAAAAAAGGCAGCAGAAGTGATGATTACGTTGAAAAAGATCCCAAACATGCAATGTGTAACACCTGTGGACCTCTCATCTGCAGGAAGAAGAGGTAGGTTGGGGGGGGGTGTTTCTCCTCCCCTATGTCTTCATTCCGGTCCTCTTTGATCTTTATAATTTTGTTACATTTGTTTTAATTTTTTGATGAGTCATCAGTTCTTTCCATTTGCACTGCTTTAGTTACTGTATACATTGTCTTCTTGGTTCAGCTTGCTTCAGTCTGCATCAGTTCGTATAGATCTTTTCATGTTTCTCTGTATTCATCACACACACCATTTCTGACTTTGCTCTGACTCCTAGGAATGATGGAGGGCAGGCCTTAGGACCAATTTTCTGAGAATTTTCTCATGCGTTAAGCATAGTAAACATTCTATCTGGCTGAGAAGGGAGTGTTCTCTATGGATAAACAAGACAGCTCATCTGGGTGTCTTCCTAAGCCTGGGTGGGGGGCAGAGGGGTCCACTTGGTTCAACTACACATTGACCCACATGATTCTCTCCCTATACTGCTAAAAGCCATGGCCAGGGGCCCCTCAGGCAGATAAGTACTGCAGTGGAGAGAGCTGGTCATGGAGTCAGGATGACCCGAGTTTAAATCCAGCCTCAGTTACTCACTAGCTGTGTGACCTGGGCAAGTCACACCCAGGCAAGACATTTAAGCTCTGTTAGCCTCAGTTTCCTCGTCCATAACGCTGGGATAATAACTGCATCTACTTCCCAGGGTTGCTACAAGGACCAAATGAGATAATATTTACATAGCACATAGCAACGATGCCTGGCGCATAGTACTAATGGGCGCTTACTAAATGCTTGTTTCCTTCTTTCCTTCCCAGGGATGTGGTGTTTGGGGGGTTAATATTCGAGACTGCTTTCTGACAAGGGAGAGTTTAGCATCTTTGGGCCTTAGCTGTAAGACAAGGAGATTGGGCTAGAACAAAGGTTTCCAATGTGGGGTATGCATACCCACAGGGGGTATAAGAAGCTTGGCAAGGGTATAGGGACTGTTTGGTAAGTAACTGTATCATCCTATTGAAATATTACAAAAGGAATAGTACTGGTGAAAAAATATTTTTATGTGCTGAATAAAGTTTTCTTTATGAGAAGTTAATCCATTTATTGAATTTTGTTTCTTAATATTTTTTATTTATTTCATTAGATATATCCCTCCCACCCCACTCCCACCCCTTGAAAAGGCAAACAATGTCTAAGAATTTTATTTCTTAGGTGAATAGGCACAGTAAACTCTAGAATTTATTTCCTTTCATATTTGGTGGGCAGTGTGGACAGACTCGCTGAAGGCCAAGGGACCGTGAACTGGATGATTTCTAAGCTTCCTTCCTTCTCTGACATCCCAGAATGCTGTCAATCCTCTTGGCCACTGCTCTGGTTCCAGTGTGGGTCCCTGGAGATAGAAAAGGACCGGCCTTTGGGTATCAGCTCTGGCTAAGCAGCCAGGTTGGGATAGGAAGAGAGGAGTTAGGCCAAGAAGGCCTGGGCTGCTCGCTCAAAAATACCATATGCAAATCTGCTTCATAGCTCTCTGTCTTCCCTGAAATTGGTCCTCTCCCCCATCACCCTGTGCCCTTCTTCCCTGTGTTCTCTTCTCTCCCTCACACTCTGCAGGGTGGGGTCTGGAGGAAATGATTGGCTGGGCTCTGCCTGGCTCCATCCAGCCTTGACTGCAGCACAGGAGGGAGGCTGGGGGAGCCTGGTGCTTTCCTCCTGCTGTGGCCGCCATCTCACGCGGCCTCATTTCAGAGGCTGTTGGCTTTGAAGAGCTGTTCCTACTTTCCTGCTGGGTAGGGGGTGGGAGAGATGCATGGGGAGGCGGGGAGGGGGGAGCGGGGAGCTGGGCCCGAGGGAGAGAAGGAGGGGGATGTCATAGGCCTGAGCTTGTCACAAGAACCCTGAGCCAGCTCTCAGAGCCACAGGCAAAGCAGTCATTTGGATAAAATAAGATCCACTCAGACCTTTGTCCAAAATCTGAACCGTACCTCGTGCATTTCTGAGGTTGCAGCAAGGGCAGGAGTTGTTTTTCCCTTCATACTGGTTGCCCATGGAGCATCATGGGAAAGAGGGAGCTGTTCTCACCCTCCCTTGCCTCCCTGTATCCCGTATTCAGTTAGTCCATATGACTGGTGGAGGGTCCACTGTGAACACACGTGAGTGAAGAAATGAGTGCCTACGAGTCAGAGACTTTCATCTATATCCCCAGAATCTAACACAGTGCCTGCACACAGTAGTGACTTAATAAATGCTTGTTGATTGATTGAAAATGAATAAAAATAAAATTGAAGAATAAAAATATAAAATTGGATAAGAATAAAAAGATTGTTTATGTTAACTGGGCCCCTGACTTTAAGAAACTTATATTTTAGTAGGAGGAGACAACACATAAGACCAGAGATTTAGGATTTGGGACTGGTGGGTAGGAAAGGGTGTGGAGGTTTGGGAAGTCAGAGGGATGAGGAATGAAACTATGGGAGAGTCAGTTGGCCCACTTTTCCAGAAGCAATGCTGGTATAGATTTGGTCACTGAGATAACTACTAAACCATTTGTCCAGGGAGGCAGAAGAGAAAAAGGACACGGGTCTCAGGGGTAGAGTTGTTCTGTGGGAGTTAGGAACTCTGGGCTCTGGTTCTGGCTTCTCCACTAAATGAGTTGTGTGACCTTGGCTCGGTCTCTGGTCTTCAGTTCTCTCCAGTGTAAGACGAGAGGGCTGTACTAGGGGATCTCTAAGATTCCCCTGGGATCTTACATCCTCTGGTTCTGATCCAGCTGGCCCATACCAGGACGTTTGAAAAGGGAAAGATCTCCATCCTCAGATCTCTCCTGTCTCTTGGTACCTCCCCTCTGCATTTCCTAGATTACGCTCTATGCCGTGTAGTTTTGTGTACTCCTCGCTCAAGCCCACTAGATTGTAGACTGCCAAACCCCAAGGACTGTCTTATTTCATCCTGGCATATCCATCGCTCCTCTCCCCGTCAGTGCCTTACAGAATTCTCTAAAGATAATAGTAATACTTAACATTTATGTGGCACCTACTTTGTGCCCTGCACTGTGCTCAATGCTTCACAAATGTGTCATGTGATCCCCACAGTAACCATGGGAGGTAAATGCCCTTATCACCCTCATTTTACAGATGAAGGAGCTGAGGCAAGCAGAGGTTAAGTGACTTGTTTAGGGTTACACAGCTAGTAGGTGCCTGGGGTCAGATTTGAACTCAGGTCTTCCTGATTCCAGGTTTCACGCTGTAGCTACTGAGCCACCTCCTGCCCTGTAGTAGCCACTCAATGTTTGTTGAATTGAATGGAAGTGATCAATGAATCACTCAGGAGAAATATGCAGGGGGAAATAGTAGAAGTTTACATTTATTAGGCAGTTAGGTGGCACAGAGGTTAGAGCCAGAATCAGGGAGCCCTGAGTTCAAATCCAGCCTTAGACAGTTATGAGCTGTGTGATCCTGGGCAAGTCACTTAATCACTAGATCTCAGTTTCTCCATCTGTAAATGGGGGATGGTAACAGCAGTAACCTCCTAAGGTTGTTGTAAAGATCAAATGAGCTCATCTTTGTAAAACACTTTTCAAACCTTAACGCGCTTTGGGTGAATGTTCACTAAAGTGATACGTGCGCACGAACACACACGTCGTTACTGAGTTGCTTTTCAGTCACATCCAACTGTCTCTGATCACTTTTAGGGTTTCTTGGCAAAGGTAGTTAAGTGGCTTGCCCACACCCATACCATGTACGTGTGTGTATGTGTATGTGCATATATGTAAGTGTACACACATGTGTACTACAAAGCATACACATACCAGCTAGGTGGCAAAGCGGGTAGAGTGCCAGGCATGAAGTCGGGAAGATCAGGAGGGCCTGAGCTCAAATCCAGCCTCACATACTTACAAGCTGTGTGACTCTAGGCAAATCGCTTAACACTTCTTGCCTCACTTTCCTCATCTGTAAAATCAGCTGGAGAAAGAAGTGACAAACCACTCCAGCATTTTTGCCAAGAAAACCCCAAATGGGGTCATGAAGAGTCAGACATGGCTGAAATGATTGAACTGAACTGATATGTGTGCATGTGTGCGTGCGTGCGTGTGTGCGTGCACACATATATCCTATATACTATATATGTAGTTATATATATGTATGCCTATATATATCATATATATACCTGTAAATGATCACTATTACTATTATTAATGTAGGATGTTAGAGTTTGTAACGCACTTTCCCAATATTAACTCCCTTTATCCTCACAACCACCCTGAGAAGTGAGCGCTGCTATTGCGGCATTCCTGCATCTGAGCCTCGTAATCACTCTTAAACATGACATATGTTGTTATTCACACTTTGTAGATGAGGGACATGGGGCTCTCAGAGAGGTTAAGTGACTTGCCCAGGGTCACACAGCCAGTAGATATGAAAGTCTTCCTGAGCTGAAGTCTGACGAGATGCCCATTTGCTACCTCTCAGAGTAGGGAGTATGACAGAGAGAGAAGGCCCCAGGAATATTCATAGGAAATGCCCGAGTATGCCTGTCAGAGTGCCTGAAATTTTACTATCTGGAACTCCATTTCTTTGGGACGTCCTGGGGTATCTGTTAAAATACAAACAATGCAAATTCCCCTCCTCCGCAGGAAGAACAACCCAAGTCCCATCAGGTAGTAATGCTCAACCAAGGCTTAGTGCCAGCACCCGGAGAGTAGGGCCCTGAAGGAATGGAAGCCAGAACAGGCTTTAGACAAAGGGGCTGAGGTGGGCAGAAGCGCTACACAAAGGAGAGGTGGGAATAGGCCAAAGACCACCTCGGCCCCCTAGGATCCTGCCCCTGGGAAGTAAGGGTTTCATGGCGATGTTGCCACTTGGAAAATTCTGATTGGGTGACAACCACTTCATCTGCTGCCCACAGCAGGGAGCTCTTCCCTGGGAGGAGGCCACTGCAGGGAGTCACAGAGCCCAGCCCCCGTGAGGAGTCTGGGAAGGGGGAGGGTAGATAAGGAACAGGCGAGGGAGAGAGGATAGGAAGCCAGATATCTGTCTGGGGGAGATCCGGGCTGGTCGGGTTTTACAAAGATCAGAGCAGGGAAAGGGGTTTTCTAAGGTTCTTATGAGCTGAGCCCCTACTTTTTAGCAATCAAGCCCTCATGGCCCTCAAGGGGAATATGGGACTGGTGCAGGTAGAATCTGATGCCCAAGGATGCCAGGATTAAGAGAGAACAGAACTCAGATGAAGTCACCTCTTGTTTCTATTTCAGACTGCACTGTGGCCTCCAGCTCCTACCCAAGGCTCCTGGGAGGGGACCTTGGTGCACCTTCCAGTCCCCTTCTTCCCAAATGTAAATCCCATGAGACCCATTCCCTGCCTGTGGACTGATTTAGGGGGACAGGGATGGAGCCATTAGAGGCAGTGCAGAGACCAGGGTGAGTATACCCATAAGTCATGCTTCTCCCTCCCTCCTAGCGACATCCATGATAAATAGCCAGAGACACAAACTCATCAAAACCAGTTTATGCCAAGGGGAAATTAATTTCTGTCTCTGATAAAGGGTATGCGTGTGGGTGGTGGCAGTGGCAGGGGGAGCCTGGCAGAGGCAAAGACTGGTGACTGGGGTGGAGGTGGGGATATATTTGATAATACCTGACTACAATTGGCATAAAAGGATGGAAGGTCCTCAGTATACCTTTGGTTCTGTTTTATAATATCTTGATTTCTCATCAAGTCACTAGCTTCCACTTGCACTAATCTAATTTTTAAGGTAGTATTTTCTTCAGTGGTCTTTTGGGCCTCCTTTTCCATTTGGCTAATTCTGCCTTTGAAAGCATTCTTCTCCTCATTGGCTTTTTGGAGCTCTTTTGCCATTTGAGTTAGTCTATTTTTTAAGGTGCTGTTTTCTTCAGTATATTTTTCAGTATATTTTTGGGTCTCCTTTAGCAAGACATTGACTTGTTTTTCATGGTTTTCTCGCATCCTTCTCATTTCTCTTCCCAATTTTTCGCCATCTTGGGTCCGCCCCTCCCAGGTCCTCAGTATAGGAGATGGTCAGGTGGTGCCAGATCATTAGGACCCATAGATTCAGGGCTGAAAAGGACCTTCAAGGTTATTTAGGCCAACTTTCTCATTTTAAAGTTGAGGAAACCACATCATATTTAAGTGACTCACCCAATATCACAAATCTATCAATCCACATTAAGTGCCTACTGTGTGCTAGGCTCTGTGCTAAACACTGGGCCTACAGCTACAAATAAACACAGACAGTCCCTGCCCTGATGGCGCTTACAATCTAAGGGGAAAACCACACACAAAAGGAAACCAAAGAGAGGAGGAAGGAACACAGAGCAGGGGGGCATGTTGGCAGCTTGTGTAGCCGGTCGTAGATGGCAAGAAAAACTTTGCTTTGCCGCCTCTTCGATAGAGGCCTGGAGCCCATGGCCCTGCCTTCCAGTCACAAGATCCAATCAGAAGAGCAGAGGGATGGGACGTTAGCACCGGGCAGATCTGATCTCTCAGAGTAATGAGATTTCCCAGTGATGAGTTTCCTGGGTAAGGAAGACATGTTGGAGAGTTCCAGAAAAGGCAGTGAGAGGCAGAATGAGACTTGAACTCTGGGCCTCTGATTCCAAATCCCGTCCTTTCCCTCCTGCTCCTGTAGCTTCTTCATAGGGAGTGCAAGGCCCAGAGGCAGGGCTTAGGGAGCAGAATGGTTGTGATTCAGACCCTTCGACACCTCCTTTCTCAGCTCTTCCCTCCTGAAGCTCTTTTACCTCCTTGACTTGGCCTGTCTTCTTCACCTGAAATACCTCTCCTCCCTCCCTGTCATCCCGACTCCTGAAGACGGCAGCACAGGGCAGTGTAAAGAGCCTGGCTTAGAAGTCAGAGGAGCTGGGTTCCGGTCCTGCCTTGACAGCTTACCACTTGTGTGCTAAGATCTTTGTATGTTTACATCCTCTCCTGGTCAATGTTACTGATTCCTTAGAGTCTGCCCTCATCAGCTAAAAGTATTCTTGTCCGATCTCATCATTTTGTATGGCCATGGAATGATGAGAACCTGGATTTAAAGCTTGAGGGTCCACTCCAACGATCAATTTACAGGTGAAGAAAGTGAGATCCAGAGAGGACAGGTGATTTCCCCAAGGTCACTCAGAGAGTAAATGGTAGAGCTGGAGTACACTTCTCAAATCATAACATGCATTATGTTCATGTTTGTACAGATCCTATTTCCCCTACTAAACTGGGGATTCCTTGAGGATGAGGCCTTTTCTTATTTATCTAGGCTTCTCCTCCTAATGCCTAGCCCATTACACATAGCCTTTAGGTGTTGAATGTGGATCTTAGGGCATTGGCTCATGTGAATTTTTCCCAGTGTTCAATTTGTCCATAAAATAGAGTTCAAGGATTCTGCCCATTCCACAGATGGGGAAAGTGAATCTTGGTGGATACTCAATGTCAGTGGGAAATGAACCAGTAGGGGAGTCCAAGGATCCAGGTTTGTCTCTTAGTTGACAGTTGAGAGCTCTCTCCCTTGAGCCGGGTTATCACTGTTTACTGCCCTATACCTGGCTACCCTGAGAGAGGGGGGAGAATTACGTGGAGGGAGGAGGATTTAACTTATTAAATGATATACAAACGATTTTGGGTTATTTCCCACAGCCAAGGCCCCCACCCAGACTCTTAGACCTGATTGAGCATGTGTCTAGCTGGTTCCCCCTCTTGGATTTCCTGGTGTTCCTATCATTAAGCTGATTCATTGCTAAGAAGGATTCTTTGGAAAGATGGCACTGGAAGGGCAGAATCAGTGGGAATGGGGTTGATGTTCACTGGTACCAAGGAAAGGAGGCAAGGGGTTTGAGCACTTTCTCTCTTGGCGATACTGATTGGGTCGCCATCCCCAGAGATTCTGGTAAGAAGGGTCATGGAGTGTGTGTTTGAGAGAGAGGGAGAGAAGAAGAAAAGAGAGAGAGAGAGAGACAGAAAAAGAGGCAGAGAGAGAGAGAGACAGATAGAGAGAGAGAGAGAGAGAGAGAGACAGAGAGAGACAGAGAGAGACAGAGAGACAGAGAGAGAGACAGATAGAGAGATAGAGAGAGAGAGAGAGAGACAGAGACAGAGACAGAGAGACAGAGAGACAGACAGAGAAAGAGAAGGAGGGGGGGAGAGAGAGAGAGAGATCAGGCTTACAGCATAGTAGCAGCCCAGTAGGGATTTAGATAGGGTTAGCAGAAAGGTGGGTTGGGTTAGTCAGGGAAGCCTCAGGTCCTTAGTATCTCTGAAGACAGCTTCTATCTGTAGACAACTCTGCCTGGAGGTAGAGGCTGGATGGGGGTAAGGGGCGGGGCCCATGAGTTGTCTTCACCTCTGCTTCTCCTATGCTTGGTAACTATCTGGTCTTCACTGAGCTGAGAGTCAGGAGGCCTAAGTCCCTGGCTCTGTTATTAATTTGCTGTGTGATCTTAGACAATTTCCATCTCCTTCCTGTTCCTCAGTTTCCGCAACTGTAAAAGGAGGGGTTGGAAGCAAGCATTTCCAGAGGTCCTCTTTTTTAGCTGTGACATTCCATGATTCCATGATTCCTCACACCATTTGGAGCTCTGAAGGCCTTCTCTCTTCCACCCATTTCAAGGGAGGAATTCAATTTAACAAACATTTATTAAGTGCCTACTATGTGTTTAGCTCTGGGGGTTACAAAGATGATTAAGATTCTGTTTCTTCCCCTAAGGAGCATAGAATTTAATAGAGAATATAAGGCTGGGACATAAATACCCTAATAACAATGACAAGTGCCAGTGAGGGGGCCAAAGTCCCTCTGGAGATTGGAGAAGGGAGGTGAGCTCAGAGGGATCAAGTCTCCTGGCGTCAGAAGAACTGACCTTTGACTCTACTACCCTTCTCTGCCATAGGTATTTGGGAAATGGGAAAGGACGTAGGTAAGACAGAACCGATCTCTCCATTCAGGCTGGAGGCCATCAGAGGAAACTTCCATCTTTGGTGAAAGGTCCTACCTTAGACACAGACAAGTCAAGAATTTATTAAATGCCTACTATGTGCCAGACCTTGTGCTACATAAGCACTGGGCATACAAGGACATAACATCAGACCCTCTTTTCAAGGAGCTCACAGGATAATAGGGGAGACAAAACGAAGATGATCTGGGGAGGGGAGGCACTAGGGTTAAGGGCCACTGGCAAAGGCTTCTTGCAGCAGGTAAGATTTTAGCTGGGCCTTGAAGGAGCCCAGGGAAGGCAGGAGACAGATGAGGAGAGGACCAGAGAAAACGTCCAGAGCCCAGAGACCGTGAGTCTTATTGGAGGAACAGTAGGAGGCCGGTGTCTGGGTCACAGAGTCCGTGGAAGGGAGCGAGGTAGAAGAAGACAGGGAAGGCAGGAAAGGCCTGGGTTATAATGATCTTTAAAAGCCAGGCCGAGGGTTTCAGATCTGATCCTTTGGAAGAAGATGATTTGGGGAGCTGAGCGGAGGACAGACTGGGATGGCAGGGGCCCAACCTACTTTGGCCTACTGTAGTGGTCCCAGAGCGAGGCACCTCACAGCTCGTGCATCAGCGACACAAATGAATGCTTCTGGGGTGGTTTCTTAGCTTCTTCCTTCCCTCCTCCTGACATTTCTCGCCTTACTTATCTCACTACGTGTCTCTTGGGCAGGCTGTGCCAGGGCCACTCGTGGTGCCTCGAGCCTGGAGACACTGGGCTGTGGGCCCTATGGATGTCCTCTCTTTTTTCTACGGGCAGCCTAGGGGCGTTTGGAAGAGATGACCTTCAAGATTCCTTCCAAACCAGGATTTTTCCATCATGGCCATTGAGGATTTCATGAGACCTTGAGTCCCAGAGACACTGGGAATGAAAGCCTGGTGAAGGGAGAATGGGGATTATGTGGGGATGAGATGTGTCCTCAAATCAGAATCCTAAATCAGGACCTTAAGGTCACCAGTCTCCCAAGACTCCCAGCGGAGTGAAGTGGATATCTCTGAGATTCAGACCCAACAGCAGCTGGCAAATATTTCAAAACACTCCAAGGTTCCAAGGCGCCGCATGCGTGTTGCCCCATCTGACCCTCATACTGCTGTGTTATCATCCCCATACTATGGATGAAGAAACTGAGTGCACACACATACAAACACAGGCTTAATAAGCTGATTTGGAACCAAGGTTTCTCTTGCCTCTAAGTCCAGGCCTCTTTCTTTAACGCTACTTGGTTGCTCATAGCTGAAGGAGTCAGACTTCCCAACAGTCAGTTAAAGCTAGAGGTGAGAGGCCAGATGAGGCGGATTGGGAGAGATTTGTCGTCCCACTCTGGGTGGGAGCCACGGGCGATAAGCAAATGGTTAGCAACCAGGGATGCATAGCCTCAGATTCTCTGGTTTATATTTGGGGGAAAGAGTTGCTTCTTGAAAAAGACCCATGTGTACAAAAATGTTTACAACAGCTCTTTCAGCAGTGGTAAAGAAATGGAAACTGAGGAGGATTCCCATTAATTAGGGAATGGCTGAGTAAATGATGCTATATACATGTAATGGAATACTACAGCCCTGTAAGAAACGAGGCAGATGGGTTTAGAGAAACCTGGGAAGCTGTATATGAACTGATACGAAGGGAGCAGAACCAAATGAGATATTTATAGAATTACAACATTGTAAAGACAAATAACTTTGGAATACTAAAGTACTCTGATCCACAAAAGGCTGAGCCACAATTCCACAGGACCCATGATGGAACGTACTGCCCACCTCAGACCGCCTATGGAGACATCTATGGAGCATGACCAACGTGGGGATTTGTTCCTCTTGACTATACGTATTTGTTATAAAGGTTCGGCTTTTTCTTTCTTTTTCAATAGAGGAATGAAAGGGGAGAGAAAGAAGAATTTTCATTAATTGAGCAAAATAAAATTTTATTTAAAGGTGCAGTCACTCAACAATTCAATCTTTAATCGCTCCACAAGTCTTTATCGAGTACCCACAAGTGTGCCTTGACTCATGTTAGATATTGTGGGGAGGAGAAAGAACTGGATAAGACATGATTACTTCCCTCAAAGAGTTTATTATGTTCAAGGAACGAGTCCTTTAATGTGAAGCTCCCACACATCTTGAGTTGAACAAAGGGGGTATAAATACTAAAGCATATTTATTCTTATTACTAAATTTTTATTGCTATCTTTTTTTACATCACCTTTACTTCCAAATAAACTTTTCTTCCCACCCCATTACCTAGAGAGTTGTCCCTTGTAACAAAATAAAAAAGAAAAAAATTGGTCAGCAAACTTGACCTCAACCAAGTGGGAAAGTCTATGACATGTGCCGCACGTATAGGCCCCCCACCAGGTTCATTTTCTGAACCCCTTCCTGGGCATTACAACACAGTGTTCAAATTTTGTGTGTGCATGCTCTTGTTTTCATTTACATTATGGCAGTGAGTGGCTGACACGGATTGAAATAGCACTTTTAAAGTTAGTCAAGTGTTTTCCTCACAGTCATCTTGTGAGGTAGGGAGTAAAGGTATCATCAGCCCAATTTCACAGATGAGGAAACAGCCTCAGAGTTTACATGACGTGTCTGTGATTTTTTTTAGTGATGATTTACAGCTAGTATGATCTGGGGCAGAATCTGAACCCAAGCCTGTTAGCCCGGTGTTTTATCTCCTACATCATGGACCAGTAGCTCCAGTTCCACAGTTTCTGAGACGGATATAAGACGGAAACCTGAGAAGGTTTGAGTTAGTCTTGAACATGGAGATTTGGAATAAAAAAGGCTCAAGGTTCAAATCCCAAATATGCCACTCACTACTTGTGTTGTTCAGTCATTTTCAGTCATGTCTGACTCTCCCTGACCTCATTTGGGGTTTTCTAGGCAAAGATACTGGAGTAGTTTGTCATTTCCTTCTCCAGCTCATTTTATAGATGAGGAAACTGAGGCAAACAGGGTGAAGTGACTTGCCCAGGGACACACAGCTAGTAAGTGTCTGACACTGGATTTGAACTTAGGAAGATGAGTCTTCCTGACTCCAGGCCTAGTACTCTAATCGCTGAGTCTCCTGGCTGCTCTTACTACTTACGTGGCCTTGGGCAAATAATTTAACTTCTGTGGATCTGTTCCTCATCTGTAAAACGATGAGAAAGAACTAGATGCCTTGTCAGGCCTTTTCCAATTCTGTATCTATGACCCAAGGATCATATAGGGGCTAAGTGCAGTTTTCTTTACCCCTCCCTCTTGCTGCTAACCCCTTTTTCAAGGACACTGTGAGGACATGAACCCTCTTGTGGGCCTTTCAAACACCCCCTCCAAAAAAGGACATTGAATCTGACTAGATTCCATTACAGGCTGTAGACCAAGGAGGTCTTGCTGCCCGTGGAGGGGAAAGCCCCTAGCCCTGCCCACAGATGCTGACCATCAGGGCTCAGATTGAGCTGATTCCCACAGTGCCACTGTGGTACTATGGAAGGTGGGATGAATCGGAAGCTAGAATTCCAATCCCAACTTTGTCAGTAGTACTACCTGTGTGACCTTGGTCAAGTCAACCTCTCTCAGACGGAATTCTTCATCTGTAAAATGAGGAGGCTGGACAGGATGGCCTCTCCCAGCTCTAAATCTAATCTATGACCTGGGGTGTTAACAGAAAGGTACCTGACCAGTGCTGGTGGTGACCAAGGCCAAGAGGTAAATGATGGGGTCTTGATTCATTACTCAGGGTAGGGTGGTGATGACTGGGTCAGAGTCAGACTTGAATTTCTGGGTGGGCCAGAGGGCTGTGGGTGAGGCAGGGGCTAGGGAACAACCTCTTAGTTAGAGAGAAAGCTTCTCTTGGCTGTATTCACCTGGTCTTTTGGAACATTGCCTCTTCCGCCATCTTTCATCTTTGGAGGGGTTTGGACTTGACACTGAAGGGAGTTGGGAGTCAGGGCCCTGAGTGAGGCCTGTTCCCAATCAGTCTAGCATGCTGTAAGGCCACAGGTCCCTCTGTGTCTTCTGGTCTGTGGAAGGCCTGTGTGTAGGATTGGGGGGGGGGGGTGTCTGGGAATGGCTCTGAGCTCTGGGGGTGAGAGGTGTGCAAAGGCAGAAACTCCCCAGGGGAGGGAGGGAGCCAGCTATGGGGTAGGCTGGGAGGGGCAAGCCTGGTGAATGTCTCTTTGTTTGTCTTCTAACTGCACACACGCAGACATTTCCCCCCCAGGACTGCCTTCTCCCCAGCCAAAGCCAAACCTGCTCCTTCCCCAGGCCTGCAGTCGGTTCTGCAATTGTCCCCAGGGGCCCTGCTCTCTCTCCACTTCCTCTCCTCCTTGCTTCAGTTAGTGTAAAAAAAACAACCACCGCCACCCCAGTCCTCCTCCTTGCTCTCCTCCTCTTCTTCCTCCTCCCTTCCCCCTCCTGGAGCAGCCATGCGGATTAGCTAGGGACACCTCGGAGCTGACGCCAGCACACTCCTAGCCTAGCCTGGTGGATCAACTCTCAGGCGGGTGGAAAAAGCCAGGGCTCCCGTGCTAGCCCCCACTTCCCTAGCTCCCCCTCTCCCCACCTCCCCTGGCCCCAGGTCATCCCTGTTGCCAGCCCAATGTTGTACTGCTGTGCTAGAGTTCCTAAGGCCCGGGCTAGATCCCAGGCTCTCTGCTTGGCTCTGGCTGCCTTTAATTAAAGATGACACAGCTCAGCCACAGACCTCGGGCTGTGGGTGTGAGTGTCTGGGGGGTGGGGGGACGACTGCTGTCTAAGTGTGGGGTGGAGGGAAGGAATGAAACTGCAGGAAACAGCAGCTGCCTTGAGGCCAGAAAGCTGGGCTGGAGGGAAGGGTCTCACCACTGTGACCGTCAGGGTGCAGTCCGGGGAGGGATGTGGGGGCGTGGGGACCTAAAATACTTGAACCCTAGGCTCTGAGATGGGGAGCTTCGTGGAGTGAATAAGAGATAAGGCAGGGTTGAGGAAAATCATAGAAACAGACTGTCAGAGCTGGAAAGAACCTTAAATAAATCTAGTCCTGTCTGCTCTTTTAACAGACGAGAAAACTGAGGTGTAGAGAAGGGGAATTGACTTGGCCAAGGTAACACTGCCAGTTAGTGACAATAGAGTCATTTCTGAAGAAATGGTTGGGATTTGTGTACATCTGCAGGGGTGTCTGGTGCCGAAGGAGAACTGGCCATGCTCTGCGTGTTCTCAAGTGTGGACAGCCTGGCTGTGGGGCTACAGGCTTAGTGCAGAAGGCAAGGGTCTATCTCCAGGCCACAGGCTTTTCCAGTGGTGTGTGTGTGTGTATTCTGAGTCCTACGCTAGAAGCATTTTAAGATGCACCATCCAAGAGAAAGGTGAAGGAGGAGATTGGGGGACCCTTGCGGGCCCCTGGGGGCGGGTTCCAGAGGCCTTTTAGCTAGCGCTGGTGCTAAAGAGAGCCGCGCTCCTCCCTCAGTGGAACACCGCCCTCCGCAGCTTCTCTGCCACACTGCAGCACCCCCTCCCCTCGGCCCCCAAACCCAGCAATTAGAGGCCTAATATATTAATTGTCTCTAATCTCTCCTTGGCACGCCCCAGCTGCAAGGTCGCAGGCGAGATGAGGCGGGGGAGGCGGGAGGCCCCGGATGTCGGAGAGTTGGGGGGGGCCAACCCCAGCACCGCAGGTGCAGTGAGCCCGAGGGGTGGGGGAAGGGAGGGCCGCCGGCTCCCACTGGACTGGGAGAGCCGGATGCCTGGGTCCCCCGCAGCTCGGGGCCGCCGGATCCAGCCGGATTCCAGAAGCCCGGGCCGCAGAGGGGTTGGCGGGGGTGGGGTAGGGGGCGGAGTGGGGGGCGAGCAAACACCCAGGCTCGGAAAGAACAATGCGGCCCTTTGTCTGGGAGCTCAGAAGCGGCACCTCGGGTTTGATCTCCGTTTTGGGCACAGGCAGCAGCCACCCAGGGCCAGGGCGGAGAGAACAACGGGCTCCTGCCCCCCCTCCCGGGCCCGGCCTCCCCGATCCCTCCACGCCGCCTCCTCCTCTTTCCGGCAGGCCAGGCCTTCGCGGCGCTGGCTCCGGCGTCCAAAGCGTTAAAGCTCTTTCTCGTCTTCCCTCCCCCCGCTTCCCTCCCTCCCCGCCGCCCCCCTGCGCTGCCTGTCGCAGGATCCTCGCCTGCAGCTTCCTGCCCCGAGCCCGATTAATCATGTACCGGAGGACGCAGCAGGCGTCCTCTCGCCGTGGGCACGGCCGAGCGGAGCGGACGCGTCCTCCCGGCCCCGGGCTCGGTGGCGGCGCCGGCCACGCGGGGACAGAGCCGCGCTCCCTGGGCCGCTCGGCCTCGATCGATGCTCTCAGTGTGATCCCGGGCTTGATTGTGGGCCGGGCCCGGGAGCAGCGAGTGCCAGGGGGCAGCGCAGTGTGCCCCCCGGCCGGCCCTGCCCCCCCCGCCCCCGTTCGGAGATGACCACCAGAACACAAGCCCGCTGTCTGCCTCTCCCAAACAAAACCCGCTCTCTCTGGGCACATAATGTCCCCTCTGTATTGTGCGCAGAGACGCCGCCGCCGCCGCCTCCGTGGGCACATTAATTTTCAACCCGGCTCCTTTTCATGGAGGCAGAAAGAAGGGGCTTGTGCGGAGGAGGGCGAGGGGTGGGGGGTAGAGACGAGGAGGGCAGCGAGAGCTTTCATCTCAGGCCGGCCGGCCGGGGCCGTGTTCAAACAAGGTGTGGAGCCTCCCGGAGGAGGTGCCGACCCTTCCCATCAGCCCCCAGCTCTGCCCCTCAGCCCTGCCTCTGTTCACGGTCCTGAGCCAAGCCCCCTGCAGCCTAGCCTGGCCCAGCACGGACAGAGGCTGGTGAGGATTCATCTTCTCAAAGTCTTGGGTTTATTCACCCTCGACGCTCCCCGCCCCGCCCCCATCCACCCCCTTCCCGTGACCACACCAGACTCTCCTAGTCTGAGCTGTTCCGGATCTGAAGGTGGAAGTCACGAGAGAGGTCCCATCTGTACCCTCGCCTCCAGGCCGCATGGCTTCCCTGCCCTCCCAGCAGTGAGGGGAGGAGGGAACAGAGAAGGGGAGAAGCTCCAAAGGGAAGCTTTCTCACCTCCCTTTGCTCCCTAAAATTGGTGTCTCCCTATCCTCCTGATCTGGAAGTCGTTTTCTTGTTTATGGTCTAGGTAGCCTTCTCTCTAGCAAAATCGATACGATTTCCTTTTGTCCTTAGTGGAGATCTTGGCAGATGGTTTGGGTTTTTTTTTTTTACCGGCTGGCGTTGAATATGTTATTCTGCAGCCAGGGAGATCTGAATTTGAATTCTGCCTTGACATTTAAAAGCCACGTGACCTGGGCAAATCACTTAAACCCTCTCTGCCTCAGTTTCTTCATTTGTAAAATGAAAGAGTTGGAACCACTAGCTTCTAAGGTCCCTCTAAAATTGGGTCTATGATCTCTCAGTCCTCTTTCTCACCTTCCCTTGCTGCCCTTCCTCCCAAGTCTTTCCTTCTGGGAAGCTGAAAGGGTAGTAGGAGCTGGGGTGTCAGGTATGTGAGGGAAGTAGAAGGAGAGAGATTCCTATTTTCCAAGCATCTTAGTTCTTTCTCTGTGCTAGGTATGTTTTCTGAACACCCACATTCACTCTTTGAGCTCTTGCTGTCCTTCAAGCCTGCCCTCCATTAAATGCTGTTGCCTCCTCCTTGAAACCTTCCTTGATCTCACCTTCCCAGAACGATGGGCTCTGCCCTTTCCCTAGACTGTTCAGTTCCTGTCTTGGGCCTTTCTTGTACACTCACTTCATTCTGCCTTTCAATTCAATGTGTAACCTTTTTAATTCCCTCCACTAGACTGCAAGCTCCTTGAGGACAGAGTCTGGTTTTTTTTTTTTTATCATTGTAGCTCCAGAGCCTAGCTAGTACCTGGCCTATAGTTAGCTGTTAAATGAATGTTTGTTGAATGAAGTTAACATAAAAATGTCTTTGCCCTCTTTTCACACAAAGGCAGGGAAGATAGCATGGAACCAGGTTGTGAAGGATCTGGGATGCTAGGCTAAAAAATTTGGACTTTGTTCAATGAACAAGCCTCTGTGTGTCAGACGCTGTCTCGGGTGCTAGGGAAACAAAGGGGAAAATGAAACACGTTCTACCCTCAGAGAGCTTACATTTTATTGGGGGAGGAGCAGAGACAACATGTCCACAGAGAAGTAGACACAAAAATATACAAAGGAAACAAAAAATAAGTAGGGCTTGAGGAGGTATGGGAAATCAGGAAGCCTAGATTATGAGGCGATGATCTGGGCCTTGAAGGAAGCATGGGATTCCAAAGAGTTGAAGGAAGAAGGGTGAGCATTCCTGGCACTGGAGACAGGCTTTGCAAGGTAGGCAGATGGGAGGTGAAATGTGGAGGCATTATTTTGTAGGCAATTGGGAGCCACTGATGGTTTTTTAGGAAGGGTTGAAATGGGATCAGAGCTGTGTTTTAGGAATATCTGTCAGTGTGTATGTGTGCAGAAACTACCTAGGAATCTTTGCAGTAGGGAGATGTAGGGTGCATGAATAGGAGGGCGGCTTGAGGCAGGCTTAGAAAAAATATGGACTGGACTTGGTTAAAGGGGGGATCAAAGATAACGCTAAGGTGTGGTAAGGCAGAAGGAGTACTGGATTAGGAGTCAGAGAACTTGGGGTTCAAACTCTTATTCTGTTACTTCCTATTTGATTCTAGATAAATCAGCGAACCTCTTTGGAAGTTGGCTCCTCATCTGTGAAATGAGGACGTTGGCTAGATGGCCTTCCAGATGGGTGACATTTAGCAACTGAGTTGAAAGTGTGGGCACTTTTGGAAATAGACTCGAGGTCCTCCGGTGACAGATAGCTACGTGCCCTCTTCGTTCTCCAAGGAAACCAAGAATGACACCCCAGGGTCAGGACGCCCTTAGCCCCAGTGTCTGAACCCCTTGAAAGATACTATCCCCCCTTTTCTTATCCCCTCCTACTGGGACCTGGTGGTTTGGATCAGCGAGTAGCCCCAGTCAAGTCTGAATCATTCCCCGGGGAGAAGAAAGTAGTGGGAGCTCTGTGTCATTTTTTTGTGCATCTGTGTGGCCTCTATTTCCATCTGTGCATCATAGACTATGCACTTGTATTTCACTTGTCTATTGTTTTGGGTTTTAATGCGGCACATATTTTTGTGTTTCGATATATAGTGTGTTGTGTGCATCACATGTTGGATGTGTTTGTGTCTGTGTAGTGTGTTTCTGGGTTTCTAGGATGTAGTATGTGTGTTTTTGTGTGTCTGGTACTGCACGGTATATTTCTCTGTATGCTCATTTGTCCCTAGTGTCTAGAGATGTTTATTTGTGTGCACAGTGTGTGTCTGAGCATATTTGTGTGTCTTCATGGAGGCCTATGTGTATCAATGTGCCTTGTGTGTCTATGTGTGTCCTTGTATGTATTTGAATGCCTCATGTCTGATGTGTGGATATCTGTATATAGTGTTTCTCTGTGCTTCTGTGCTGAGGCAGCTACAAGTCTGATGGAAGATGTGGTACTGTAGCTGTGGGAGGTTCCTGAGCCAGAGCCTGGGTTCTTACCCAAAGTAAACACGTTTTCATCTGCTCAGCCATGCTTTCTAATTCAGAGAGGAGCCAATTCATATCCTAGCCTGACCCCTCACAGCTTCTCCCCTCACTGCCTCCTGTCCATCCTGGGCCAAGCCAAGCTGTCTGTTGGGAAGCGGTGTCGGGGCTGTGCACAGGGCAGGGCCGAGGGCAGAGCTGAGCCAGCAAGAAGGGCACCATGGAGAGAGAGGAGACACAGCATGTCTGTTCCTGCATCAGCTCCCTAGGGACAGACTGTCCCTGGTAGAGCAAAGAAGAATGTCACCTCTCCCAGGCAGTCACTGATTCCTCCTTCCTTTCCTGGCCTTCCCAAAGACTTCCCAAAGCACTTTAAGAGGGTGGGATGGAATAGGAGAGACAAAGAGAGAGGCATAGAATTGGTGTAACCTTAGCCAAACCCTGGGAGGGCCATCAGACAAAAGGAAAGAGAGGAAGCTGGAGCAGTGATGTGGACTTGGAATGGGATGGGGTGGGGAAGGGAGGGAAGGAGAGAACCACACCCTGAATGGGTAGGGGAGGCCTCCCTAGGGAGGGGAGGAGGATGAGCCACTTCTTATATGATGTACAAGTGCCAAGGATCTATCCTTCCTGATCCCTGCCCCCTCCCCTCCCTAGCACCACACAGTCAGAGGACTCCCTCCATGGTTTCAGTATTTGGGCTGCCCCCCAACCCTCTCCTCCCAACCTCTTCAGATCTACCAGTTTCTGTCTTTTTCGAATGATTAGAATGGATGGGGACATTGACTTTCCCAAGAAGGCCTGAAGTTAGACAAGCTGTGGGCCCTGATTTGGGAGGGAGAAAGGATTGATTCCCAGCCTTGGGATATCTGGGGGAGGGTATGTGACCCCATTAGCCACTGCTCAGCAAGCAAGCTAGTCCACCAGCAGGAGCCCATTTGTACAGCACTTTGAGGTTTACAAAGTCCCCTCATAGGCATTCTATCATTTGGGAACTTCTTGGCAGCTTATGGGGCAGGCAGGACAGAGGTTACAAACCTCTATTTTACAAACAAAGAAAGCTAGAGAGGTGAAGGTTACTTCCAAGGTCACTTGCCTAGTCAGTGGCAAAGCTGGGGTATTTACACAAATCACCTGATTCCCAATCCTGTCCTTTTCCCCCTTCTCTTACAGGGTGACCCCAATTTTAGTTACATCAGCATAAGGGAAGGGGCCACTCAGTAGAGGGAAAGGTTGAAGTTTCCTTTGACATAGCTGCTGTTCAAGCCCAGTGGGGCACAGTGGCTTCTCCCTAGGCCCTGACCCTATCAACCATGACTTAACTTCTTCCTTCCCTATAGGGGCTTCTGGGCTCAGGTTCAGTTCAATTTATATTTTATTTGAATGCCCACTGTATGCCCAGGTCTGTGCTAGGCATTTAAGGAGAGAAAGGAAGAAGCAAAATCTCTGCCGTTGGAGAGCTCAGGGTCTTATTGGAGACACAACACAATTCTTTATCATTATCCTTATGTTGGAGTCATAGTCCTCATCATCACTGGTATTCCTTCTCCCATCAGGAATTTAGTAACCATTTATAAGAATACTGTGGTGGATATACAAGCTTGGTGAGACAGGACATTGCCACAAAAAGATAATCGACAACACAAGTCAGTGTATGATAAATGCCGGAATGAGTGTTTTTCAGACAATTAAGTGCTAGAAGGAAATAGAGAGAAAGACCAATGAGGTGGGGGTTAGGGAAGCTTCCTGGAGAGGGTGGTGCTTGGGCAGAGCCTGGAAGGGTTTAGATTGGCAGAGAACACATTTTGGGTGGGTTGTTACTCATGCCTCCTTCACTTGGGTTTTGATTTCTGAACTTATCTCCTCACCTTTGGTGCCAGGTGAGGGCATTCTGCCTTGTCATCAAGATGGCTGTGACTGGGTGAAGGGGTAAGATTAGGCCCTCCATGGGCTTGGGAGGAGTCGAGAAACGGGTTGGGGTTGTTGGCCCCAGGGAAGGGAGTCGAGCTGGAAGCCCATTATGCCACCTTGTGGGCTTGGGGGGTGTGTATGTGGTGGTGGGGTGGGGGAAGAGTGAGCACACGGCGTCTAACACAAGCAGCCACATTTAGCTACAGAGTCAGGACGGAAATATTCCTGAGGGAGAACAACCCCGAGGCTTCAGGGCGTCAACTGATCATCTGTGGGGAACGGGGAAGGAATTTTGTCACCATCTGCCTCGTGTCTGTCTGCGTCTAAAATAATATCCAAGTGAGACTCCCTCCAGGCACAGGCCCCAGCTATTATTGTCTTCCCCTCCAGTAGGAGGGAAACCAGCATGGGCTAATCCTAATGGGGGAATATGAGGAGAAGGGAGCAGGCTGGACAGAGAAACAGGGAGAAAAAGACAGGGAGGAGGGGAGGCCCAGAGAGAGGAAGAGAGGCAGAGAGACAAGCACAGCGCTGAGGGAGAGAGACACACAGAGATAGCAGAGAGATGTCTGCAAGAGATAGATACGTGCAATTATGGGGAGATAGAGAAGAGAGGAAGAGCAAAAAGTGTGTGTGTGTGTGTAAAGAATGATGCTGAAATCTTATCTCCCTAATTGCTAGAGCCTTCCCTCCATAACGTAGCCTTACATTTAGCTACTTTATATAAATTTATATTTATTCACTTTATATTTAAGCTGTACATGCAGACACATGCATATATGTACATATGTGTATATTTATGTATACATGTATATACACATATATATGTGTGTGTGTGTGTGCGCGCACGCACTTGTGGCTCCCTTGTTAAAACATAAGCTCACCGAGAGTTGTTTTATTCTTTGTACTTGTTTCTCCAGCACCTAGCACAGTGCCTGGCACACAGTAGGTGCATAATAAATACTTGTGTACTGATATAATGGAAAGAGCCCTGGATTTTGAGTCAAAGGACTTTGGCTTGTATCTGAGCTCTGCTGTTTGCTGCCTATGTGACTTCAAGCAAGTCACTTCCTCCCTCCTCAGTTTCCTGATTTATAAATAAGAGTATGGGGTTAAATGATCTCCAAGGCCTGTTTTAGCTGTGAACTTTGTGATTGTGTTTGTGTGTGAGAGAGAGACATACACACACAGAGACAGAAAGAGACAGAGAGAGGCAGAGAAGGAGGGGGAGGAAATGAGAGAGGGAACGGGAGGGAAAGAGGAAGAGAGAGAGGGAAGAAGGGAGGAAGAGAGAGAGAGGGAGGGAGGGAAAGAGGAAGAGAGAGGGGGAAGAAGGGAGGAAGAGAGGGAGGGAGAGTGGCTAACATGTTTATCCTTTTTAGAAAAAAGGGGAAAGAGAGAGAGAAAGAGAGAGGAATGATGAAAGAGTGGGGTAAGAAGCAGAGAGGAGGGTTATATGTTTTACTGTAGGCTTGATGCATCAGTCAGCTCCACAGCTAATAAGAAGTACATACTTTTAATGTTCCGCTGTCCACAGCACCCCACAGAAACTGTTTTGGAACCATGTAAGAGGCTAGCAGATCTTTCTCTCAGTTGACCCCAAACCCAGACTCAGCACAGAATGAACCCTGCTAGGGTTGTAGGCAGAAGCATTGGTGCTCCTGAAGAGACTGAGCAGGAGAGACAGAGAGAGAGAGAGAGAGAGAGAGAGAGAGAGAGAGAGAGAGAGAGAGAGAGAGAGAGAGAGAGAGAGAGAGAGAGAGAGAGAGAGAGAGAGAGAGAGAGAGAGAGAGAG
>CM053625.1:1153209-1234164 GCA_028646595.1 Phalanger gymnotis | reverse complement strand
GAGAGAGAGAGAGAGTGAGAGAGAGAGAATATGGTGGGAGGGAAGGGTGCAGCAGGGTGGTGTCTAAAAGGTCAGGCTGCAGGAATCCAGCCACATCCGCTCCAGCACAAAGTCTCTTCTCTGTTCCCCGTGAGCAGATGGCCAGCGGGACGCAGACTTGGACACATTCCTCTCAGGATGATGCTGGGAACTACGTGATTGACCTTGAGAATAAGCCCTATTGGTAAGAGCATTGTGTGACCTGGAGCACCAGGGTTGGGGTCTGGTGGCTCTGGCTTCTCTAGGGGAACCATGCTTTCAAGATCGCCAGGTTAGGGATGGCATTTGCTGTCTTACCACCGATTTCACTAACTTTGTGCTTTGTGCTCTGTGAAGACGTACTCAGACACCTTTGAAACCTTAGTCCTGCTTTTAGGGCAGTGGTTCTTTCCCCTTAGCAAGAGATCCATAGAGCCATTTCAAGGAGTCCATAAACTTGGATGGGAAAAACATGACATCTTTATTTTCACTAACCTCTAATTGAAATTTATTATTTCCTGCAATTATGAATGTTTAACCTTGCCCCCCCCCCAAACTCCCCAACTTAATCCTGAAAATGAGTCCATGGATCTCACCAGACTACCAAAAAGATCCATGGCACACATGAAAAATTAAGACCCTCCCAGATCAATCCAATCCAAGCACAGTAGTATGAAAATTACTTGGGACAAGCAGTAATTTTGTTATGGTTTCATTCTGTGACAGCCTCTGTACATGCTTCTTAAAATGGCTGACTTAGATCACATGGAATTGGCTTGAGCAGGTTTCCCCAGCTTTAGTTAATTCTCTTTCAGTCAAGTCTTGAATTTTGTGCTATACTCCTGTTTCATTTATCTGACTGTTAGGGGCATTTCATTGACTGTTAGTATGAGGAAGCCAAATGTTTGTTCTTTCAAGAATAGTTCAAGATCACAAAAAATAAGGATCAATGGTGGAAAAATGAAAAGGAACATGTGATTGAAAATAAAACTGCCGAGAACTGACCAAAGCTTGCTACAGAGCAGCCTAATTAATCTTCAGAAAACAGGCGAAGACCTTCAGAGAGACATGGCAGTTGGAAGGGTGGTGGTCAATTATTCTACAATGTGGTGTTGATTTCTCGAAGTTGGAAGAACAGTGAGAAGACCATTAAAGACAGGGGCTAATGACTGCTATGAAGGAAAAACGTTTGTCATGGGCAAGACAATACAAATCTGGAGCACTAAAGGATGGAAATAGGTAATTTTTATTGACGAAACTCATTTTTTCAGTCAAGACTGTACTAAAACCATTGCCAGAAAAAGGCCAAGTGAGCCTTTGAAATCTGGGCATCTTCCTCAGACTGTAAAACACCCTCCAAAAGTTATTTAGGGTATCTTTTTTCTTCCAAGGGGCCTGAAGGTCTCAGCCTCACTGAAGGAATGATGAACCCGATAAATGTATTGTTATACTGAGAAGCAGACTTCTTCTGGAATTATAGAAACACCCAAATGTAGACGCAGTACTACAACCCAACCTCGTCCCATGCTACTAATCAATAAGGGTATCGTGTTTATCCGGAAGACAGAAAGAGACGTGTTTCAGTGGCCTGAGAGCTTGCCTGATTTAAACAGCTTTCAAATTCTGTTGTGATCATCCAGGCTACCCTTGGAAAAATGATATGGTTTCATAACATTAAAATATTAAAATATAAAAAAAATTAAAATGCATTTTATGCCAAACCATGTAAAATGAATGACTAGCAAGTGGGTGGCATATTGCATATTAAAATTAAGACACTTATTAGTTATATGACCCTACAGCAGTCACTTAACCTTTATTTGCCTCAGTTTCTTCATCTGTCAAATGGGTATCATATCTGCACCTACCTCTCAGGGTTGTAAAGATAAAATGAAATATTTGTAAAGACACTTTAAAGAACTACGTAAATGATGACTATTATTATTGTTAATAAAAAATTTAAATTGTAACAGTTTATTGTGTGTCAAAATTTTATTGTTTTACTTTCTCCCAACTAATTTGCATGCTACTGTATGTAACAAGTTCCTACTCTGTCGAAACAGACTAGCTAGAGCCGACTCATCCTAGGGTCAGGAGGACTCAGATCTACATCTATAACTGACACATGGTGATTGTGTCAAGACTAAGCAAAGGTGCTGATCTGTAATAGGAGAGGGAGATTCCTCATGATATTGATGAAATCGCAGGTCCAGTCAGGGCTGAGGAGAAAAATGGGCTGGGCACTGCATTTGGTGCTTAGGATTGGGTGACAAAATGGAAAACAGTCCCTACCCTCAAGGGACTTTAAATTCTAGTGTGTGTGTGGGGGGCAGGGATGCAGATACTAGTCTTGCAGAGATAGTTAGGAGCATGTAGACAGATACCAGGATTAACCATGAGCAGAAATATGAGAGAGCATCGACTGGGGTATGTGGTGGGGAGTAGGAGGGGATAGAACCCAGAGTCTTTTAGAATTGGGTCCTGAGTTGCTATTAGTTTTCCCTTTGTTCTTTGCCTAGTCAGGGGTGGAGAACCTGCGGGCTCAAGGCCACAGGTGGCCCTCTAGGTCCTCGGGTGTGACCTTTTGCCTGAGTCCAAGTTTTACAGAACAAATCCTTTTATTAAGGGGATTTGTTCTGTGAAGTTTGGATTCCATCAGAGGGCCACACTTGAGGACCTAGAGGGCCACATGTGGTCTCAAGGCCGCAAGTTCCCCACTCCTGGCCTAGATGCTGAGGTTAACCTGACATGTCTGGCTGATGTCAGCTGCTGATGTTGGACGTTGGCCATTGGCTTTTATACGTGATGTACAAATGGTGAGGGGCAGCTAGGTGGCACAGTGGATAGAGCATCGAACTTGGAATCAGAGTCATCTTCCTGAGTTCAAATCTGGCCTCAGACACTTACTCTCCGGGCAAGTTGTTTCACCCTGTTTGCCTCAGTTTCCTCATCTGTAAAATGAGCTGGAGAAGGAAATGGCCAACTGCTCCAGTACCTTTGCTAAGAAAACCCCAAAAGGGGTCATGAAAAGTTGAGAACAATTGAACAACAAGTGAGGAATAAGCTACTGTGTACTATAGGAATAAGGGATTGACCTGTGATTTCATTGGCATGGGGAACTCCCAGGTGAGGAAATTCTCTTCACCAATGCAGGTTGGCCCCTCCTCTGCAACTCTGAGTCTTAGAAAATTGCTTAGATGGATTTGGTCAGAGTCATGTGGCCAGTATGTGTCAGAGGTGAGACTTGAACTCACCTCTTCCTAGTTCCAAGACCAGCTTTCCATATACTACACTATGCTGCCTCTTATAGTATTAGGCTTTTATTAACAAAAAGGAAGTGGCAACACAAAATGTAAGTTACTGCTTTTATCTGCAAGATTTGATCAGAGTACCTCATTCTTTTTTCCAATTGCATAACTTTTTGTCTCTATATGTACCCTCCTAAAAAAGCTGAAAGGGACCTTTAAGACCTTTTAGTCTAACTCAGGACTGAGGAACCTGTGGCCTCGAGGCCACATGTGGCCCTCTAGGTCCTCAAGTGTGGCCCTCCTATGGAATCCAAACTTCACAGAACAAATCCCCTTAATAAAAGGATTTGTTCTGTAAAACTTGGACTCGGCACCCAAGGACCTAGAGAGCCACATGTGGCCTTGAAGCTGCAGGTTCCTCTACCCTGGTAGCTCCTCCATCTTGAGATGGGGAAACTGCAAGGGAAGTACTTTGTCCATGGTTGTGCAGCAAGTTAGTGGTCGCAGCATAACCAGGAAGCAAGATCTGAGTAGCGTGTAAGCTTTTTTTCATTTTTAGATATTTTTATTGATACTCTTTTAAAAAACATTTTCAGTTCTGAATTCCCGTTGAGAAGGTAAGCCATATGAGATCCATTGTACGTGTGAAGTCATGAAGAAACCTATTTCCGTATTAGCCATGTAGCCAAAAAAAGTCAAGAATAATAAAGAAGGTGAAAAACCGCGTTTCAATCCGCATTCGGCACTCACTGGCTCTCTCTGGAGGCAGATGACATTTTTCATCCATGAGCCCTTTGGAACTATTGTGGATTATTACCGGATTGACCAGAGCAGCTGAGTCTTTCACGGTCGATTATTGCTACAATATGGCTGCTGTCACAGACCGCGCTCTCCTGGTTCTGCTCGCTTCACTTCACATCAGTTCATATAAGTCTTCCTAGGCTTTTCCGAAGCCTGCTCCTGTCTGGTTTCTGAAAGCGCACTAGCATTCCGTGATCATCATAGAGCACAGCTTGTTTTACTCTTTCGAAGAAACGTTACCGCGGTCATCGCTTGGTCGCGTCCAACTCTTAGCGACTCCATTTGGGATTTTGGCAAAGATGCTGGAGCGGTTGGCCATTTTCTTCTCCAACTCATTTGACAGATGAGAAACTGAGGCAAACAGGATTGAATGACCTTACCCAGGGTCACGCAGTGTCAGAGGCCAAATTTGGACTCAGGAAGAGGAGTCTTCCTGACTCCAGGACTGCTATTCTATCTGCTGCACCAGCTAGATGTTCAATATCCCTGTTACTTCCCAAGCATTCTCTCACAGCCTGATAAAGATCTCTAGTGACAAATATGGACCGTTAAGTAAAACAAATCTACACGCTATGTCTAGAAATGTGTGTCACAGTCCTTACCTCCAGTCCATTGTGTTTTTGATACCGGTCCACTCCCTAGTCTACCGCCTTTCAAGAGGCAGGAGGTGGGCTTTCCTCTCGGCGTTGGGAAGTCAAGTGATTTGAGTTGTGAAGTCCTTCAATGCTTTTTTCCTTTATATTACCAAGGTCACTGTTTTCCTGGTTCTGTTTACTTCTGTCTGACTCCTACATACCACACTGCTGACCCATCCCCCAGGAGCATTTGAGGAACATCTGAATATATTTAGCAGAATGCTATATGAAGTGATATTACAGGTATGCAGTTCATCACCAGGTTTGTATCTGAGGCCTTCCTAGTTTAGTGTGGACTCTCCCCGTGTATGTGTGTACACACCCACACACCCACACACCCCTACACATGCACATATGGGACACACCACAATACATACACATGTGTTTATATATGTGTATACTACGTGCACACGCATGTATGTGTATACACATGTATGCTTGGAAACTCTTACCGATGCTGGTCTACACTTTCTGTCTGTATTCTGAGAGAGTTGCCTAGAGATGACTTGCCCTTATAGGCTGGAGCCTGAGCCTAAGTCTTCTTGGCTTTGAGGCCAGCTGTTTGTCCATTTCAAGACACGCGGATACGTGCACGCACACAGACACACACACACACATGCACACACACACGCACACAGACACACACACGCGCACACAGACACACATACACGCACACAGACACACACACGCACACACACAAACACGCACACGCACACAGACACATACACACACACACACACACTTCACATTGCCTGCCTGCTTGTTTGTGTCTATTTGATAGTCCAGATGTATGCTATCAAGCCTGCTTGCATGAATGAATGCATTCAAGGCACATATGGTAGACAGAGACTCGGTTTTCAAGTGTGATCTCTGTCCTGTTGGGCATCGTGTGGAGCTTTTGTCTTAAGGGATCTGTGTGTGGAGTGGGGTGGGGTGGAGTAGGACGTTTGGGCAGGACAGCCAGGCTCTCTGGGAAATGAATGTCTAGGGGACTCAGGGCATAGGTGTAACAGGAAGAGTTAGATACAAGGATACTAGTTTGGATTCAGTGAAAGAGCCAAACCCAAGGACCTAGAGGGCCACCTGGGGCCTTGAGGCCGCAGGTTCCCCGCCCCTGATGGAATGTAAATTCTTTGAGGATTTTATATTCTCAGCACCTAGTGCAGTGCTTGGCATACAGCAGGGCTTAATAAATACTAGTCGATTGTCAAATGGCAGAAATAGGTAACCTCTGACATGCTGACTGAAGAACAGATTTGGGAAGGGGTTTTTCCAGAGAAGCCAGGGGTGATTTACCCCAGCTATTGCTCTTGCCAGAGATGGGGGGAATATCAGAAAAAAACGAGTGAGCCCCGGTGACAGTGGGAGGAGACCCATCTTCCCCTGAGATGGGTCTTTTACTTCAAGCTCCTCCGATTAATGTTGGGGGTGGGGTAGTGGTGCTTAAGTCATTGCTGTTAAGTGTGAGGCAAAACCTCAGAAACCTCCCTCCCCCATGAAAGGAGAAAAGTCTGGCTCCCAGACACACCTGGCTGTTCTTTTCCAGGAATGATGCAGGATCTGATGGAGATTCCAGGAAACTCAGCTTTTTCCTGTGGCTAGAGAGACAGAGAGGGAGAGAGTGGATCAGGACAAGGAACTCACCAGGCCTGCAAATATGGCCAAGCATCCCTGAATTATTCAGGGCTATCCAAGCTGCCGCTTGGGCCTCTTCTCCTCCTTCTCCTTTCCTCCCCTCCACTCTAGGGGGTATCAGATGCCTCAGTCCCTGCCCTGATATCCAATACCAGCTTTTTCATCTGCTCCTGTCTGACTCAGTATGAGGCAGTTGGTTGTCATAGAGTGGCCCCCTGGGGTGGGGGGAAAGACAGAGGTTCCCCATTGACCTGTGCTGTCTACATGGGGGAGGTGAGAAAATTATTGCATTTGCACCTAGGGGAGGGCAGCATGGACAGTTCTCCCCCCACCCAAACTGAGTGGTGAGTGAGGCTGATGGCCAGAGAGAAGAAGGAGAGGAGCAGGGTTTGGGGGAGGAGACGGTGAGAGAAGGAGGACTAACTAGTCCACAGATCTATGGCAAGTCGGGAGAATGGAAATGCACAATGCTGTTCTTAGGGAGCCTTGTGGTTCAGAGTATGGCAGTGCAGCAGAAAAGGCACTGGGGTCTGCAGTCCAGCTTGAAGTTCTGTCTGTGACATATACTGTCTGTGTGACTGTGGGCAAGCTAATTAAACCCCCTGCTCACCCTAGGCCTTAGTTCCTCATCCGTAACATGAAGGAGTTGGGCTCAGTAGCTTGTAGGGGCCCTTCCAGCTCTAGGATTATGTATTTAGAGCTGAAAAGAACCTCAGAGGCAATATATTCCAACCCCCTCATTTTACAAATAAGGAACTGAGCCTCAGAGAGGTTAAATAATTTGCCCAAGGTCGCACAGAAAAAAAAGTGTGTCTGGGATTTGAACCCATGTCCTTTGACTCCAAATACATTTTCTACTGTACCAGGGCACACATCTAAATTTATGCTCCTAAGTATAATTAGACCATGCATTATGCATGGAGTAAAATATCCAGGCCCCTTGGCTCATCCTTCTCAGTCTCTTTGTGTTTTGACCATGTCTTCCCTCTTATTTCCTTGCCTTGAACAGGGGACAGTGAGGAACATAAAATCCCACCAGTTTACTTCATTGGTGGTTTGTAGTTTAGGCCCCAAGTTCAAGAGTGGACTCATTGGAGTGTAAAGATTTCTCTCCCCTGGCTATCTGGAAGCTTTTCTATAGCGCCAGCACCTTCATCATTCTAATGGATTCTGATGGCTCTTGGTCTCATTCGTATGGGCACCCTTTCCATCTCTGCGGATCACAAGCCTTCCCTGCCTTTTTATCATGTGTGATTCTTATCCACGTCTTTCCATAAATCCTCCATGAAAGATGGGCCCAACACACTGGAGATCTTACTCTGAAGTTCTTAACATTATGTAGGTTGAAACGACTCCAAAGGATCATCTCGGAGTTTGTGAATTGTCAAAGACGGAAATATTCAGTGTTGAAGAGGCTGTGGAAAGAAAAGCTCACCGATGTTGGTAGAGCCGTGACTTTATCCAACCATTCTGGAAAGGTCAAAAAATGATGAAAATGTCCATAATCTTTGATCCACATTGCTGGGCATATACCCTAAGGAAGTCAAAGAAAGAAAAGTCTCATCTCCATTAAAATATTCGTAATGGCACTTTTTGTGATAGCAAAGAACCAGAACCCAAGCTATTGTTGTCCTTCATTTTTGAAGAGGAGTGATGACATCATGCAAGAACAGGTTAATTGAGTCAGAGTTGCCCAGTCACCAGCCTCACTCTGTCTTCCAGAGTCATCGCTTTCCAGTGGCAAGACAAAAGTCAGGACAACTGGCAATGGCCCTGGGTGCAGGGGATGACCGTGGTGTTCTTTGATGTCTGACCAAACTCGAAGCGTTCCACAGCTCCTGCTTCAGCTGCCTTCGTGGCCATTGGAACACATTGTTCTCATCTGCCCATTCTGTGGAGGAAAGTCTTTACATGCTTGGGGTAGACATCCTCTTAACTCACTGACAGGTCTGTGACCTGTTGGTTATCCCTCAACCTGGCTTAGCCCGTCTACCCAGACGCTTTACTGGGGCGTGGCTTCTGCACATGCTACAGCTTCTTGGAGCCACTGTGAGAACTGACTGCCAGGAAGACACCAAAGGTGGATGTGAGCAGCCCTGAAAAGGGCTCGGCAAGTCCTCACACTAGAGGTGCCAGTCCTCCTTGAACGCTCATTCACCCAGGAACCAAAATAGATGCCCATTGATTGGGCGGCAGCTAAACAAATCAAAGTACATAAGTATAATGAAATCTTGCACAGTCAGAAACAATGAATGCTGTGAATACAGAGAAGGGTAGGAAGTTTTATGTGAACTGATGTGAAGTAATCAGAACCAGGAAAATAGCAGACAGAATTACTACAGCAATGGAAATGCAAATAGCAGTAACAAAACCCCAGACCTGTCCAATTATAACAACCTAGCTCGATTCTAGAGAAGAGTTGTGAAAATGCATTTATCTGCTTCCCTCGTTTGTAGAGGTCAGGATGTCATGTGGGAAGAATGTAGATTACATGGCCAAACTCGGTTGAAAGTTTGGTCGGCTTTGTTGAGCTATTAAAAACATCTTGTCTTTTTATTCTTTGTAACAAGAGAATATAGATACAAAGTCTCCACTAAAGAAAATCCTCTTCTGGGTCCTCATCATAGCTGCCCTTACTGAGCTGGCAAGGCTTCTGGTAATGAGCCTGTTATCTGAGGATGGCATCTGAAGAATGTATTCAGAAATGAAGGTGATGTAAAAACAAAAGCTTTATCTGTCTGTCTGTCTGCCTGTCTGATGGACACCAATGCTGCATGTGGGCATCCCATCTATTTTCCCTTATTCTTACTATATGACCAGTCTCCCTCTTTTTTCCAGGCCTACAGATCCTCTTGCTATGTTTTATGCTACTTGTTACACGAACGTCATCTTTGGCAGGATGCTGCAGTCCACTGGCACCCACCTGGCATCTTCCCACTTCCGTTTGGGTTACCTGCAATTGCGATTCCTCATAAAGTCATATTGTGATTGTGGCATCTCATCGTTTGTGACCCTGCGGCATCAGTGAGGGATATCAGTGTTCCAAAGCCTAGGCCTTTGTAGCCGGGAGCAGTTTGGGATCACTGGAAGAACCGCACAGTTTCCTGAAGGTGACCCAGCCTACTCTCCTCCTCCTATTCAATTCCTGATTCAGTTTATTGTCCATCTCCAGCACCTGTACTGAGTGTACAAGCGAGCCACTTGTCCAACTACCTGCCGTAATGATAGCGCAATGTGGCTTGTACATGTGCAGGTATTCTGTTTCTGGCCAACCGGGTGGGAGCTTTCAGGCCTGCAAAGTACTTTCCTGTTAAGACAGGATTACTTCCATTTTACAGGTGAAGAAACTGAGGTATTAAGAGGTTGATTGACTTGTCCGTGGGCACACAGCTAGAAGTGTCAAAGTCAAGATTCTCACTCACATCTCTCAAGTCCGAGGCCAGTCCTCTTCCTGCCATGCAGTCTAGGTAGTAATCTGTCTTCTGCTACTTGGTTATTCCTAGATGGATTGCTAGACCAGCTAGACCCGTCAGAGTACAGTTAATAATTCTCCTTTGTACAAACGCAGCTCCCCTGCCTCACCACGCCCGGTGAAGGTATCTATTAATATCTGAACTCCTTATTTGGTCTAATATCATTCCTGCTTGTCATGCAACTCAGTTGCTCACTGGACAAGGCCTGTTTCCTTATACATGGTAATGATACTTGCTCATACAAAGTCTCTGCTAAAGAGAGTCCTTCTCTGTGGCTTCATCGTGGCAGGGAGGTGACGCTGGGTCCTTGAAGGCTGTACCAGTGGGGCATAGGTCTAGTAGGCTCCACCAAGCTGGCAAGACTTCAGCACTATGCCTGAGAATTCAACTAGCTAAGTTTGGTTCGCCAAGCTCATTCCTGGCTTAGCTTCAGGATCATGAATTCTTTTGGCCATGCAAGCTCTCCAAGGCTCTCTGTGTCAGGTGGACAGAACGGCTGGATGACAGAGCCTTGAATTTTACACAGTGTATTTCTCGTGTATTGTTACTAATTATTGTATACCAACTCTATTTCCTATATATGTTAACAACTGTACTACAGTTTCGCCAATAATCTCTGGGCCTTGCCCTCTGATTTTCTGCTGCTCTTAGGACAGGTGTCCATGTCTGGGCCTTGCCCTCTGATCTTCTGCTACTTTTAGGACAGGTGTCTATGTCTGGGCCTTGCCCTCTGATCTTCTGCTTCTCTTAGGACTGGTGTCCATGTCTGGGCCTTGCCCTCTGTTCCTGCTTCTGAACTTTCGTCTACTCCTTGTCTCCCCCAACTAGAGTATAAGCTCCTTGAGGGCAATGCCTGTCTTTCTTTGTATTCTCAGCATTTAGCTGGGGCCATAATAATTGTTTAATAAATGCTTTTTAATCCATTCGACAAGCAAATGAATGAATGGGTGATCCTTCCCTTGGAAAGATTTCTACCCTCGAAGGCTGATTTCCATTACCTTGTAGGGACTTGCTATAAAAATGTTTCTATTTGTTACCGTTGTTGTTGTCACTATGCCTACGTATTAGATTGAACATGTTTATATTCGGATTCTCTGTTCGGGAATTTGTTAGCTATTTATTTCTTGTTTTTGTGACCCCTACTGTCTTAGACTGTAAGACCTTCTGAGGGCAAGGGTTTGACTTAAATGTCTTTGTATGAATAGAGCACAATGCCACAGGTAATGTCTTTGAGAAAAGGGATGCTTTTGTTTGTGTCTTTGTATCCCAGCACTAGAGAATCATAGAGGACCAAGAGCTGACTGGGAAATAAGGAAGGCTTGAGTTCCAATCTAGCCTCTGACATTTATATGTATGACCACTGGCTGTGACAAGTCACTTAAGTCTCAATTTTCAAAGAGGTGTTGATCAGCATCGGTGAAAGGAGTTTCCACACCAGTAGTTCCCCGCACCAATGGAATCACAAGTTTGGACCATCAAATCCCTAGCAGCCACTACAATGTCACACATACTATAGCTGTTTAATAAGTGATGCCCATGGTCAGTAGCAGTCAAGGCAAGGTGTCTGTATTCTGGCTGCTGATCCCCACCTCCAATACACACTCACACACACACACACACACACATGCACACATACTAAATGGACTTGGAACTGTCTGGAAGTAGGGTACTACCCAACCAGGGACAGGGCTGGAATCTGGGTACCACATTGTTGACCTCTGAAGCCTTGTTTATTTGGCTCTGGGCTGCTTCTCAGGATTACCTCCTGGGGACAGTTTGTCTGAAGTCAGGGTGAGTCCAATAGTACAGAAACAGAGCTGAGCACCAGCCTGGGGCCCAGACAGGGCCAAACTCTGTCTAACTTGTTCATGGGGTGGGAGAGGGTCATTGTCAAGACTCTTTGATGACAACAGCTGTGGCTCTGCAGGGGAAGAGACATTCCCCAGGGACAGGGAGAGGTGGCCATGTGAATTGTGTGGGTGGGTGGGGGAATGAACTGTGTGAGGGTGTGAGTATGCATTTATATGTGAGTCTTTGGGTTGGATGCTTTGTGAGTATATATATATATATATATGTATGTGTGCATGTGTATATATATACATATGTGTGTGCATGCATGTGAGATACAGGTATATGTGAGATATATATGTATATATGAGATATATGTATTTGTGTATATATACACGTATATATGTGAGATTGGTACACCTTATTTATTCCCCCGTCCACTCTTTTATTTGGTGAAACTAGCCTCCTGGTTGTTCTATGAACAAGATACCCCAGCTCTCAGTTCTGGGCATCTTCATGGGCTATCCCACATGCCTGTAATGCCCTCCCTCCTCATCTCTGCTTTCCAGCTTCCCTACTTCCTTCAAGCCTTAGCTTGAATCCACCTTTTTGAATTCTAGTACCTTCTCTCTGTGGATTGCCTCCTGTTTATCCTGTAAATAGCTTGTTTGTACAGATTTGCTTGCCTTTTGTTTTTCCTATTAGATTGTGAGCTTTTTGAGGGAAGGGATTGTCTTTTGTCTTTTTTGATATCTCCAGGTGCCTGGCACAAAGTAGTCACATAATAAATGCTTCTTGATGGGCTGACAACAGAAACTGTATAGGATATGGAGTCAGCATGCCCTTGCTTTGGCAGCTAGGTGGCACGGTGGATAGAGTGCAGGACCTGGAGTCAGGGAGACTCATCTTTCTGAGTTCAAATCTGGCCTCAGACCCTTCTTAGCTATGTGACCTTGAATAAGTCACTTAACTCTCTTTGTCTCGTTTTCCTCATCTATAAAATGAGCTGGAGAAGGAAATGGCAAATCACTCCAGTATCATTGCCAAAAAAACCCCAAAGGGGATCATGATGAGTTAAACACGATGGAAAAACAACTGAACTGAACACCCTTAGTTCATGTCCCAGTTCTATCACTGTCTCTGTGACGCTGGGCCTGCAGTCAGGAAGACCTGAATTCAAATCCAGCCTCAGACACTAGCCATGTGACCCTGGGCAAGTCACTTAGCTTCAATATGCCTCAGTTTCCTCAGTGGGGATAATAACAGAACCTACCTCCCAGAGCGGTTGTGAAGATTGAATGAGGTAATGATTATAAAGTGCTTAGCACAGTTCCTGGAGCGTCGTCAGCATCGTACAAATGTTAGCTGTGTGTTAGCTGTTCTTATGGGACCTTGGCCAAGTCATTAGACTTCTCCAGGCCTTAGTTTCCTCATCTGTAGCATGAGGTCATTGGATTAGAGGTCCCTTCAAGCTATGGGGAAGAAGTCTATGACCTCACAATCTGTGTGTACTGAGGCTTTGAGTGTGGACGTGTGCATGTGTGCGTGTGTGTGAGTGTGTGTGTGTGTGTGTGTGTGTAAATCTGAAAATTCCAGAGTTAAGAATTCTGTGGCCATTTAGTTCAGCCTGTTCAATTTACAGATGAAGAAATTGAGGCCCAGACAGGGGACGTTGTTTGTTCAAGATGGCTCAGTGAGCTGGGGACAGAAGATTCTATCAGCCTATAGGTTTTCTGACCATTTCCTAACTTGGGGATCTTTCCCCTCAGGCTCCATTGTCTCATGGGGATATGAGGGTTTATGCGAGGTATGTGTGTGCTGACTTTGTCTTTAAGAATGCCTCAGTTTGTATGTGACTCGTCTGGGTTTGTATAGGTCTGAATTTTTATGTGACTTGGATGTGTGTGTGTGTGGTGGGAAGTGGGTCCTTTCTCCCAGTGGGAACTATGGGCTTATAAAACCTAGCCCTCAAGCTGAGAAAGGTAGAGATGGGGGTGATGGCTTTCCCACCGGGCAGTGGGAGATTTCCTTTCTGTCTCTTCTACCTGCGGGAGGCCGGTCCCAGTACTCCTTGTACTAATGCCTTCCCCTTTCACATTACTTTCTAGTTACTGTAGGTCGTTGTTTACATACTATCTTCTCCATTAGAATGTACGTGCCTTGAGGGCAGGGGCCGTCTTTTTGCCTTTCTTTGTATCCTGAATGCGTAGCCCCACATACGTGACTATAGATACTTGTTCACTGATTGGCTGGCCTTCACAGCAGAAGGGGAGTCATCCATTTTGAGACATTCTCATTGGTCCTGGATGGGGATGATAAAATGCATGAGATGGCATCTGGAAGACTGTGACAGCGTGAAGTGTGAGGGACTCAGTAGAGCAGATTCCCTACTTCACTGGCTCCCATCAGAGACATGGAAAGGCCACGGCAGCGCCAGACCAAAAAAAATTAACTGGAGAAAAAATCAGTACTACATGTCTGTTCAGAGGTCTTTGTGTCCATCCTTTCTCATCCAGAGCAGACAACTCCTTTCCTAGCCTAGAATGTTTGGTGGTTGGGGAGGGGGAAAATCTTTTGTTTTAGTCTACCCTTGGAGAGAGGACAGACGGGGATTCTTAGGTGACTTCAAGATTATTGGATGTTGCTTCTGCAGAGACAAAGAGAAGAAAAGCTGGAGAGGCAGGAGGAGGGAACGGGGATGTTTGCGGTTAGAGCCAGAAAGGCCCTGCCTCCCCTCTCTGCCATCCAGTCCCCATGTGAGCCTGCCTCCCTTCCCTACTCCACAAGCCGCCCAGCATGCCTTCGCCTCTGCCCAGGGCCTCCAGGCAGCTGTCCGGCTGAGCGGGTTAGCAAAAACAAGACAGATGGCCCGGGATTATCTCGGCTTCACAGTGTGGGGCCTGGTGCTAGAGCTCATCTCCTAGGTTGCCTCCCCCTTCCTCCCACTTCCACATAACCCCTCCTGCCCCATGCTAGCAAAAGAAAATGCCAGTGGGAGTGGGGAATGAGTGAAACTGGAACTGTGGAAGTCAACCTCGAGAAGCCCTCCAGACTTGAAGCCAAATCTTTTAGTTTGGGAGAGGTCCACTGCTTTCTTTGCCTCCAGGTGGGCCTGGCACTCCTCCAAGCCAGACCAGGGAGGCTGCAATTCACTCAAATCTGTGCCTCTAGACCTTTGCTTACAATTTTGTCTCTCCCATCCCCACCCCAACTAGTGCCTATCCATTACATAATCTTCAAGCTGGGCATTGCCCAGGAGGAAAAACCAGGGCACATCAAGAGAAAGTGACTTATCCAAGGTCTCAGCAAACCTGACTTAGAAGTCAGATAGGAACCCAAGTGGCCAACTCTTCTCTGCTGGGGAGTGGCCAGGGTGGGGAGGAAGGCCTGCCTGTTTAGATGGGAGGCAGGAGATCTGAGCACTGTGAGGTGACCTCTGTCCCTTCCTCCCTCTACTCAGGCTCCCAGCCCAGGGAGGCTTCTTCTGTTTGCTTTGTCAGGTGGCTTTCAGTGTTGCTGTATCAGAGGGCTGGGTCTGCGGCATTTCCGTTCTGCAAACAAGGCATGTTTGCTGTGGGTTTCAGGGTAGCCCAAGCCAGGCTGGAGACGTGAGCACAAAGAAACACACATACACACACTGTCTCTCTCTCTTGCACACACATATACTCATGCAATACAGTCATATATGTACAAGTAATTGCGGAGATACACATAAACCCAGGAAGGCACAGCACCTTTTCTTCATCCCAAGACAGACAGGCAGACATGCCATAAACATACACAGATGTATAAACAGATATTGACCCAATAAGCCCAAACTGCTCCCCACTCTTCCTCATTTGGGCTCTGTACAGAGTGAAGTGGGTTAAGATGTGTGTTAGAGAAGAGAGCTCTCTGAGGCATTTGTCTGAGGGTTCTAGATTAATTCTTTCCCATTATCAAATCTGTGCTACTCAGAGAGACCCTCTCCCCTTCCCCATGCACTAGTCTCCCCACGGGATGGGCTAATATTTTTTATGTACTACCTAATATCTTGGGTATGTTTGAGGGGAGGGTGTTGTGTGTGGAATAACTGATAACATTCTAACATGCTTAGAGATCCCTGCGAGACTAAAGTAGACTTAATATTCTTGTTCTCCCTCCAGAGGAGGGAGGGATGAGAAGACAAGATTCAGTGTTTGTTTGATAACCCCAGGGGAACCTTTTCCCAGCAGGAAGAAAATGTCTTGGCTGAATCTGCAAAAGGGGTGAGGTAGAAGGGGGGCAGTTGGAGAGTGGGGGAAGCTGTTTCTTTTATCGGAACTGCTGTCTTTTTTTTTATTTCTGCCGCTCTCAGCCCCTGAGTTTTCCCATTCGCCAAAGAATGCTCTCTGCTCCTCCTCCTCCTCCTCCTCCCCCTCCTCCATCCTCTTCCTCATAATGAAATATGGCATGCTCTCATTGTGGGCCAACTGATGGCACACAGTGATGGGGTGGAGAGGAGGATTTGGGGTAGGGAGAGCTTTTAACAAGAAAGGCTCGATCACCCTCCCTGCCTGATGCTGAGCCTCATGAATTCACTCCTTTATCCAGAGCCTTCCTCCCCTTCTCCCACGCTTCTATCCCACGTGCTTTCCCCTTTATCCCAAAACCCATAGGTCCTGTTTTGTATCTTTGGCGGCTAAGCATAATGAGTATGGAGGTGTCTATTGGAGAGTACCCAGATCTTTCCAGATGCTGACTATGCTGTGATATAAAGGTGGGATGGGTGGATGGGCAGGTAAGTAGCAGTGTCCAGGGCGGGCAGTGGAAGTGAACAGGCCCAATTAATTGCACGACTCAGTGGTAGGTCAGAGGGTATGTTGGGCCCTGTGGTTATAAGAGAAAACCTGATCTCAAGGTCAGGATGGTGCCCAGGATCAGGCTGGTAATTGGATGTGTTGATGTGTGGAGAGGGATGCCTGGGGATAGTGGGGAATTGTCCCAGGATGTGGAATTGGGGAGCAAGATTGTCCTTGAGACCGACCAAACTTAACCCCTGACATCATCACCCTGAAGGACTCTGAGTTCTCTCCACAGATGCTGCAGAAATAAGTATTAATGACCCCAGGGAAGAGGCCCTTTCTTCTGTGAGGGCTCAGTTCCCAGGGTTGGGGTGGGAGGTGTTCGGGCTCGGAGCCCTAGGTCGATGAGGACATTTAGGGGGAAGAAGGGAAGGGAAGACCCTGCCTAAGGGCCCTGGGAAGCTTTCTAGACCGAGCCCCTACCCCACTAAGCTCCCCCTCCCCTTGCCTTCACCTGTAGGAGCCTGTTCTTTTCTTCAGTTTTTCGAACTAAAATCCTAAAGGGAAGCCTGCCTAACCAATCAGAATTCCTATGTAAATGAGGACATTCTGATTGGCTGCATCACTCAAGCCCTTTATGAAACTTCAACTTCATCAACTCTGGAGGATTTTCCAATCTTTCAGGGTCCAGGACCCTGGTGGAACGGTGGTGGGGGAGAGCTTTAGAGGGCCCTGTATTCATCATCTGGGCAGAAGGGCCTTCCTCTGGCACAAACTGGAGGACTGGGAATGGGGGAGGGAAGCAAAGAGGGTGGTGTCTCTTCTCTTAGGGATCCTCAAGGACAGAGCTTCCCCGTCCCAGAGTCTGCAGGAGTTTTGAGATTTGGAACACAGTGGTAGCATTTGTGTGATGGGCTGGGGGCAGATGGGGAGCCAGTGGCGCCAGGAGTCCCTGCTGTCAGGGACAGTGGCTGTGTGGCGATTCAGGTGTTGCCTTCTGCAGGGGAAAGACAGGATTTAGTGCTGCTCAAGTGGGTATTGAGGTTGGCTTTGCTGTGATCGATATTTGCTCGCTGGACTGATGCATTTGGGAAACTGCCTCTGTCTACTGGCAAGGCTATCTGCTGCAGCCTGATTACTGCAATCCAAGTCCCTCTTTCCTCCCTCCCTCTCTTCCTCCTTCCCTCCCTCTCACAATATCGCTCTCCTCACACCACCATCACCACCCCTAGGCTCCTGGGGAAACCGAGGCTGGGAGAGGTGAAGGGATAGACACGGAGCCTGAGATTGTGGACTTGAGGCCTGAGGGATTCCCGAGGGAGTCAGAGATAGGCTGAGGGGGAGCATCTGGCCCTGGGCTGCTTCCCTCCCTTCGCCTTCTCTCCCCTCCCCAGAGAGTTGGCTTCTACAGATGTGCAGGGACCATTGCTCTCTGGGAGCTGTTCCGCACAAGTGATGCTCCCAGAGCCAGCCCTTCCTGCGTTTCTGCCTCTTTGTGTCTCTCTCCTTTTCTGTCTGTTTTCTCCATTCCATGACCCCCTCCCTTTGCGGATGTGTGTTTTTCTATTTCGCTCCCTGTCTCCTTCTCTGTCTTTTCCTCATTATGTGTGTGTGTGTCTTCCTGTTTCATTGTGTCCCTCTCAGGCTGGCTCAGGCATTTGACCTCCTGTTCTGTCTGCCTCTGCCTCTGTCTCTGTTTCTGTTTTTCCCTCTATCCCTGGCTCTGGATCCCTGGCTCTGGCAGCTCAGCCTCGTTCTCTTCACACCTCACAACCCTATTTAAGATAATGATCCCCAGGGTTGGGTGGAAGGGAGGGGGTGAGGGGAGGGAAAGGCATCTTCCGCCCCCCCCCTCACCCCAGCTGTTAACCTTCACGCTTCAGGCCCTTTTCTTTTTAGGATGGAGGAGGGAAAAAGCCAGGCTGCCAGCTTGGAGGTGGAGGCAAGAGGTCCTCTGCTTTCCTGGCCGGGCTTGGCCCCTGAGGGTCCTGTGAATGGTGAAGAGATGGAGGGAGCATTTAATATGAGAGTATTTGTTGGGAGGCCACGCCTCCGAGCCTTTCTCCGCAAACATTTTTCCAGCCCGCATTAAGCAGGCACAGAGGCCCCAGAGCATAAAGGGGGTGCGTGAGCGAGGTGCCTTCCCCGCCCCGGACGTTGGGGACGGTGCGGAGAATTCCACCCATCTGTGATTGGGCCTCAGACCGTCAGACCCAATTTATCTCGCAGCCAAAGTTTCTCAGCCATCTGCTCGAGTGGAACGGCTTCCAGCGCCGATTCCCTACCGGCCGTTCCCAGCCAGCACAGGGATGTTTTCCAATACGACAGCATCACTATTTCTCTCTCCCTCCTCCTCAACCCCCCCATTGAGAGAGCAGGAGAAAGGTGAGGGAAGAGGGAGGGAAAGGGGGGAGGGAAGAGGGGGGGAGAGAGAGACAGAGAGAGAGAAAGAGAAAGAGACAGACAGACAGACAGACAGACAGACAGACACACACACACACACACACACACCGACAGACAGAGAGAGAGAGAGAGAGAGAGAGACACAGAGACAGAGAGACAGGGAGACAGAGACAGAGAGAGAGAGACCTAGTGTCTGAGCGGGCTGGCACCAAGCCCTCTCTCAGCACCGAACCCCGACCCTGGATTGAAGCAATTGATCAAGGAAACACAGCCGCGTTCTCCTCCACTTAGAGCAGCCAAATGAGACTGATGGTTTTTAAGGGGCCTCTGCAGAGATGTTAATGAGGTCACCTCGGATCCGCCATTTACAACGTTGCTGTCGCACAGTCTTTCTGGGCAGCAGGATTGGGGAGGGGGGGGTGCGGCGGCTAACCACATGCACACATGGGAAAACATACAGAGGCACACAGCCCAGCTACGTGTACATGCACATGCACGGCCATTCAACACGCACCCATTAGGTGCATGAACGTGTTTGAGCACGAGCAAGCTTGTCACCCTCAGGAAAGCCGCACGACCCTACTCATATGTATGTACGCACACACTTGCACACGCAAAGCAGAATGCACGTTCACGCACATGACCTCCCATGAAGCGTGCACGTCTGCACACACTGATGCTTGCACACATGCCCATACCTGCTTGGGCATATGCACCCCCGCCCCCGTTTGTGCTGGAGAAGTGGGGAGAGGGAAACAAAAGCAGGGAAGAGAGAGAAGGAGCCAGGAGCCCTGGGGCCGCGGTGATTCTCATTCTGGGCACCGCTGGCCGGCCTGTGTTCAGCCCCTCTGATTGCTAAGTAAATCACCGCGATCATCTGAATAATTATCGTCTCCTAAAAAGGAGGAAAAAAAAGGGAAATAAATAAAGCGAAGAGCAGCCACCTGATTTCCCGGAGCCTTGGTGGGAGGCGGCTGCAAAGCCATCACTCTCAGAAATAAATCGGGGCTAGGGGAAAGGAGCCAGGCTCTGGGGAGGCTGCCAAAGGGGATCGGGCTGGGGGCTCAAGGGCACTGTCAGGGGTTTGTAGGATTGTCTTCTCAGCTGGTCTGCAGGCTACCTTCCTCCCTCGCCCCTCCTCGTGATGTATACAAAATACAGGGATGAGAGAGGGACTGAAGTAGGGTGAGAACCTTAGGCTTATGATTGGGCTGTGTAGGAGGCCTGCTTTGGGGGCGCATTGGGGTGATCCCCTTATAGATCCTAAGGAAAGATGCTTAGAAATCAAATAGCGGTTTAAAGTGGGACAGGTAACCTTCTGGGGGGGGGCGGGGAGAAGCTGACCCTACCTTGTCTAGTACCTTGTCATCAGGAGACTCCCTGTTGTCCCTAGGTCCTCCCTGGATCAGACTGAAATGGTTTCCTCTCACAGGGCCTAACAAAGGTCTTGTTTCTCTGTTATTCCCATCTAAGTACTTGGTACTCCAACCAGACTGGGCTGTGCCTTGAAAATGACCTGGTGTCCCACCTCCTTGCCTTTGCTCATGCTGTTCCCTATGACTGGAATGTCTTCCCTGACCCACTTTCTTTTTGACTCATTTAACTCCTGCCCATCCATTAAAATCCAGGTCAAAGTGAATCTCATAAAACTTGTGCTGCCCCTCTGTAATGCACTTGATTTTGTATTGTTTTGTATTCTAGTTGTCCTTGTGTATGTCTCTTCCCCTTTATAAACTGTGAATCCTGTAAGAACAGGGGCTGTATCTTATCTAAGCTTTGAATGTCCCCCACAGCCTAGCACAGTGCTATGCACATGTAAGTACTTAGTAAATGTTTCTGGAATGGAATTGGGCACACAGTAGGTCTTAAGTGGGGCCTCAGTAAAGACTTGCTGGGTGACTGACTATTAAAGGACCAAACATGGCAGGCTTCCTGGACACTCTCCTCTGTCTCCCTCCTCTCAACCTTACCAGCCCCCAAATCTGGCCAGAATCTGCAGTTGAGGAAACAGAGAAGTCAGCCTTTGAAATTTGTCTTTAAATTTCTTTCCTCTTTTGGACTCCTTTCCTATCCCCTGGGCCATGTCTGTCCTCAGGTGTATGTCCTTGTTGGCCTTGCTCCACCCTCTGCTGCCCTTGCCCAGGCAGGCCTGACAAAACCTTAAGCTAGGATCCAGGATATCTGGCTTTGGGTTGGAATCCTGGCTCTGGCACTTCCTAGCTGTGTGGTCCTGGGTAAGTCACTTGTCTTCTCTGTGCCTTGCTTTCCACGTCTGTAAAATGGAGAAGATTTTTGATCTACCTACCTCGTGGGGTAGACCTTAAAGGGCTTAAGAAATGTAAGTCATTGTTATTTCTGGTGCACAGAAAGAGACTTGGAATTCAATTCAATAAGCATTTATTAAGTAAGTTACTATGTGCAAGGCACTCTGACCTAGGCACTGGGGGGTACAAAGATAAAAAATATTCCCTGTCCTCAACCAAGCAATCAGTTGGTGGCACTACGAAAGGAGCTAGAGACAGAAAAAACTGCAACAATCTCTCGCCTCAAAGGCTTCTATTCTATCCTGAGAGACAACAGATGTGTAGATAAACATAGATTAGATAAATACAAGGTAGTTAGGGAGGTGGGGTACCAGAAGCTGGGGTAGGGAGGCAGAGGGTTGGACCAGGAAAGGTTTCATGTAGAAGATGGTGTCTGAGCTGCATCTTGAAGGAAGAGAGAGATTCCAAGGAAGGAGGGAACGCATTCCAGGGCAAAGTCGAAGAGACAGAAGATGATGGGCTGTGCACGAAGAACAGAGAGACCCCAGTTTGACTAGACTGTAGATTGTGGGGAGTGGAGAATGTATGATGAGACCAGAAGCATAGGTTGGTGCCAGGTTGTGGAAGACTTTTAAAATTCAAAAACAAGGACTTATATTTTATCCCAGAGGCAGCAGGGAACCACTGGAATTTATTGAGTAAGGGAGTGATATGGTCAGATGTGCATTTAAGGAAAATCACTTTGGTGGTTGTGGGGAGGATGGGTTGGAATGGGGAGAGACTTAAGGCAGGGAGTCTATGGATTGCAACGATCTAGGTGAGTGTGATGAGGGTGATGAGTAGAAAGAGGGGGCTAGATGTGAGAGATCTTCTGGAGTAGAGATGTGGCACTTGATTCAGCATGTAGGGTAAGAGGGAGTGAGGAATGGAGATTAACATGGAGGTCACAAACCTGAGAAATGAGAATTGTGGGGCTAACAACAGGAGTTGGGAAGAGGGCTGGGTTTGGGGGGAAAGATAATGAGTGTCGGAACACAGTGAGTTGAGATATCTGCAGAACATCTGGTTTGAAGTTTCTAATATGCAGTTTGTGAGGAGAGAGACTGGGCCTAAATGCACAGATTTGCGAGTCCTCTGCACAGAGATATTAGCCAAACTCCTGGTAGCTAATGAAGTCAGAGAGACGGAGAGATAGAAACGGAGAGATAGAGATAGAGGGAGGAGGGAGGGAGGGAGGGGGAAAGAGAGAGGCAGAGAGAGACAGAGAGAGACAGACAGAGAGAGAGAGAGAGAGAGAGAGAGAGAGAGAGAGAGAGAGAGAGAGAGAGAGAGAAAGGTAATGACTGTAGACATCTTTTTTTCTTAAAGTTTGACTAAGGAGAAGAGAAATAGGGGATGATAACTTGAGGCTGTTGCTGTTTGTCCTTCGTTTTGAAGAGGGCCATGACCTCAGGAAGATAATGCCCTGACTTGCTAGTGAATTGAATTTGATTGAGGGAGGGCTGTGCAATGTCACCGGCCTCACTTTCTCCTCTGAAGCCATCTGGGTCCAGGGGCTAGATATAGATCAGGATGACTGGAGATGGCCCCTCTAGCCTGAGGCAGAGAGACCACTTAGGAGGATATTGTAACAGTCTTTTGTTGTGTCATTTTTCTGTCATATCCCATGCGACCCCATTTGGGGTTTTCTTGGCAAAGATACTAGAGTGGTTTACCATTTCCTTCTCCAGCCCATTTTACAGAAGAGGAAACTGAGGCAAACAGGGTTAAGTAACTTGTCCAGGGCCACACAGCTTGTGAATGTCTGAGACTGGATTTGAACTCATGAAGATGAATCTCGCTGACTCTGCCTGGTGTTCTATCCATTTCGCCGTCTAGCTGCTTGCCACGGTCTAGGTGATGAGAACTTGAACTAAGGTGGTTGCTCCTTCGGCAGAGAGAATCGGTTGGATGTGAGGTTGAAATGTTCCAGAGGTAGAAACATCGAGATCTGGCAACTGATTGGAAATGTTGGGTGAGGGAGAGTGAGGAGTGGAAGACAGCAGTGAGGACACCAAGAGACTAGAAAAGTTGTGGTAAAGGGATTTTTAAGATCTAGGGGGCGGGGTTTGTTTTTGTTTTTTGTTTTTTACAGTGGGGAAGAAAGACATGTTTATAGGCAGCAGGGAAGTTACCAGTATATAGGGAGATTAGAGAAGAAAAGATTAGAAAGAGACGAGGTTTGATTTAGGGGGTCATCGCCTGGAGAAGATGGGGGCATGGGATTGAGGGTACACGTGGAGGGGTTTGCCTTGGCTGGGAGGAGGGCCACCTGGTTATCAGAGACTGGAGGAAAGGAGGAGGGTAGGGGATGATGTCTAGGGGTTTAGAGGGGGAGTTTACATCCTACTGGGCAGATGAAACATTTACCTAGAAACAGAAGGACAAGATAATACGGTAAAAGAGAGAGCACTTCAAATTTGGGAAATGAGGAGGGAAAGGCCCCCTGTAGAAGGTGGTGCTTGAGCTGAGGCTTGAAGAAAGTGACAGATTCTAAAAGGAGGTGATGAGGAAGGAAGGTGTTCCAGGCGTTTGGGGTGGCTTGTTCAAACGCACCACAGGAGAACTTGGTCTGCTGACTTGAGGGAATAAGGGAGCAGACCAATTTGACTGGAACAAAGAGGGTGTGAAGGTGAGCAAAGCGATAGGAGTCTGGAAAAGTAGGCTGGAGCCAGGCTAGGAAGGGCTTTAAATTCCAAGCTGTGGAGTCTGGCTTTTGTCCTATGAGCAATAGGAAACCACAGAAGATTCTTGAGGAAGGGAGTGGCATGGCTAGATTCATGTAGGACAATTATTCTGGTGGCTGTGTGGGGGATGGATTGGAGAGCAGAGAGGTTGGAGGTGGGGAGACTGAGTGGGAATGGTCCAAGGCACTGATGCATGCGTGGTGCAGCGATGAACTGATCCAACTGTTCTGGAGAGCGATTCGGAATTATGCCCAGAGAACTATAAAACGGCATGCCCTTTGACCCAGCAATCTCCCTATTAGGTCTGTATCCTGAAGAGATATTTAAAAAGCAGGGAGAAAGGATCTATTTGTACAAAAATATTTATAACAGTTCTCTTTGTGGTGGCAAAGAATTGGAAATTGAGGGGATGCCCTCAATTGGGGAATGGCTGAACAAGTTGTGCCATGTTGTTGTTTGTCCTTCGTGCTTGAAGAGGACCCTGACATCAGGAAGGTGATGCCATGACTTGTAAGTGAATTGGATTTAAGTGAGGGAGGGCTGGGCAAAGTCACCAGCCTCTTTCTCTCCTCCAGAGCCATCTGGGTCCAGTGGCCAGATATAGATGAGGAGGGCTGGAGATGGCCCCCGATGCAGTGGGAGACCTTGGCCTTTTTAAGATAAGGTTTTTCCAGGTCTTAGTTTGACTGAGGCAACACCCATTCGGTGATTAAAGCTAGGTAAGAAATGAGCTTCAAATCAGCAGATTTAGGCTGAGTGGCTGGTTGTATGATGCTGATTGAATATATAATACCTTGGGTTCGAGTCCCATCTCTGATACATACTGACAATGGGACCCTGGGTAAGTCGCTTCACTCCTTAATGCTTGTAAGGAACTAAGACTATACTTTGCAGAGAAGTTGCTGATATGCAATGTTGGAGGGAATTTCCTCACAGGAAGGTCTCAACACTGATGAAATCAAAGGACAGGAGTAAAAAAGAAAAGTTCTATTTCTTTATCTGTTCATGTTTTTTTTCCCCAGCTAGGTGCCGTGATAGATAGACTTAGAGTCGGGGATCTGAGTTTGCACCCTGCTTCAGATGTGTGACATTCCCTGGCCATGTTACCCTGGACAAGTAACCTGCCATTTCTCAACATCGATTTCATTTCTGAATTGTGAATAGCAATAGTACCTGTCTTAGAATGTCGTGAGGGTCAGGTGAGATAATGTATGTGAAGTACTCTGAAAATACTACAGCGTGGTGTAAATAAGATCATCGTTGTCAGTATTATATTATACTATTGAAATCTAAGTTTCGGGAAAAATCATGCTGATGTCAACAATGTTTGCATGGACACGTGTAAGCGTGGCCATGGACATGTTAGTGGACACACAAATTACAGACACATAGAAACAAACCTTTTGCACTGTGCACACACAAAAGCTGGTGTCCATATCATATGTATGCCTAAATCTGTACACTGACTTGTGTGTTCACACCTAACAGGCATATACAGAGATAAACCTCTTTGGATTGTAGGAGTTGAGGGAGATGGCTGAGAAAGGAGCTAACCTCTCTCATCATCTTCCTGACTGAGAAAATAAGGTTATAGGGACTATCTCATGACATTCCTCAGCCTAAATTTGTCCTGAAGTTATCGCCATCTTTAAGGCATTCTTTCCTTCCCCTCTCTACGTTAGGGACAATTTCTAAGTCTAATCCTCCTACCCTGCCCCCATTCTGTAAGCCCCAGGAGGCCAACCTAGTTGGGGGGGAAGCACCTCTGACCCTACCAAAGGGCATGACCTTTCCCCAGGACACCATATCAAAAGGGGAGATACATGTATCGCAGGCTTCCCCACATCTCCACCCCCTCCATTGGCACCCTGAAGGAACTCATGCTCTTCCCATCCAGAAATAGTTCCAGATGTTGGGCCTGCAGGAGATTCCAGATGAAGGAGGTTAAAGGTCACCTCTGAGGCGCTTCATATGGCATTATCATTCTAGTTGTGTCTCTTGGCCTGTTAGAGATGCCTTAGTTCCCAACATTTCCCCTCCTTACCACTCTGCCCCAAATTCCTCACCTCCCCAACCTGGATGCCCATGCAATGTTACAACCCATATAGAGCTTGGGATGGGACCCAGGCTAAATTTCCCTCTTGCTGGAACTTGACCCAATGTACCCCAGCTTCAATGTCTAGAGGACAGGGCTCTAAAGCTAAAAGGGACCCAGAGGTCATCTAATCCACCTCATTTTAGATAGGAGGCCCAGAGAGGTGAGCAACTTGCCCATGGTCACACAGGTAGCAAGAAGCAGAGTTGGGTGTCCTTGCTCCAAATCCTGGGCTCTTTCTAGTATCCCATGTTGCCTCTGGTTATCTGTCTCTTATTCTTGGCAGTCTGAGGGAGGGGTTGGGCAAAGGAGATTCCAAAGATCTTGGCCATCCTTTCCTGGGCTTAACAGCTTTTATGAGAAAAGTTCTTACCATCTAGCCTCGTCCACTCAGCTTGTTATTTGAGCCTATTTCTTCTTCTCCTGACCTAAATCTTCCCTCAGCCTTCTCTTTACCTGGCTAGATAATCCCAACTTTCCCCTCTGTAAGTCAGTAAGTATTTTTGATCCCATACTGTGTGCCAAGTTGTGGAGGAGACTGCTGGAAAAGCCAGAGCCCCTTGCCCAGCATGGATGAATCACTTAGTTAAAATCCATTAACCCATTAAGACAGAGATAAAGATACTTTGTAAACCTTGAAGTGCCAGAAAAATGTTTATCATCCTGTTATCATCCTTAAAATTAAAAATATTTGGAGGCAATAGGAGTTAAGTGACTTGCCCAGGGTCACACAGTTGGTGTCTGAGGCTGGATTTGAACTCAGGTCCTCCTGACTCCACTGTGTTCTATCTGCTGTTCCCCAAATCGTTATCATTCTTATCATCCTTCCACCTCATTGGGGTTTATACTCTAATTAGAGAGTCAAGATATTCACACACAGATGGACGTATCTTAAGCACATTTACGAGGCAACTTTGCCATAGCATCTTCTTATTCATTCGTTCATTCATTCATTTAATTAATTAATTTATTTATTCATTCGTTCATTCATTCATTCATTCATTCATTTATTCATCCATTCATTCGTTTGTTTGTTTGTTTGTTTTACTTTGCTAGGTCATGTTGGAAAAAAAGCCTTGGACCGGGCTTCAGAAACTTGGTTTTAGTTCTTACTGGGCCACTGACTCACTCAGTATGTGATCCTGGGTAAGGCCCTTCCTCTCTCTGGGCCTTAATGGCATCTACAAAATGGAAGGTTTGGACTAGATCAATCAACCAGGCAAACATTTATTTAGGGTGGTACATATATAAGTGCCAGGGATATGAAGACAAACATGAAACTGCTTTTGCCCTCAGGAAGCTTATATTCTATCGGGGATGTGAATGATAGGAGTTGAACCCAAAAGGCTTCTCTCTCTCTCCTCTACTCCATCTGAACTCATGCAACTATAATTTAAAAAAACAAATTTATTTTTCCCAATTATATGTAGATAATTTTAACATTCATTTTATTTTTGTTTTTTTGTAAATAACATTTTATTTTTTCCAATTACGTGCAAAGATAGTTTTCAACATTCATTTTTATAAGATTTTGAATTCCAAATTTTTCTCCCTCCTTCCTTCCCCACCCCCCACAAGATGACGAACAATTTGATAGAGGTTACATATGATGCAACCACAATTTAACATATGTGTATTCTGAAATGTTAGAGACAGCTAGGGTGGGGGGGGGGGAAATAGAGTGCTAAAACTGAAGTCAGGACATCTTCCTGAGTTCAAATCTAGTCTCAGACACTTACTAGCTTTGTGACCCTGGACAAGTCACTTAACATTGCCTCAATTTCCTCATCTGTCAAATGAGTTGGAGAAGGAAATGGCAAACCACTGCAGTATCTTTGCCAAGAAAACCCCAAATGGGGTCACAAAGTCAGACACAACTGAAACAACTGAACAACAAAAATTCCGATATATGTATATATATGGAGCTTTGTTTGAAGCTTTGTCATGTCCTTCCCTGATAAACGCTTTGCTGTCAGTGGGCCTTGGATAAATATATTCAAAATAAGAATCAGATAAGTATGAGGTACTTTTTGGGAAGGAAGAAATAGGCCATGGATTACTTTCTTAGTCTTGACAATCAACCAGATAAAGCAAGGCCTGATTGTAGTGTTTGCAGATTTGATTTCTAAGGCGTAAAGGCTCACATTGAAAATTTAAGCATTGGCTTAAGAGCGGACCAGGGCTGGCTGTAGCACATCTATGACTTCTGGGTAACATTGATGGAGACGGGAGTGTAGCAGGGGAAGCCAGCTTGGAAAGGTGAGTTTAGCTTTGGACACGTCAAGCTTGAGGTGTTGGCAAATCTAAATGTGGATGTCTTTTAGATAACTAGGGATAGAGGATGTCCTCCTAACGTCCCTTTATCCCTCGAAGACTTCTTGGAGCCTTGCCTGTGGTTAGGTTAGGGCATGGTGTAGACACCTTCATGTTTCCCAGGTGGCCATGAAGGTTATTTGAATGCATTTGGTGATTCCTTTCCCTATCCCCCTCCCCCTGTAGATGAGTGACTGACCATGACGGGTAAATGTGCAACTAGATTGAGAATCCCCAGAGGGCAGGTTCTAGGGCTGCGTCACTCAAAATTCCACGCACAGACTCTGCTAGCATTTCTAGGTGGTAATTCCCATTGTACGGACAGGGAAAACTGAGGCAAAATGGAAATGAAAATTGTTGCTCCTGATGTCATCGTCTCTGTCTAATCAGGATTCAGATCCGTTAGTGGGAAAGTGGAGCCAGAGAGAGAATTTCTCCCATCCAACATTTTTCTGGGACTTAGGAGTGGATGGACAGGCGGGAGAGGGGTGCCCGGAGCCATGCCTGCCCACAGAGCTGGAGCTGCCGTTGCCAAGGAGAGACAGGCTGCGTTGGATAGCGGGCAGCTGGTGCCGATCTGATTATCCAGATACGAAGAATGCTTTGTCTGTCTTTACTGAGGGTCCTTTTGTCTCCAAGTCCAGCCTTGGCCGGCTGGCTGGGCAATGAAGGGGGGGATGTACCCTGGGATGTGGATAGAGCTGGGACAGCACCACCTGTCAGATCAGATATAGCCCAGACCCTTTGCCCAACCCCCACAAGCCCAAGCTCTGCTCCACCTTCCAAATGTGAAAGCAGGTAATGGGGCACATGCCTGGGGGAACAGTTCTGCTTAGGGGGCCCTTTTCTCTATCCCAATGAGCCCACCCTATGGACCAGCATCCTACAGGATGGATCTCCTTGGCCCTGGGTGGGTGGAGGAGTCCCTACCCTAGCATTCCTCGTTAGATTTACTCCCTTCTTGTTGTGTCTAGAAGGATTCCTGTAACAAGGCCAGACCTTTGGGCAGCATCTTCTCATCAACCACTCTTCACCAGTTGAAGCCTGGAGGGGAAGTACTGAATAGTGTGGTCAAGGGATATGTCAGGTTCCCAGTCTGCCTCAGACCTTGGCCTAGAGCTCTCTTTCCACCCCAAATCTCAGGCCATCCTCTTAGACCATGGGGAAACTGTGTGTGGCCCATTCTAGTTTTTTGGGGTGTGTGTGTGTGTGTGTGTATTTGTGTGTACTACTTCCTTCATTATAGTAGGCTGTGGTTCATCGCCCCACCTGAAACCAGACCAGAAGTCTTAGGCCTTGGGAGTTCCTTCCCCTGGTATTCCTTCTCGCCTCATTCTAGTCCTCCCTCTTTTCTTCTCTCCCTCTATTCCCCTTTGCCCCCAACATAGAGGGGTGAGAGTCATGGGCTACTTTCACCATCTACCTCTGTCTCTGGGTACTTCTCTCTATCTCTCTGTCTCTGTTTCTGTCTGTCTGTCTGTCTCTCTCTTTCTCTCTCTCTCTCTCCCTCCTCTCCTGTCTCCCCTTTTCCTTCCCTTCTTTTCTTTCTGTCTCTCTTTATTTACCTCTACACACACACACACACACACACACACACACACACACGTATACTTTCTCACACACAGGCTCTCAGTCTCTCTCCCCCCCTTCCCTTCCCTCTCCCCCCTCCCCCTCACAGGGAGCTGGCGGGGAGCCAGGAGCGGCCGTTTTCTGCTGGGTGTGCACAACCTTTCACAGGCTCTAATTGAGTCGCGTTTGATTTATAACGCCGTGCTGGAGCCTCCCGGCCCCTTGCCTGGCCACCTTCTCCCTCTCTCCTTCCCCTCCCCGCTGCCGCATGACCAGCTCCTCTCAGTGGCCTCCATAGCCACGTCTACACTGGTGGGAGTACATCAGGCTCTCACCCTGGCCCTTCAGACCGGATCTTTCCCCGGGGGTGGATGTATAGCTTCATCCTCAAGATATCCTTGGCCCTTGCATTGGCGCAGGCAGCCCTTAACGCTTAGAATACACTCACCCCCTCCTTCTTCTTCTGTCAAAATCCTCTTCAAGGCTTATTTTAGATTGCCACTTCTGTGAAGCCTTCCCTGATTCATGCTTGCCACAAGCCTCTTCCCCTCCCCTCCCCCTACTGAAAGTGTTCTATCTTGCAGCTAGATGGGACAGTGGTTAGAGCTCTAGGCCTGGAACCAGGAAGACCTGAATTCAAATCCAGCCTCAGCTGTACAAACCTGGGCAAGTCACTTACCTTCTGTCTTCCTCAGTTTCCCTGTTTGCAAAATAGAGATGCTAATAATATTACCTGCCTCTCAGGTACCAAATGAGATAATATTTTAAAAGTATTCATTAGCTCAATGTCTGGTACACACTAGGTATCTAATAAATGCTCGTTTCCTTCCTTCCTTCCAATTTTCCTCAAGTCCCTGTTACACTCTATTTTCTTTTCTACATATCCGAGTTACAGTAGAACGTAAACTCCTCAAAGTCAGAGATTGCTTATTGTCTTTTTGCCCTTAGAAAGACAGTGTGGTCCGATGGGTAGAGAGCTGCCTTCTGAGTCTGGAAGACCTGAATTCAAACCTGTCTTTGGGGACAGGAGCTGTGTCGCCTCTCCTAATGTCTCAACGCCACCAGGCCATCTCAGTTGCAGAGAAGATGCCGAGTTGTTTCCTCCAGCAGAGCATAAGCTCCTTGAGGACTGGGGCCGCATCACTGTTCCTCTTTGGGGGGCGTCCGGGTCTGTGTTTTCAATGGTGTGGGGAGCTCGTAACTTTGAGCAGAGTTCAAGTTCATGGACCTTGTTTTCGGAATATTTGAGTAACTATCCTTTCAGTGTAATTTGTTTCCTTTGTAATCGATGTAGTTGTTTTTAAAGACATTATTCTGATGTTGAGCTTCACCAGACCGCCAGGAAAGGTGTCCTGGGGGCACTGAGAAGTTAAGTGACTTGTCCAGGGTCACACGACTAGCATATTTCAGAGACACCTAGGTTTTCCTGACTTCCAGGCTTTCCCTCTCTATCCACGAAGCCACAAATCTCTGTACAAACTGTGATGGTTCAGTTGTTCGGTCCTGTCCGACTCTTACCACATCACGTCAAGACCATCTGTGGGGTTTTCTTGGCAAAGATGCTGGGGTGGTTTGGCATTTTCTCCTCCAGTGGATTAAGGCAAACAGAGGTCAAGTGACTTGTCCCGGGTCGCACAGCTAGGCAGTATCTGAGACAGAATTTGAATTCAGGTCTTCCTGACTCCAGGCCTAGCACTCTATTTACTAAGTCACCTAGCTGCCTCTCGTATATGGCAGGTGCTTAATAAATATTGAACTAAATCTGGAACACTCTAAGCCCTGCAGGTCCGATCTGTCTTTGGAGCTCCCTGAAAGCCTTGAGCATATTCGATCTTCTCCTGCGGCAGAAGCTGGGGAAATTGAGGCACATGGTCTTACTTAGCTCAGTAAGCTAAGACTGCTTGGAGTTTGTGAATTTCTGGTGGAACTTAGGAGTCTAGATCCTAACCTAGGTGCTAAGCCCTAATGTAGTGTAGTGTGTGTGTGTGTGTGTGTGTGTGTGTGTGTGTGTATTTGACTGAAGTATTTGATCATTGAACTTATAGGTAGTGGAGGGGCTGGCGCTGGACTTGGAATCCTGAAGATGCGAGTTTCCATCCCATCCCATATAATCACTAGCTGTGTGACTTAACCTCTGTCTGCCTCAGCTTTCTCAGCTGTAGGATGGGGATGATAATAGCACCTGCCTCTCAGGGTTACTGTCAGGATCAAATGACATAATGTGTCATGTTAACACTTTGCTAACCGCCATATAAATACTAGCTATTATAACTGATTTGATGACATAGGCATTGCTCAAATCAGCTTGCCCATGTTGATGCCTACTGTTTGTATCTAATATCGATCTTGACTGCTCTGCAGACTAGGTCCCTGATTTCTGGGAATTCATAGTGTAGTTGGGAGTCACAAGATCATAGTTTTAGGGACAGAAAGTGACCCCGGAGTCCACCTACTCCAACGGCTTCATTTTACGAGTGAGGAAACCGAGGCCCAGAGAAGCTAAATGATTTAGTCAAGGTCACATAGCAAGTAAGGATTTAAATCCAGGCCTTCTAACTCTAAACCTAGCATATTTATTAACCACACGCTTAATTATATTGTGTTGTATTATTGTTATCTTTTTTTACTAAAATTTTATCGATGCCTATTATTTTTATACTATAATCAGTCCCCTATGTATCTTACCCACCCCCACCCCTACCGCCCTGTCTTGCTCAGTAAGGCTTCCCTTGTAACAAAGGAAAAAGCTGTTATGCCAACTATGGACAGTATCCACAATTTCTGCAGCATTTTCTAATGAAGTAAGGAGGGGGGCATTTCTTTGTTCCTTCTCCATTGGTCATGATCATGGCGTGTCCTTCCATTTCAAAGGTAGCTCAGAGACCATGTTCATTTCACTTTCGATCAGTTGCAGGGTCTTGTCAATTCCACGTCCAGATCACCATTCCCCATCTATCACCTTTCTCTCTTTTACAAGGTCGCCATCTTAGGTCATATCTCGTCATCTCTTGCCTGGACTGTTGCAACAGCCTCCATATTGGCTGCCCTTTCTCTAGTCCGGCGGTTCTTAACCTGAACTTGTATTTTTAAAATGCTTTGATAACTCTTGTTGTTGTGGTTTTTCAGTCATGTCCTACTCTTCATGACTCTGTACAATTTTTTTATTTATCTTTAATGTTCATTTAAAAAAAATTCAGTTCCAAATTCTGACTCCTTCCTGCTCGTCCACCACCCACTTAGAAGGCAAGCAATATGACATTAATTATACATGTGAAGTGATGCAAACCTTGGTTCCACATTAGCCATGTTGATAAAAAAGGCTACGAAGTAAGGAACAAAAGGAAAGTGAAAAAGTACATTCCAGTGTATACTCAGTGTTCATCAGCTCTCTCTCTTTCTGTATGATGTTTTCTTGACAAAGATACTGCAGTGGTTTACCATTTCCTTCTCCAGTGGATTAGGCAAACAGATTAAATGACAGGGTCACAGAGATAGTGAGAATCTGAGCCTGGATTTGAACTCAGGTCTTCCTGACTCCAGGTCCAGTGTATTATCTACTGGATAGCTGCTTTTGATAACTATATTTCTCTATAATTGGTTTCTTTTGTAATCCTGTGTATTTTATATTGTGCATTTAAAAGCATTCTTCCGAGAAGGGGCCTCTGGGCTTCACCAGACTGCCAGAAGAGTCTGTGGCACAAAGGCTGAGACTCCCTCCTCCAGCCTCTTGCCTTTCCAATCCATCATCCAAAGAGACGTCAAATTGATAATCTGAAAGCATAGGTTGGAACGCCACACTACCACGACGGTCAACTAGCTTCAGTGGCTCCCTATTCCCTCTAGAATAAATATAAATTTCTTGGCCTAACATTTAAAAACCTGTCACCATCTGACTCTAATTTGTCTTTTCAGACTGATTTCACATTACTTTTCCTTCTCAGGCTGTCTTTGTTCCAGCCAAATGGGTCTATTTGTTTTTGGTTTTCATATTTGTATAGGCCATCACCCACACTGAGGCAGCTAGCTGGCTCTGTGGATAGAGTTCTGGCCTTGGAGCCAGGAAGACCTGAGTTCAAATGTGACCTCAGGCACTTACTAGCTGTGTGACCCTAGGCAAGTGACTTTACCACTGGAGAAGGAAATGACAGACTACTGCAGTATCTTTGGGGCAGCTAGGTGGAGCCCTAGTGTACAGAGTGCTGCCCGAGTTCAAACCTGGGCTCAGACCCTTACTAGTTGTGTAACAACTAGGGCAAGTTACTTCACCCTATTTGTCTCGGTTTCCTCATCTGTCAGATGAGCTGGAGAAGGATAATGGCAAACCACTCCAGTAACTTTGGCAAGAAAACTCCAAATGGGGTCACGAGGAGTCAGATGTGAGTGAGCCCACTAAACAGCTGCAACACTCATGCCCACACCTGACAGGTGCTGCCTGCTCATCTCAGCTTCTAAGAATCCCTGACTTTCTTCATGGCTCAGGTGGAGAGTCACCATCTCCAAGAGCGCCCCACCCCCATTTTTGTTCCCCTTCCCTGGAGGGTGCTTGGCTATTCCTCTTTTTGGTTTTTGAATTGCTTACCTTGTATTCTCACAGTAAAATAGAAGTACTGTGAGGGCAGAGATTGTCCTCATATCCTCATATCTGTGCTCAGTGTTTAATGAATGAATGAATGAGATCATGAAAACATGTGTCTATGACTGAGGACAGGAAACTGAGACCTGTGATCCATTCAACACTGGAGTGGACACACAGGCATTGAGACACATGTATATATATATTCATATTCACATACATACACATATATTTATATACATGCTCTTTTTTGCCCTTAGATTTCTCTGAGGAAATGTTATTTTCAAGCAAATTCTGAAGAACCAAAGAGAATTTTCAAGTCCCTACAATATTCTGAAAATTATTTTCCCATTTCATAGATAAGGAAAATAGAGGCCCAGAGAGAATCTTTGACTCATGGATCTCTTGATTTCTGAAATCTTCCCTACCTGCTGCTCTGGTCCTCCCTTCCTGGTCCTGTTCTGGACAAACTCAAATAATGAGCTATTCTGCGCTCCAGCAGAGAGGAAGAGCATGGGGAAGTAGGGTGATAAGGACTTCCCCGCTCTGACTCATGTCCCACATACCCTCTAACTCCCAGAGTTTATGAGGGAAACTTTTCCCAGCAGCTGCTTTTGGTGGAGATGGGGGAACTTATTGGTGGATGGGAAGATTCAAGGACTGTGGACCTTGGGAAAAGGGGGGACGTGCCAGTGTCCCCACTTAACAGAGGAGTTTGTACAGGAAGGAAGACCTAGAGGAAGCCCTAGGGCATTGTCCTCTCTCCAGGCTGGTGCTCTCCAATTCTTGGTCATCGGCAGAGCATCTCTTCCTCCTCCTCGTTCCTGGGGACAGCTGAGCCCCAGCCCACTCCTCCTGTGCCTGGAATGTTTGGGAACAATGATAATGAAGCTGCTTTCTAGGAGGTCCAGGGCCTCTTACGTGGGGCCAGGGCAGCAGACCACCCGAAAGGTTCAAAAACCCTGCACTAATCTCATGGAATAAGATGAATCACAGAATGTTAGCTCTGGAAGGGGACATTAGGGATCATTTAATTCAGTGCCTTCATTTTACCAAAAAGGAAACAGGCCTTGAGAGGAGGAGTGACTTGTCTAGTGTCATAAGGAAGGCACTGGCAGACCCAGAATCAGAACTCGGGTCTTCTGTCTTGCACATTTCCATTACTCTGCAAAGGGCTTCTGCCACTAAATGCCATCCCCAAAGGATCATAGATTTAGATGAGGGAGCAAAGCACAGAGATAGAGGCACTGAACTCGTAGTTAGGAAGGCCTGTGTTGTAATCCTGACCTTGACATTCACTGGCTCTGTGACTGTGAAGCAAGTCAACTGTTTGAGACTCAGTTTGCTCATCTATAAAATGGCAATAATCATATATGTCCTACTGCCCTACAGTGTTAGGCTGAAATGAGATAATATGTGCAAAATGATATATAATATAAACATAATTTTATTATGTTAAATTATCATTTATTATGATAAATTATGTATTGTTTTATATAATTATTATAACTAGTTTATTATTAAATCATTTATTACAAATTAATTATGAATTATCATTAATTAGCATACTATAACATTAATTAACATAATTAATAACAACATATCAGTTAATATTATTATTATCTGTAATTAATCTGCAAATAGCAGCCCTAGGATTGGAACACAGGTCCTCTGATTCCAAAGCCAGTCAATCTCCCCTCTGACCTCTCCTCCCTGTCTTCCCAGAAGCTTGTCCTAATTGGGAGGGGAAGAGGGAAAAACTCCATTGGCTCTGTCTGGAAGGAGGGTAGGTGCCCAAGGCTGGAGCCATAGCTCCACAGAAGGCCTGGAGCTGGTCCAGAGTCCAGGTTCCCAGCCCCTCCATCTGAGGTTGTCAGGAGAAGGCCCTATCTCCCTCATTCCCTTCCCTTGGAGGTCAGGAGGGAGGACAGGACAGAGTTCTGGAACATCCTTCAGTGCAGGGGAGAATTTGGTATGATGGGAGGAGTGCCAGACCATCGGGAGAATTGGGTTTGAGGTCTGCTTCTGCTACTGACCAACTGGGTGAACTTGGGCCTCAGTTTCCTCATCTGTGAAAAGATGGAGTTATGCTAGATGTTATCTAAATGCTCCTCCCCTGTTCCCCATTCCCTGCTCCATCCCAGCTTGAACAATCTGTCATCTAGATCAGTGGGGCTGCCACACTCAGATTCTTTCTGGACCCTGGGTCTGTTCCATTTTGCTGTATGGCCTGGGATTAAGGGGATTAGGGCAAAAGTACTGAGGTTAAATATTGAGAAAATCAATCAGAGGAGGGCCATATATAGAGACCCATATCTTCTTGGTTTGGGCTAGGCAAGGCCCTCTTTGGAGGCAGGGGGATGGAAGAGATGACCTTTTGTAGAATAAATTTATTTTTACTTTTAGTTTACAACACTCAATTCCACAAGTTTTTGGGTTGAGATCATCTTTCAAGGTTTCCTCTTGGAGGCTGGATTGGGGGGTAAACTTATAACATGAGAGCTTTTGGGGTTCCATCCCAGTAACCTAAAATTGCTGCTGTTTTCCCTTGCCTGTACTGCTTGAGTTCTGCTCCGTAAAGACTAAACCCTGCCCCACTCTACCCCCCACCTCACTGAGCTGTGTCTGAAGATGAGTCACCAGGAACTGGGCCTGGGCACTGGGTTCAGGGAGCCTTTTGATTAATTGCATTAATTAGGCCTTGAGGAACGGTTCATGAAATCTGAGTCCACCTGGAGGAGGAAGGAGGGACACAGGAAGCAAACACGAAGCCCAGCAGACGTTGCATTCCTGGATCCCTGGGGGGTGAGAAGAGGTGATAAATCGTCACAGAGATGGAGGCTGCCAGGTGGCCATCGACATGGACCTCATAGCCCTGACCCCTACGGCACTGACCCTTGATCCCACAGACCTGACCTCTAACCCTCTGGCACTGATCTCCTTAGCACTGACCCCTCACCCCCCAGAATAGCGTCTGGCTGAGTGTCCTGAGACCCCTGATGACCAAATCTGCTGCCATGGTCTTTGACTAGGAAAGTGTTTGGGGCTTTCCCTGGGGAGGGAGAATTTGGGTCTAAGGGGTTCTCTTTCAGGGGTCTTTGCAGGCAGAACAGTGTGAAATGACTTCAATCAAAGTGTGTGGAACTCAGTTCCAAGAAGGGAATCTCCTGGTAGCAAAAGAGAAAGCTAAAACAGAAGACTAAGGGGTTAACAGGTGCCTCCTCTCAGTACTCTTCAAGAACAAGATTAATTCCTGGTTTATAGTCCTAGGACAGCTAGGTGGTAAGTGGATAGAGTGCCAGGCCTGGAGTCTGAAGACTCCTCTTCCTGAGTTCAAATCGGCCTCAGACACTTGCTAGCTGTGTGACCCTGGGCAAGTCACTTCACCCTGTTTGCCTCAGCTTCCTCATCTGTAAAATGAGCTGGAGAAGGAAATCGCAAACCACTCAGTGTCTTTGCCAAGAATCACACAAGACTGAAAAACAACTGAACAGAATACAGTCATAGGATCATGAAGCTAGAGCTAGAAGGGACTTTAGAGTCCATTTTATAGACGATAAAACTGAGATCCATCAGGCTCCCCTCCTCTCTCACCATCCTTCCTTCCTTTTTGCAGGTCAGCTATGGACAGGCACCAGGCCTGGGTCCCAGAGACAAAATTAGTCACCCCCCTTTCCATCCCTGGTCGTTTGACCCTGGGCTTTGCAGTTCTTTTTTTCTTCCACATCTCCCCATTTCCCACTCCACAGCCTGTGTGTGTGTGTGTGTGTGTGTGTACCTGAGCATATATGTGTGACTGTGTACCTGTGAGTAAGAATGTGTGTGTGTAATGTGTCTGTGCATGAATGTATGTATATCCACATAGATGTATGTGTTTGTGTGTGTGTGCCTGAGTAAGTCTGTGTGATCGTGTGCTGGTGTGTTAGCCTATGAATGTGTGTGTGACAGGTGAGCACCAGACATTCCTCCCCCGGGTCCTGGCTGCTGTCATGCTGAGCTGACTGCTGGCGGCTGCAGTAGTTTCAGAGATGGGCTCTGTTTTGTGTGCCATTGGGGCAGTGACTGGAGGTGGGTGGGGTGGGGGAAGTTGGGGGGTGGTTAGGGGATTTATCCTTTGCTCTTTTCCCCTCCCTTTTTTCCTTTCTTCCTTTTTATTGGGTCATTAAAAATGGACCCCGGTGGTTTATGAGCCGATGGTCCCCCCCTTTAATGTCTCTGCTCCCTTGGCTCCATCATTATCTCCCTCCACAGCCTCTGGTAATTCGATGCCAATCAGAATTTGGGGGCTGTGGCTGCAGGGATCAAAGATGCTGCAGCCAGTGAGCTCAGACTTCAGTGTCGTGGCTTCCGGGAGGGATGTGTGTGTGTGTGTGTGTGTGTGTGTGTGTACTGGCTACCTTTGTGGTTCATTTCCCAGTCCCTTGGGGCCCAGAGAGCAGAAGTAATAGGTGAGGGCAGCTCCTAGAACACTTCCCCCATGACATAGCCCATGGACAACTCCTCTGTATCTTGGTTAATTCTTCTTTGGTTGCTGATGAGTCCTTCCAGAAGGCTTGCTGGGTGCTCAGGGCAATACTCAGCAGTCTCAGAGACATCACTTTCCTTGGGTGGGGGAGGTTAGATTTACAAATAGGGAACAATTAAATAGTAGGATATTCATTATCAAATGACAGCATCTCCTAAGGATTAATGCCTAGGAATTCAGGAAATGGGGAGGAATGAGTGGAATATGTAAGGGGGATTAGACTTGTTCTGGGTAGATTCTGAGGAGTAGAATCAATGGGGGTGAGTTACAGGAAACAACATCTCTGCTCAATGTAAGGAAAAGTTTCCAAAGAGTTCGAACTGTCCAATAATGGAGTAGACTTTCTTGAAAGGTAGTGAGTTCCCTGTCATTGAAAGTCTTCCAGTTGAGACTTGATGGGTGTATTGGAGCAGAGATTTCTGTTTCATGGAAGAGTGGGACTGATGGGCCTCTGAGGTTCCTTCCAGCCCTGAGATTCTGGGATTCTATGACTACCCTGTGATCAATGTGAATTCAAGTAGAGATACCCACTTATTCACCATCTGTAATGGTAAAATGACGAACCACTCATTTATTCAACATTCAACAAGCATTTATTAAGTGCCTACTTTAAATGCCAGACAAGGTACTAGGTGACAGGGCTATAGAAGAAAAAAGGAAAACCAAAAGGAAACAGTTCCTGCCCTCAAGGAATCTGCGTTCTATTTGAGGGAAACATGAACATACATAAATAAACTCATGAGGACATACAAAGTAATTTTGGAGTAGGGAAGGGTACTAGCCACTATCATAAAAAAATGGTTTAACTGTGATTGCTAAGTCACTGTCAGGAATACTTTAAAGTTCACGGAGAATGAGAAAGGTACTACAAGAATGGAGAAGGGTGAATGTAGTACTGATTTTTGAAAAAGGAGAACAAGCAAAGCCTGCTCACTGTAGGCCAGCGAGCTTGACTTCAATTCTAGGGAAAATTCTAGGCAGGATCGTTAAAGAGATATTTGGGGAACATCTATAAAAGGAAGTGGTGATCACAAAGGTTCAGCATAGCTTTATCAAGAACAAGTTATGCCAGACTAACCTCATTTCCTTTTTTGACAGGATTAGTAATCTAGTAGGTGAAGGGAATGCTGTGGATCTCTCTCTCTCTCTCTCTCTCTCTCTCTCTCTCTCTCTCTCTCTCCCTCTCTCCCCTCTCTGTCTCTCTCTGTCTCTCTTTCTATGTCTTCATCTCTCTTCTCTCTGTCTCTGTCTCTGTCTTTCTCATTTACCTAGATTTTAAGGAAGACTTTCACAAAGTATCTCATCCTATGTTTGCGAAGAACTATGGATTAGGCAAGAATGCAATTCAATGGATTCAGAACCGGTTAGATGCCCATATTTAAAAAGTAATCACTCATGATTCAATATCAATATGGCAAGAAGTCTCCAGTGGAAGGTCCCAGGGATCTGACCTTGGTATTTTATTGTTAATATTTGTGTCAGTGACTTAGATAAAGGCATACACGGTATGCTTATCAAAATTACAGATAAAACAAAGTTGGGAGGGATAGTTAACACACTGGATGGCAGAGTCAGGAGCTATCTCACTTCACGACCTTGTTGGTTCCTTTGGGTTCAGCTGCCATTGATATGCAGATAATTCTACTTCCATATACCCAGTCCCAGCTTCTCTCCTGAGTCCCAGTGTCCCTTCCCAGCTGCCTATTGTACATTTCAAACCGGATGTTCCATAGGCATCTCGAGCTTGAAATCTTGAAAACAGAGCTCATTATCTTTCCCCTAGGCCTTTCTCTCTTCCAGTTTTCTCTTGTTACTGTTGAGGGCGCCACTATTCTCTCAGTCACACAGGTTTGAAACCTGGCTCAGCCCGGACTACTCACTCGCTCTATGTGTCCGGTCAGTTGGCTGTCATTTCTACCTTCACAACTCTCGCATACCTGATTCTATCTCTCCAGACTCTAAGCTCCTTGAGGGCAGGGATTGTCTTTTGGTCTCTTTTTGTATCCCTAGTGCTTGCACGGTGCCTGGCCTGGAGTAAGTGCTTAATAAATTTTAAAAATGTTTATTGATTGATTGAGCTCCACTCACACAGCTATCATACTAGTAGGAAGGGATGAGCATTTAATAAGTGACTACTCTGCTAAGGACTTTGCAAATATACCTCATTTGGTCCTTACAAGAACCCTGGGAGGTAGGTGCTCTTATGATCCCCAGTTTGCAATTGAGAAAACTGAGATTGAGAGAAATTATGGGATTTACTCAGGGTCACATAGCTTGTAAGTGTCTGAGGCTGGATATGAATTCAGGAATTCAGGTCTTCCTCATGTAGGGGCAGCTAGGTGACACCACAGTGCACAGAGTGCCAAGCCTGGGGTCAGGAAGACTCATCTTCCTGAGTTCAAATATGAGCTCAGATTCTTACTATCTGTGTGACCCTGGGCAAGTCCTTGACCCTGTTTGCCTCAGTTTCCTCATCTGACAAATGAACTGGAGGAAGAAATGCCAAACCATACCAGTATCTTTGCTAAGAAAACTCCAAATAGGGTTGCAAAGAGTTGGATGTGATTGAAAACTGAACAACAAAGGCACAATATGAGCTAGCACATGATGGGACAGACAAAAAAGCTAATGCCACCTCGAGTTGCATGAAGAGGGGCAGAGGTTCCAGAAGTGACTGGTAGTACGGGCATGAGTCTCTGACAACTGTTACAGTATTTCTTGAAGAACCTGCCTACCAGCAGGAGGATGAACACAAGAAATATCTGCCATGAGGAGGACAGTGCAGAGGCTAGGTGAACAGCAGAAAACCTATTTGGTAATCGACAGATTGCTTCACATTCCAGTGTTTGCGACTCATCTTCTTGGAAGATTGTAACAGTCAATCAACAGTCCTTGCTTTCAAGGAGCTCACAGTCCAATGGGGGAGAGAAAATGGAGATGAGAACGTTCAAAGAAATACATACAGGATAAGCTAGACACAATTTCAGAGGGAGGGCACTAGCATTAAGGGGTAATCTAACATTTATAGAGCTCTTTAAGGCTGGTGTAATAGTATTGAGAAGCAGTAATAATGACTAACAAATAATAGCTAATATTTGTATGTAACAGTGGTTGTAAGTTTCTGATTGTTTAAGTCTTCTCCATGTGTGCTATGAATCTTCTTGTCTTCTTGCATTTCATATGTATATGTAGGAAATAAATCCTTGTCTTGCGCCTGCTTTATATTGTGTGTTGAATGCCTTTTTATTCCCCAGTTTGGGGAGACCCAGACATGACCCAAATGTAGGCTATAAGTAATTCTTCCTTAGAGCAATAGGGTAAAGGTAGAAGAAGCCAAAAAAAGATATTAGGTAAAAAGGGAGTCTAACTCTCCTCAAAATTCGTCTTCCTGAGTTCAAATCCAGCCTCAGACACTTACTAGTTATATGACCCTGGGCAAATCCCTTAACCCTGTTTGCCTCAGTTTCCTCATCTGTAAAATGAGCTGGAGAAGGAAATAGTCAATCACTCTTGTATCTTTGCCAAGAAAACCCCCAATGGGGTCACAAATAGTCAGACTTGACTGAAACAACAGCATGACTTTCCTCATAACCACGCTCCCCCAGGACTGAGCCCAGTCCAGAAGGCAGGTATGGGTCTCTTGGTGGAAAGGGAGTGGGTGCAATGTCCCAGACCCGTGGACCCAGTGGTGGTTCTTAATGTTAGACACATAATTATAATACAGGGATAAATTCTACAGAAGCTCTGTAGGCGTTAAGTGCTATAGGCCCAAAGTGGCTTTTGAACTGGCTCAAAGGATGGGTAGGAACTTTGACGGGTGGTTGGGGGGCATTGAAAGGGGAGGCAGTAGTATGGACAAAGGGGCAGCGGTGGGAATTCTTTCCAGGAAATGGCAAATATGCTGGTTTTGCTGAAATAAAGAGTTTGTAAAGGGGAGGAAATTGTCAATAAGCCTTGAGAAGTAGTTTGGGATCAGTGTAGAAGGCCTTGAATGCCAAGCAGAGGAGTGTGTGCTTGTTTTCTGGAGGCAGAAGGGAGCCACAGTTTTTGAGCAACCTCAGCACAGCAGAATGGGGAAATAGATTGAGTCAGTCTGGGACTTATTCTCTGTGAGTCCTCGGGCAAGCTGCTTGACCTTTCTGAGACTCAGTTTCTAACTTGGTGAAATGAGCTGGTTGGATAAGACAACTTTTAAGTCCCTGCTTGAAATTCTCTGAGCCCATGTGGGCACTCTCATGGTGGCTCCACTGGGGTGGAGAGAGGATAGAGGTGGGGACTGATTGAATGGAGGGGGATCCTGTTTTCTTGGGAGGAAAGAAAAGGAATCAGCAGAAATTTCTTCTCTCTGAGTTCCTTTAGACTTCTTCTCTGGACAAGGATGGAATGAAATACCCCTGGTCCTGGGGACATATTTGGCTCCTAAAACTCTGGAGGTCGTGGGAAGGGCCCATGAAGGTGTCCCTAACCTGGGAATCCTGTGATTTCTTATCACCCCTCCAAGCAGAGGGCTAACTAGTAACTAGCCCTGGCTCAGACGGGGGTCCTCCCTCTTGTCTGGGTCACGTCTGGGCCACTGTAGTCAAGCGGACGGGGCACTGGGCTACTATTTAGGAAGACTCAATCCCTTTCAGTGCCTTGGTGGGGCCCTAGGCTGATCTCCCTTCCTCGATCCAGCTCCACAGAACACAACATAGGATGTTAGAACTAACATCGAATAACCTAGAATGTAACCAGGAATGTTAGGACTAGAAAAGACCTTTAAAGATCACTTTGACTGAGCCCTTCCCTTCCTTTCTCTCACTTTATAGATGGAGAAACAGAGATCCAGAGGGGACCTGATTTGACCCTCTCTAGGCAACTGGTGGCAGATCTCGGACTGAAGTCCTGATCTCCTGACTCTCAGGACAGGGCTTGTTCTTCCTACATTGGTCTCTAGTCTCTGTTTCCCAGTGTGGCAATGGATTGTGCACGTGTTGACATGTGCTCATGTAGACATGGGACAGAGCAAGGTCTTTTTTAGCCTTTCTCTTTTTAGGTCATTTGTAATGACTACTTGGTAGGAATTTGGGGGTGGGGAATTTGAGGGAAGACCCTCTGCCTCCCACTGACACACCTACTCTGCCTGCCTACTTCTCCTGGGTGCCTTTGGGCCTCAGTCTTTCCTTCTGGGAGATGGGTAGGATCATTAAGCCTCTGAAGGGAGAACCAGTGGAAAGAGCTCTGAGCTCTGCTAGGAAAGTTCCTTAGAGATTGGGGAATCATTTCCTTCGTCCTGAGGGCCAGGTTTCTCCTTGTTCCTTTGTGGCCCTTTCATCCCTCCCTGACACGGAGCAAGCCAGGACGTATATAGCCTCCACCCAGAGTCACTGTACATAAGCAGAGTGGAGCTGCTGGCCACCCAGGAGCCTCTGGGTCTGTGTGACAACCAGCCCCAGATAGAGATGTGAAGGAAAAGCTGGAAACAGAACAAGACAAAAAGCAACAGAAAATGTTTTCCTGGAGGATTTTAGGGGTTTTCCTCTTTAAAAAGGAACGCAATCATTTCCCCCTAAACTCTTTTGGGCCTTTACATTCCTAAATATACCAAAGGCAGTAACTTCTGTAAAGGGGTCTAAAATGAGTTTAGCAGCTATTTATATTTCCCCCAAGATTTCTGTTTCCTACCAACTCTGCCTCCCCCAAATAATTCTCTCCATGGCTTCAGAATTCCTAGAAACTTTCCATCTGAAGCCAATTCCCTGCCCCTCCCAGCCCCAGTCCAGTAGGGAGGGTCCCAGTGATTTAGAAAGTGTGGGTGGGGAATTCTCCCTCTTCCCCTCCCTGGCCTTGCTCTGTGCCCTTGGAGAGGATTGTTTGTAGGGCCCAGGTCCTTCAGAGAGTAGGGCAGCATGGAAATCCCCAGGGGCCCTCTCCCCTTCTAGGCATCAGGGTGCTATCCCCGGGCTGGTGTTAAGGATAGAGGGAGACAAATGCCCCCTGCCAGAGCAGCTGCTGAGGCTGGCAAGGGCCAGGGAGGAGGGGTCAGTCTAAAAATTCCAAGCCAGAATCTCAGTCTGGGGCTCTAATCACCCTCCTTCCAGCACCAAATCCCATGTCTCTCACTGAGGAGGAAGGGAGTATGCAGGGGGAGAATTTCTCATCCATGTTCATTGGAGCTGTTCCACTCTCCAAAGGTCAGTACTTGGCTGGAGCCAGCTTCCAGGGAGAACCTTTGCTAAAAGCCCTCTTCCTCTCCTCCCCAGGGATCCAGGAGCCCCCCACCTTCACCCCCCTCTGCCTGGCAGAGGTCTGTAATTAAAGGTCAAAGGAAATTGTGCTAGAAACCTGAGGGACCTGGTACAGCCTCCCTGTTTGGAGAAACCAGATCCTAGCTCTCCAAACAGACCCCTCCTGGCTCACTGTCCTCCCTTGCCCCTGCCTCGGAAGCTCTGCCTCATTCCTTGCCAGAGAGGGCCTGCCTTTTTCCAATTCTGAGCCTCATTTTACTTGCCCCCCTAAAATTAGAAGATAATGTCTGTCTTTCCCGCCCCCTCCTCCTAAAAAAAATTACCTCCCTTACCTCAGAGGCAGAAAGTACAGCAAAGAGAGCGCTGGGCAGATACTTAGGAGGACCTTGAGTTCAAATCCTGCCTTAGATATTTACTAGCTGTGTGACTCAGCCAATCACTTGTAGCCTCAGTTTCCTCATCTGTAAAGCAGGGCGAATAACAGCACCTACCTTGTAGGGTTTTTTGGGGATCAAAAGAGATAGCCCACCTTAAAGTGCTTTAATATCCAGCATTAATGCTAGGTATGACTATGGTTATTGTCGGGACCGCCATGGTCAGAGGGTTTGGCCCAGAACAAAGAGTTTTCAGAGTCTAGAGGCTCTGGGTTCAGGTTTCCATTCTGCCGCTTAATCCCTGTGTGACCTTGGCCGAGCCGATTCATCCTTTTAAGCCAAAGTTTCTTCATCTGTACATTGTGGGGGGGTAGGGTGGGGGATGGGTGAGACGGCCTCTAATTCGAATTTTCTCGCTCTGAATCTATACTCCTCCCCTGGGATCGAGTCAGAGTTTGGAGCGTCAGCAGCAGGATCATAGGGACCCAGGGCTGGGGACGGTGGGAGTGAGGAGCTACAGCTCCTGTCTCAGGCTGGGACACCGATTTCCCAGCTGACCGTTATCACTCATGTCTGCTCCTGTGCCTCAGTTTCCTTCTCAGTAAAGAAGAGAAAGCGAGCCGGAGATTCTCCAGGTTTTTCGTACTGTCCTGAGAATATTCTGGCTGGAGAATCAGGGAGTGAGATGAGTGGGGGCAGGGAGGAGGTTCTGTCTCCCTGAGGGTAGGGGCAGCCTAGGAGAATGAAAAGGAGTCACCAAAAGGCGTTTAGAGAGGGGGTGTAGTGTGTAGGCACAGACTATTCTGCCCTGACATACCAGGGAGCCAACAGGCTGAATGAGTGTGTCTAGATGAACCTCGAGGTTTTTTTTCTTATCTCCAGCTGGTTAGCCCCCAACACGCTTCTTTTTCGTCACTCGATGCCCCTCTGCATCAACCCCTCACGCTCTTCCATCCTAAGTTAGAGGCAAAGCCTCTGTGCCTCTCAATGACTCTGGAGAGAAAGCCAACTTTCAGGCCTTTGCTCAAGCTGCTCCAGCAGCCTGGACCACCCTTCCCTCCTCTCTTTGTCAAATTCCTACCCATCCTTTCCAGCCCAGCCCCTGATCCCCCTTTAGTAATGGCCTAGCTCCACAGAGCTCTAGTAACCTGATCAAGGCCACACCTCTAGTAGACGTCTGAGACAGGATTTGAGCCCGGATCTTCCTGCTTTCCAGGTCCAGTACTCCATGAACTACATACACCATGCTGTCTCTTTGTAGTAAAGAGACATGGGACAGTTAGGTGGCACGGTGGATGGAGTGCTGGGCCTAGAGTTAGGAGAGCCTGATTTCAAATCTAGCCTCAGGCACTCATTAGTTGTATGACCCTGGGCAAGTCACTTAACTCTAATTGCCTCCCCCCAGCATAAAAAAAAAAAATAAAGAGATGACATATACCCAGAACCTACCATAGGGATGGTAGATCTGAGTATGAAATTTTGCTTCTTTGGTTGGACCACACATGCCCTCTTTCAAGCTCTCGTCTTGGGACTCAGGCAGCTTCTCCTTTGAGACCCAGTCCCAGGCTCAATACAGGCAACACCAATTCTTTCTACCGTGTGTTCAGAGCTACCGCCGCCCCTCAGTGGCGGGGAGGAGGGGAGGGTGTGGAGGGGCAGAGAAATACTCTTCTGCCTCTCTTCTTAGAAGTCCAGGGGAGTCTGAGTCTCTATTTCCCAAGTCCAAGAGTGAAGGGAAAAGAAGACGGAATCTTTTCTCCTCTAGAGGGAGGATTTTCCTGGTGCCATCACTAGTCAGTTTTTGCCATGGAGTTGGGGAGAAGGGAGGGCAGCTTCCCTCTATCACAGCAGGCAGGGCCATACATACCCTGCCTGACATTTGTATGTAACTTCAATATTAGGCACTCCCCGTACCCACGTCCCTCTCCCTCCCCATCCTGCCCAGGGTCTTTCTCCCTCATCCACTCCCTTAGGGCTGGGTTTAAGGCAACATGGCGCTTTGTGTTTATGAATGATGCTCAGCTTGTAACCCCATTAGTGAGCTTCCTACCACATTACCCTACCAAGAAAGGGCAGGGGAGAAGGAGAGAATGAGCATTTATTAAGTACCTACTGTGTGCTAGGCATTATGCTAAGTGTTTTTTACAAATATCTCATTTGACCCTCACAACTACTCTTTAAGGTCGGTGCTATCATTATACCCACCTCACAGTTGAGTAAACAAAGACAAACAGTGGTTAAGTGACTTGCCCAGGGTCACATAGCTAGGAAGTATCTGAGGTCACACTGGGTTTGAATCCTGGATCAGACACTGACTAGCTGTGTGACCCTGGGCAAGTCACTGAAGTAGTGTACACTGGAGTACACTAGAAAACACAGACCTACCTCAGGGTCTTCCTTATTCCAGGGGCAGCACTCCCTAAGTATTGGGCCACCAGGTTGCCTCTAAGGCAGAAGAATTTTGGGGAAGAAGTGGCGGGTAAGAGTTTGAACTAGGTTATAGGATCATCAAGGAGGTTCCCCACCTTAGCCACTGCACCAGATTTCCTGGTCCTATTATTTCAAAGCCCAATCAGGAGACACACTCTCTGGGTCACCCTTTGTGGGAGCAGATCCCATGATGTCTCCTGTCTGCTCTACTTTTGGAAAGCGGGCGCCTCTGGGAATTCATCCCCAACCCTCCCACTGCCTTCCCTACGTACCACACAGACAGGCAGGTATAGTGAATAGAGACAGTCTCAGAGGCAGGAAGACCTGGGTTCTGGACATGCCTCTGACTTATACTTGGGTGTGTGAAGACCTTGAGTGAGCGACAACCTCTCTGATCTGGATAACCCTCTACTATCTTTGTTAGAGGGAATTTTCTCACTGGGAGATCCCAACGCCAATGTAATCAAAAGAAGGGAATTCTTGAAAAGTCTATGTATTATTTACTTATAAACAACCTCATGTTGTTTTCTTCCGATAGAATGCCAGCTCCCTGAAGGAAGGGACCATTTTATTTTTGTCTTTGTAACCCTAGTTTCTAGCACAGTTCTGAACACATAGTAGGAATTTTAAAATGTCTGTTGAATGAATGAATGAACTAATGGATGAGACCTGTGGGAACCATCCTGAACTTCATCGAAGGGAACAGGACAAAGCTGGAAAACAAGGGCGTTAGCATAGACCCTGTCCTAGATTCCTCCCCGCTCTTGAATGCTGTGCGGAACTTCCGCAGCCCTTGTGGCTTTCACCTCTTGAAATCTGCTCTCTCCCCATATTGAGTTCTTTTTGTTGTTTGGATTCTGCCCCCCCTCCCCCGCCGCCCCCTTACCCCATCCCTGCACACACGAAAACCTTCTAACCTTTATCTTCCTGGGCCTGAGCCCCCCTCCCTCTTAACTTGGGTCTGCTCAGATGACTGCTATCGTCTTTTGCAGAGCAAAAAGGCTCAGTTTCAGGGTCAGGGGCTTGGGCTCCCAAGGCCAGCAGAGCAAAGACAGTTTGCCAACTCCTCTCTCTCTCTCTCTCTCTCTCTCTCTCTCTCTCTCTCTCTCTCTCTCTCTCTCTCTCTCCCTTTCCCCCCTCTCCACTACAGGGGATCCAGGCAGAAAGACTGAAAGGAGACCCTATTAACATTCATGGGGAGCAGCACCCTGAAGCTCAGAGATAAATGGGACAGAGCCAGGGGGATGGCTGAAGGCGCCATTGGCAAATGAAAGCAGAGGGAAAGAGCCAAGCACCAGCAAACAGGCAGAAGGCAGCCAACAAGGGCAGGACTGAGGACATTGGGATGGAGTGGGAGAGAGGGGAGGGTAGCTTCCCTCTGTCACAACAGGCAAGGCCATGCATACCCTGCCTGATGTTCAGAAGTAACCTCAATATCAGGCACTCTGTGTACCTATATCCCTCTCCCTCCTCATCTGGCCCAGGGTCTTCCTCCCTCATCCACTCACTCAGGGCAGTGTTTAAGGTCACTGGGCCCAGCTGACTGATCCCCTTGGAGCCACTTTCCACTCCTATGGGGTTGGGGGATGGGGGCAGGAGGGAACTTCCCTCTTAGGACCCAGGGCTCTGAGCTACTGACCTCAGCAGCTCTGAGATCCCTTAGGGTTCTCCGGGCAGCTGGTAGAGGAGGACAACTGAACCAGCCTCCTGCTCTAAGTCCACTCCACACTGTGCCCTGGCTCCCGCTCCCAGCTGTCTCCTGGACATGGGAAAATCCAATTTTCCCTCTAATTGCAGCCAGCCTTGGCGATAGAGCAGACAGCCCATTCTGGTTGCTTCCTGGTCTGCCCGGCTCATCCCCTGGCCTATCTCCTTTTCCTCTGCCTCTGCTTCCTGGCTACCTCCTTGCTTCCTCTCTTAGAACCTACCTCCTACTGATGGCCTGTGCGGGGGTGGGGGTGGGGGTGGTGCCAAAAAAATAGCCATCCTGTGTCCCCTGTTGGCGCCTTACTGCCTTGGTCACCCACGTCAGCCTGCGCCATACATCATGTTCCTATGGCCGGGGGAGCCTCGTGTGCTGGAGATGGAGGGGGGAAGGGAGGGAGGTTGTGGCGAAGGCCGTGGGCTCCCGGATGCAACCGTCCTTTCAGCAGGAGATGACAGGTTGTAAGAACAACAGCTTGAATTACCGAAAGAACTTTCCCCACTGAGTTAATCTGCAATGGCTGTAGGTGACCTTCTGGAGACGGCGATTAATCATGGGCCCGGTGGCGGGCTCCTCGCTAGACGGAACCCTTTGGGGGAATACTAATTCTACTGCAAGATAAATCATAATTTGACAATAATCATCTGCCCTAATCACTCCAATTCTTCCATTTAATTATTTGTATACACCATGTTCCATCAGTACAAACACCCGCTGGCTTGGGATGGGGGGGTGGAGATAGTGGGTGGGAAGGTGGCATGGCCACTGCCTGGAGACCCTCACTGACCTTTGCCTTCGCCTGCTCCTTCCCTTCCTGTCCATCAGCCTGATCAGCGTGTGTGTGTGTGTGTGTGTGTGTGTGTGTGTGTGTGTGTGTGTGTGTATAACCACTTAGATTCACTCCCTCTGGCACTGGAAGGGAGAGCCCCTAAATATCATCTACTCCAATCATCTACTTCCAATCAATTTTATGGGGAAACTGAGTCTTAGAGAGAAGCAGCTTGCTGGCCTTTACACTGTAATAGTGCTCGCTTTTCGGTGGAAAACTCGGCAGTTCTGGAGTCATATGGCCTCTGCTGGAACTGTAGCACTTCCATTTCATCGATTACTTGTCTCACCACTCATGGCCTCAGTCTCCTTATCTGTCAAACAAAGGTGTTCAACTGTGTGGCCTCTAAGGTCCCTTCCAACTCCAAATCCCCTGATTTTAAGAATACTCTCAGAGTCAGAACCCTAGGTCATGGCTTCCCATCCCTGGCTTTGTAAATTATAAAGTGCAGGAGCTTGGTCGTCTTTTCCGAGATCCTGCTAGACTTCTCCTTACAAATTCCTTAGGTCTGACTTCATCGAGACTTGCTCAAGGTCCAGCTGCCAAATCTCTGGTGGAAAGTTCAGTAAAATTCAAGCACAGCTCAGAGTCAAAAGGCCTGGGTTTGAATCCCGGCTTTGCTGCTTACTGATGGTGAGTTCTTGGCCCAAGTCGATCGAGTCACCTAATATTGGTGTTTCTTAGCCTCAGTCTCCTCATCTCCAAAATGGGTGTCGGGGTGGGGATTGTCTGCACACCTTAAAGCACCATGGTTGTCATCCCTCCTCTCCTTCCCTTCCCCTCCCCTCCCTTCCCAAGCTCTTGGAAAGAAGGGCCTCCTTCCCAGTCTGCTCTGCTTAAGATGGTGTCTGCTTCTTTTCAGCTTCCTTCAAGCCTCCTTAAGCTCAGGTACCATGGCCTTGAAAAGGAAACTGACAATGAGTAACTTCATTTCAATGCAACGGTCAATTGTGGCTGCCAAGGCCTGCTCCCAAGGCTTCTCTGAAGGGAGGTGGTGGGCCACTGGTGTGGCATGACTCATACTTTTACAGACACAGACGAATGCATTGATGGATTTCATTTTACTATACTTCTTGGTTAATAATAATTGTGAACGTGCTTACTATGTGCTTTCCAAATATTAACTCATCTGATTCTCACAACCACCCTGAGAGGTGGATGCTACTATTACCCCCATTTTACAGATGAGGGAACTGAGGCAGGCTGAGGTTAAGTGACTTGCCTAGGGTCATACAGCCAATAAGTATCTGGAGCCACATTTGAACTCTGGATCTTTCTGACTCCAGGCCACAAGTGCTATCCACTTCACACCAGCTGCCTCAGGGAAGGTTCTGTTGGGTAGGTGGATAGGGTGAGTCACTGGGAAGGAACAGCAATGTTAAAAAAAAAAAAACATTAATAAAGCAATAAAAACTGTCAGAAAAGACTTCTTGGAGAAGGTGGCTTCAGAAGAAGGGGAGAGAGGAATGTTTGCTCATGTAGACAAAGTCAGTGTGGTCTTCCCTCTCCTCTCTGAGCTTTCTTTGTAGATCTGACTTCTCATACTTTTGTGTAAGGGCGTATAGTAGGCACCTAATAATAAATGTTTGCTTAATTGTTGAATGGGAGCAACGGCATCTCTCTCTCTTTCTCTCTCTCTGTCTCTCTCCCTCTGTCTCTGTCTCTCTTCCTCTCTCACTTTCTCTCTCTCTCCCAAGCCTCCACCCTGACTGTACCCAATCATGGACTCCTCACAATATTTCAGGCCCAAGATTCTGTCTGTGATGGACAGACTGAGTAGGGAAGGACTAGGGAGGGCCTGATTGTGCCCCTGAAATCATCCTTAGGGATTAGGAAAGGGCCCTAAACTGTGACGTAGTAGAAATTAGATTCAGAAGATCTGAGTTTTAGACATCGCTGTGCCCTTGTGTGACTTTAAGCAAGAGATTTTCCCTCTCTGGGCCTCTTGTCCTTATTCTCCAATGAGAAGGCTTAGACTAGGATCTCATTCTGATATCCTACGACAAATAGACCCAGTTTCTCTTAGTAATTCACGATAGCTCTAGCATACAGGAGTGAGAATAAAGGAGGGGCTTTCTTTTTTTTTCCAGTCCGGATGATGATGGTCGTTCTTACGGTCATGTTTTCTTCACTCTGTGGTCTCTTCCAGCTGGAAAACTATGATTCTGTGGCTCACAAGTTTTATTGTGTTCATCCACCTCCCGATCTCTACTACATACCCTACTTGTGTGACTCATTTCCTCTTTTTGGGTCTCAGTTTCCATTTCTGTAAAATGGAGGGGTAGGCCCTTGATCCAGTGTGTCTGCCTCTAGTACTATCCCCCAAGGAGATATTTTACAGTAAGGATAGACAGATGTCTCCATTGACAGAAGGAGAGATTTACATTTAAAAAAAAATAGCATTATCTGGCAAAGCAAAAAGCTGAAAACAAAATATATTTTCAATGATTGGGGTATGGTGGAAAAAATTATCCTATATGAAAATGGATGGTGACTCTTGAGGCTTGTGCTGGCCGTTGTAGGACAAAAGTTTGTAGTTGTGTGGCAGGTAGGTAGGTGTACGTAAAAAATGCAGGAATGTGGAATAAGGGTTGAGGTGATGTCTCATCTAACCCTTTTGTTTTTGCCCCAGGTTCATTTGCATGCCAATTAGACAGCTGAGGGGACCCTCTGCACTCTAGCCCTCACACTATTCCTGTGGGGTTTTATCTGGTGGAATCTCCAATATGAGGAGGTTTTGGGGAATACAAACCGACAATCAGAGATTTAACGGGAATTTTCTAACTCCAAGTTAGAGAATTAACTTGAGCCAGGACTCCAAGTTAGCACCAAGAAAAAAAGTAGTCCAAAAGGAGACCTTATTCCATGGCATTCTGTTGGCTTTGTTGGCTTCTTATCTGGGTGTGGTGGCTTATAACATTTATCTATGCACCGAAGGAGAGTTGGACCTCGCTGACCAGTGAGAGGCTTACTAACTGTTAAATCACAGCCTGTGGTAGCAGAGACCAACACATGGTCCTAGAGCATAGATTCCCAAAGTGGGCAATACAGCCCCCTGGGGGTGGGGGAATGGAATGATAGGGGGCCAGTAGTAGCCTCTGATGCAATTGGGGGGTGTTGAATAAAAATAAGGGTGTGGTGGAAGCATAAAGAAAGGAGATAAGAAAATTTTGAAAAACTGTTAGTATGTGTTTCATCCGTTGTGTAACAGAGTTAAAGTTGGGGTGATTACATTATTTTCCAAATAAACACACAAAATGCAAGTTATGACTGATCAGTGGTCAAGTCTGCCTACAGGTCTTAACAAGCAAGTGTTGGCAGGCAAGCACAGGGAAGCAGGAATATGTTCTTGGAATGACCTATTTACAATATGATACTATATCAAAATTTCAATGCAGGAAAAAAGCTGTAAATTTACAATAAATTATTAAATTTAAGATGTCTCATTTAAAAAAATTATATTTTTTGAAATGATGCAAATTAAAAAAAAACATTAAAGGGTTAAAGAAAGTAGATCTCCAGGGGGTCATTGAGTAATTTTGTTTTTGAAAAGAGGGTTGTAGGCCAATAAGTTTGGGAACCTCTGTCCTAGAGGCTGAAGGCAGTGATAGAGACCAGAGAAGATGCCTAGCAAAGAGTGGTGATGCTACGTTCCACAGCTGATATACGATGACATCACTTGCAGCTTGGTACACTTGGTAGCTTGACAATGCTGGAGACGTGAGTTGGCCTGGTCAGGTGTTCACTGTGACCAAATATATCCCTACACATGTATACCCTGTGAATGTGCCCTGGGCACATGGATATGGTGTGCCTGTGTGTGTGTGTGTGTGTGTGTGTGTGTGTGTGTCTCTCTCTCTTTACAAATGGTCCTTGGCAGCATATGTTTCTTAACGTGTGTCTCCATACGTGACCCTTAGTCACCATCATTTTCTGCATGTGTGCTCTCTACTACTAATGGTGTGGTAACATATGGGAGAATGTACTCCATGTGTATGAGGAGAAAATCTTGTCCCTTACATTGCTATGCCATTTAATTAAATGCCTGTTGCTTTGATCTAATATGATCTCTAGCTTATAAAAGTAAACCCATCGGTGGGGGAGCATTAGCTCTGGTTCGAATAGATGCTAAGGTGGCAATTTAGGGGGCTTGGGGAGGAAGGGGAAAGAGGTTTGGGAGGGTGGGAAGGGTGGAGGGAACTACATATAGAGGGAAGCCTTGGTACTATGATGGTACAGGAATATTATTGTGCTTATAAGAAATTCAGAGAAAGGTGAGTAGACTTCTATGAACTGATGCAGGGTGAAAAAATCAAACCCAACAAATAAAATGACTACAATGATGTAAATAAGGTCAACACTGAGAGGCAGCAAAATGAGTTAAATATTGTAGTCAATGACAGTACTACACTTTCAAAGTTAAAGGATATATTCTGCCTTTTGTTAATAAGCAGCAAGCTCATTATTTGTGAGGAATGTACTTTGTAGGGGGGTTTGTTGGGAAACATGTTTTTGTTTCAAAATAAAGTGGATTGGTAACTTAGAAAAATAAATATTACATAAAAATAAGGTAAAACAAAGGGGCTGGACTAGTCTCCAAGATCTTTTCTGGTTCTGACATTCTCAGTCATTGTGACATCGGGCTACTACTGTATTTTGGATGCCAGGCAGCTAGGTGGGTCAGTGGATAGAGTGCCAGGCCTGGAGTCAGGAAGACTCATCTTCCTGAGTTCAAATCTGGCTTCAGACAATGACTAGCTGTGTGACCCTGAGTAAGTCACTTAACCTTGTTTGCCTCAGCTTCCTTGTCTGCCAAATGAGCTGGAGAAGGAAATGGCAAACCATTTCAGTATCTCTGCCAAGAAAACCCCAAATGGGGTCTTGAAGAGTCAGACACAACTGAACAACAGAAATTTTGGATGGAGGGGTCATGCCCCTCAGAGATTCTTAGTAAGCTCTTGATTTATGGAGGGTACACTGTGGAAAAAATAAAAACAAAACCAAAAAATGTCATCTAAACAATTTTTAAAAGATTGGGTATTCTCCGGAAAGCTGAGTAAACACATACTTAGGTCTTATTTTTACTCCAGCATAAAGGAAAACTGACCCAGTGACAATGCCTGACATCATATACTGCATACCATGCCTGTGGTTCTCCTCTTCTCTAAGGGGAGGAGCAAGATGTATTTTAACATTCATTCGCTTGGGCTGAGAATGGCCATTATGATTAATGAAAATTTGGCTACCTTTTGGTTCTGTTTCATTTCTATATTTATCATCGTGTATATTGTTTTCCTGTTCATTCTTACTTTGGTCTCTATCAATTCATACACATTTTTCTATGTTTCTCTTTGTCGTTGAGTTGTGTCTGATTTGTTTTGATCCCGTTTGGGGTTTTCTTGGCAAAGGTACTAGAGTGGTTTGCCATTTCCTTCTCCAGCTTATTTGACAGATGAGGAAACTGAAGTAAACAGGGTTAAGTGACTTGCCCAAGGACACACAACTAGTGTCTGAGGCCTGATCTGTACTCAGGAATCTGAGTCTTCTTGACTCCAGGCCCCATGCTCTATCCATTTTGACATCTAGCTAGCATTCTGCTTGTCATTTCTTATGGCTCAATGATAGTTAGGTGGCATAATAGGTGGAGTGTTGGAGTTGGGAAGATCTGAGTTCAAATCCAGCCTTAAATGTTTATTTGCTGTGTGACCCTAATCAGGTCACAACCTCTCTCAGCTACTTTTTCCTCATCTGTAAAACTAAAGGTTTGGTTCTTTCAACTCTAAACCTGTGATGTTAAAATACACTAAATTTGTTCATCCATTTCTTAAGCTTTGGTCTCCATTTAGTTCCTGGTTTTTGCTATCACACCAAAAAATGCAGCTATGAATTCAATTAATACTTGTGGTATACTCCTTTCCCAAATGTGGTGTTTTTATTTTTTTTTAATTAATTTATTTTTAGTTTTCAACATTCACTTCCATAAGATTTTGAGTTTCAAATTTTCTCCTCCTCTCTCTCCTCCTCCCTCCCCATGACGGCGTGCAATCTGATGTAGGTTCTACTTTTACATTCATATTAAACATATTTTCACATTAGTCATGATATAAAGAAGGATTAGAACTAATGGGAGGAACCACGAGAAAGAAGGAGCAAAACAAAACAACAAAAGAAAAGGAGAGCAAATAGTGTGCTTCCATCGCATTCAGACTCCAAAGCTCTTTCTCTGGATGTGGTTGGCATTTTCCATGGAGTCTTTTAGAGTTGTCTTAGGTCCTTGCATTGCTGAGAAGAGCTAAGTCTATCAGTCAGTCATTGAACACTGCGGCTGTTACTGTGTACAGTGTTTTCCTAGTTTCGCTCATTTCACTCAGCATCAGTTTGTGTGAGTCTTTCCAGATTTTTCTGAAGTCCACTTGCTCATCATTTCTTATTATATTCATTATCATATAATGCTATGTAAGAATAATATATATAACATATAAGAATATGACATGCAAGAATAATATTCTTATTACATTTCTTATTATATTCCATTACATTCATATACCATAACTTGTTCAGCCATTCCCCAATGGATGGGCATCCCCTCAATTTCCAATTTTTTTGCCAGCACAAAAAGAGCTGCTATAAATATTTTTGTACATGTGGATCCTTTTCCCATTTTTATGATCTCTTTGGGATACAGACCTAGAAGTGGTATTGCTGGGTCAAAGGGCATGCACAGTTTTATATAGCCCTTTGGGCATAATTCCAAATTGCTCTCCAGAATGGTTGGATCAGTTCACAACTCCACCAACAATGTATTAGTGTTTCAACTTTCCCACATCTTCTCCAGCATTTATCATTTTTCTGTTTTGTCAATCTGATAGGTGTGATGTGATACCTCAGAGTTGTTTTGATTTGCATATGTCTAATCAATAGTGATTTAGAGCATTTTTTCATATGACTATAGATAGCTGTAATTTCTTCATCCGAAAACTGCCTGTTTATATCCTTTGACCATTTATCAATTGGGGAATGACTTGCATTCTTATAAATTTGACTCAGTTCCCTATATATTTTAGTAATGAGACCTTTATCAGAGACATTGGTTGTATAAATTCTTATCCACTTTTCTGCTTCCCTCCTAATCTTGGTTGCATTGGCTTTGTTTGTGCAAAAACATTTCGATTTCATGTCATCAAAATTATCCATTTCATAATGTTTTCTAGCTCTTGTTTGGTCATAAATTCTTCCATTCTTAATGTGGTATTATTTTTAGTGAAAAGATAGAAATGAAGGGATGTGCTGGTAAATGTTCAACAATCAGCTTCCAAAACAAAAAAATGAAGAAATGTACTAATGACATACTTTTAAAGTTTAATCCAAATGATCAACATTTTCTCTATTACTTTTTTAAGCACAGACAATAGAACAATAATTCAAGCCACAATTTGTAGGGTTCGTTCATTTCCCTGGTAGAACTGAGCAATCTGCTCTTGGGTGCCCAATGAGCTGGTTCCAGCCACCACTGGGAATGAAGGACAGGTGCTTTGACCCTCTTGTCCTGAACAGTATTGACAGCCAGGCAGCTGCAGATCTCTATATACAGAGCTAATGGGGGAGACGACTGGCCTTTCTGAACCCTAGCCTCCTTAAATTTGCTCAGGGCATTTTCTTCCTGGGGGAGGAGGGAGAATCCTTCTTTATGTCTAACCTTCTGCTCTCCAAGGGCATCCTCTTGTAGCAGTCTTTGCCTTATTCTTGCTTCGGTAGACTGGAAGAAGCTTTCCTCACCACGTCCTCTGTCCAGTAATCCTTTTCTACCATTGGGGTTTCCTTTAGCTTTGTCTTCTTTGGGTTCCGAATAGAGAATTTGGGCATCAGAATTGTTTGTTTTGGTTTTGGAAGCAATCCGAGTTAAGCGACTGGCTCAGTGTTACATACCTAGTAAGTATCTGTGATCACATTTGAACTCAGGTCCTTCTGACTCCAGCGTCAGCGCTCTATCCACTGTGCCACCTGGCCGCCTGGGCCCAATTAGAATTGTTCAAGGACCTCAAAGCTTCTCTTGGGTTAGAATCTTGGACTTGGAGTTTGGAAACCTAGCTTCAAATCCCAACTCAGACATTTATTTATTTGTATTTATCCTTATTTTTATCTAGAACTTCTGTTTCTACACCAATTAGCATAATGAATAAAGTGCTGAATTTGGAGTCAGGAAGGCCTGAATTCAAATCATACCCCAAACTTGCTAGTTGTAGGATTCTGGACAAGTTACTCAATCACTCTGGGCCTCAGTTTCTCCAGCTGTTAAATGAGGGAGGTAGACTAGATGGCTTTTAAGGTGCCTTCCAGTTTTAGATACACGGTATGTATATGTGAATTTACATATAGTATTTGCATGTGACATTGTGGTTACTGTTTGTCCTTCATTTCCAGAGAGGGCTGATAACATCATGAGGTGATGTCTTGACTTGTCTGTGACCTGGATTTAAGGGAGGCAGAATTGCACAGTCTCGAGTCATCAAAGTCCAGTGAAAAGACAGAGGTCAAGAAGCAGTGGATGACCTTAGCGTCCTTGGTCAAAGGGATTGACCTTGGTCAATGTCCGACCGAGCTCCGAGGGCTCCGTGGCACCTGCTTCCACAACCTTCATGGCTATTGGAACATTGTTCTCATCCACCCATTCTGCCAGAGGAAGCCTTCACATGTTTGGGGTAGATGTCCCCACAGCTCACCTCTGGGTTTGAGGCCTGTCAGTTCCCCTCAATCCCTCTGCAGAGATGGTTTTACTGGCTGTGGCCTCTGCTCATCCTATAGCTTCTTGGAGCCCCAGGTGAGAGTTGGGTGAGAGGTGGACGCCAAAGGTGGATGAGCAGCCCCGAAGAGGGCTCGGCAAGCCCCACACCAGAGGGTCTAGTCCTGTGTGATGCAGCAGTCTAGGGTTTCCCCAAAGTTTCTGTTTTAAACTGTATTGGCTCTAAACCTACAATCCTAAGGGCTCTTTGTATTTTAAAGGACTAGATAAGTGGGCATTATAATTCAGTCTTTGCACATATTTACAATGTTTCTGTCCAGTTTTGTCTATTCCCCCTCATCCCTTTAGATGATCTTGCCTGACTTTAATGTCTTTAGTACCTTGCATTTCCCACACCTCACGAATAACCTATCTTGCTCTCTGAAAGGGCAGAAAACAAGCTCAGCTCTTACTCATCCCCTTCCGTCCTCCTCGGACCCCTTTCTTTCCTGTTTTCAACATCTCTAGCCCACACGGAGACTGCCCCACAATCCTTTCTTTCCCCAGTTTAGCCTAGTTATTTCCCAGCTGAGGGATTGTTTGACAGCATCATCAGCACCACTGCTTCCTGGCCCGTGGCCCCTGGGTCAGGCCATGGAATCTTTCCCTCTGTGGGTTCTCCCTCCAGCCCACCTCTTGAATTAGACAGGCCAAACCCTAGGGTGCAGATATCTGGAACCCTCACTGCTGCTCCATGGTGACTCAGGCATGTTCTTCCAGATTTGGAAAGGATATGATCTCATGGAGGGGCTGGCCAATCACGGTCATCCTTGACACCTTGTCAGTGCTATTTTCTGGGGGAAGGAAGGCGTTGTTAGCGAGGTTAACACAGGAAGGAGCAGGGAAGGGAAAGTGGAGTTAATGAAAAGATGGAGGAGAGCCCAAGGGAGAGCTGGAGCTGTCCTGTGGGCAGCACACAGGAAGCCCAGGCTTGGTTCTGTATGCCCAGGCCCTCACCTTTTCCCTCGATGCAGAGAGCTGGGGGCAGACTGTGCTTGGGTGGGTTGAAGAGAAATGATGGTAGGCAGGCTTGGGAAACAGCATGGGGGAATACAGCTGAAGGCCTCAGGAAGACAGGAGAGACGCAGGGGATGCAGGCTGGCTGGCTATAAATACCTCCCAGGTAACAATATCCTGCAAACGAAGGGAGGGAATTAGTCACATTCTTGGTGGAGGAGAGAGGACGAGGAGCAGTGACCTGGATCCAAGGGAGGGAAAAAAATTAGGCTAGACTGAGGGGAGGGTGGGAGAGGGGGCAGCTGTGGGGAGGAGAGGGAAGGGAGCCAGATGGTGAAGGAGCCCAAGGCTAGGAGCCCCAGGGCCCCACAGAGAATCAAGGACAGGCAGGCTTGGGCGGCCTAAGGGATTATTGTGACATCAGTCAGAAGCCAAGAGAATCCGGAGGTGGAATGTTCCCGGAAGGAAGGGTCATTTTGTCCAGTCCCCTGCTTCTGGGCAAAGATTATAGCATAGAACAGCGAAAAAGAAACTGGAGCTGGAGGCAGGGAGCTTGGAATCCAGCGGCAGCTTTGCCACTTACCAGACGGGTGACCTTGGGTAAATAGCTGGGCCTCCCTGAGCCTTGCCTTTCCCATGTGTAAATAAGATGAGGGAGTGAAACCGGATGGTCTCTAGAGATCCCTCCCAGCTCTACGACTCCTGAGCCTGTGACTCGAGACCCCCGTAGGCCGGCGGCTGTTCCTCCTGTCCCCAAGAAGCCTGACCCCTCCTCTTGGCACCTCGTCAGGGCTCTCGGAAGCCCTTGGCACGGCTCAGCGCAGGTGCTACTCAGAGGCTCCCCCTGATCTCCCTAATTCTTAGTACTCTCCCCTACCTTTTCTGTGTATGCGCTGCTCCCTCAGGCCGGGGACCAATTTCATTTCTGTCTTTGGATGTCCAGCGTCTAATGCAGTACCTTGGAACCGGACCACAGAGAAGCTGTCTAGTCCAGCCTCCTTATTTTACAGTCCCAGAGAAGTCAAATGATTTGTCCAAGGTCACATGACAGGTGACAGAGCCAGATTTGAACCCACATCCTCTGACTTTCTATCTAGCTCTTTTTCCATTGTGTCGCATAGTAGGTGCTTAATAAATGTTGTGTAGGTTGTTTTCAGTCATGTCTGACTTTGTGATTCCATTTGGGATTTTCTTGGCAGAGATACTGGAGTGGCTGGCCATTTCCTTCCATAGCTCATTTAACAGATGAGGAAACTGAGGCAAACAGGTTTAAGTGACTTGCCCAGGGTCAAACAGCTAGGAAATGTCCGAGGCTGGATTTGATCTCTGGAAGATGGGTCTTCCTGACTCCAGGCACGGCACTGTATCCACTGGGCCACTTAGTTCCCCTAACAAATATTTGTCAAATTGAGTTAAATAGAGCCTCATAGCCACTCTGGTGGGAAAGTCCTTCCCTTATCTAGCTCCAGATTTTTCCCATTTCTCCTTTGTCAGACCATCAGAAAGGTAGATGGAATGTAGCTGACTCTGCCTCTGCGGCTCATCTCTACCTGCCCCGCCACCCCCCCCCCCCCCCACCTTGGATCGAGTCGGGTCTGTTCCTGGGGCCTATCTCTCCATGGTATCTCCCCCCACAGGCTCCCAGGGGAAGAGATGAATCAGCTTGCCACAGGCTGACACGAGGGCAATGGCACTTCCAGCCGCTCACCCACCCAGAGACAGGCACTCACCATCTGCACAAACTTGACTCACGCGGTCCAGATTTTGGGGCCCCTGGAGGAGCCAACACAATCCTAGGAACTTTGCCCTTTTCCAGAGGACAGACACATCAGTCCATGGTCAGGAGCAACATACAGGGAGTCTGTGGACTGGGCTCTGGGAGAATGTAAATTCTCTCTTCGTGGTGGGATAGGGTGAGGAGGTAGGGGGCCAAGGGTGGCCAGAACCCGGGAGATCTTCCAGCCTTGGTCCTTAGGCCTCCCTGCTCACCCTAGAGAGGGGCAAGGACGATGACTCCGAAACGAGGCTCCTACCCAGAATGCTGCCCTGTTGTAAAAGCCAGGAGTGTGCACTCCAAATAAACCCCAAAACGCAGCAGTGCAGGCCTGCCTAATAATAATGCCAGTCTCGCCCTCTCCAGATGGATTGGTGTAGAGAAAACTGGAAAAATCTCTTGTAGGGCTCTGCCTTTGGGGTGGAGGGGGAAGGAACCCAGGGCCTCCGAGCCATTGGAGAGGTAGGTTGTACATTATTATCCACAGTCGACAAATAAAGAAACTGAGGTTCTGAGGGATTAGATTCTGTTTGATTTTGACTTGATTTACAGATGCTATGCCCCAAAGGGACGTTGGTGAGAATCTCGCTCGGTTTGCTCATCTGACAAACGAGGGGACTGAAGCCTGGTGAGGGAAGTGACTTGTGAGTTACCCAGCCATCAGGCTCGTGTTCCAATCTGGTGTTAATAACTCCAAATGCAGCGTTGCCTCTCCCACATCATGCCGAGTAGCCCCAGTCAGAGCCGAGGGGATCTCAAGCTGGAATGCGCCCTTAAAGGCCATTGTGTGCATCTTCCTGATTCTAGGCAGGATGGCAGCACTGCGTGGCATAAATGCACCAAGCCAGTCTAGTCTCAGCTAGGCCACTGAACTAGTTTCGTGACCTTGGGTGAGTCACTTCTACTCTCTCGGCCTCAGTTTCCTCCTCTGTAAAATAAGATGGTTGGATCATATGATCTCTAAAGGCAGCTAGGTGATACAGGGAAGGGAGTGCTGGGCTATGTCAAGAAACCTGAGTTCAAATGCAGCCTCAGATAACTGTTAACTGTGTGAGCCCGAGCAAGTCACTTAATCTGTGTTTGCCTCAATTTCCTCAACTGTAAAATAGGGATAATAGCATCTACCCTCCCATGGCTGCTGAGAGGATCAAACGAAATGGTATTTGTAAAGTGCTGACTTCAGTGTCTGGCACATAGTAGGCACCTCATAAATGCTTGTTTCCTTCCTCCTTCCCTTCCTTTCTCTCTTCATTTCTCTCTCCCTGTCTCGCTGTCTGCCTTCCTTCCTCCTTCACTCCTTCCCTCCCTCCCTTCCTCCTTCCCTCCCTCTCTCTTCTTCTCTTCTTCCCTCACTTCCTTTCTCTCTCCCTGCCTCCCTGCCTGCCTTCCTTCCTATTTCCCTCTCTCCCTTCCTCCTTCCCTTCCTTTCTTTTTCCCTTTTCCTCCCTCCCTCCCTCCCTTTCCTTCTTCGTTCCCCTCCTTTCTCTCTCCCTGCCTGCCTTCCATCCTATTTCCCTTCCTCTCTTCCTCCTTCCCTCTCTCCCTCCCTGTCTTCCTCCATCCCTTCCTCTCCTTCTTCCTTCACTTCCTTTCTCTCTCCCTGCCTCCCTGCCTGCCTTCCTTCCTATTTTCCTCCCTCCTTCCCTCTCTCTCTCCCTCCTTCCTCTCCTTCTTCCCTCTCTTTCTTTCTCTCTCTCTGCCTCCCTGCCTGCCTTCCTTCCTATTTCCCTTCCTCCCTTCCTCCTTCCCTTGCTTTCTTTTTCCCTCTTCCTCCCTCCTTCCTCTCCTTCTTCCCTCTCTCCCTTTCTCTCTCCCTGCCCCCCTGCCTGCCTTCCATCCTATTTCCCTTCCTCCCTTCCTCCTTCCCTCTCTCCCTCCCTGTCTCCCACCATCCCTTTCTCTCCTTCTTCCTTCACTTCCTTTCTCTCTCCCTGCCTGCTTTTCTTCCTATTTCCCTCCCTCCCTCTCTCCCTCCCTCCTTCATCCCTTCCTCCTTCCCTTCCTTTCTTTTTCCCTCTCCCTCCCTCCCTTCCTCTCCTTCTTCTCTCACTTCCTTTCTCTCTCTCTGCCTCCCTGCCTGCCTTCCTTCCTATTTTCCTCCCTCTTTCCCTCTCTCTCTCCCTCTTTCCTCTCCTTCTTCCCTCTCTTTCTTTCTCTCTGCCTCCCTGCCTGCCTTCCTTCATATTTCCCTTCCTCCCTTCCTCTTTCTCTTCCTTTCTTTTTCCCTCTCCCTCCCTCCTTCTTCTTCTTCTTCCTTCTCTTTCTTTCTCTCTCCCTGCCTGCCTTCCTCCCTCCCTTCTTTCAAGTCCTGGTGTCCTAGAGTCCTATGTTCTCCCAGTCTTATCTCTATCCCATTATGTCTACAGCTGCATCAGGGCAGTGCCTTCCCTTCCCTTTCCCACCACAGCGTGACTTTTCCCAGCTTGCTCTGAGGTCATCCAGTCAGTCAATAAGCATTTATTACCAACTCCTATGTGCCAGGCACCTCTGAGCCCCGGGGACACAAGGAAAGGCAAGAGACAACCCCAATCTGGAGGAGCGCAGTCTAATGGGGAGATAACATGCAAATAACTGTGTATGAACAAGCTATCGACAGGACAAATTGGAAATACTCAACAGGGAAGCAGCTGAAAGAGCCAGGGTGATCAAAAAAGAGCCCCCAGCTGGGAATTAGAAATCCCGAGCTCTAGTTCTTGTCTGTGCCAGTCACTGACTGTATGACCCTGGATAAGTCATTTCTCTCTAGGCCTTCTTTTACTGGTCTGCAAACAGTCTTCCACTGAGCTCTCTCTCCCTGAGGCTCAGGGCCAAGGGTCTTTCTTCTTTTGGAGTCTCCAGACTACGGTTCGAAGGCCTTTTATTGGAATTCCTTAACAAAGAGAGGATGTGACCTGTTCTAGAATCTCTGGGGACAGGGTTAGGAACAGCCCTCTGATTTCATTGGCGTATGGACCTCCCTGATGAGGAAACTCCCTCCACCAATGTGGATCACCATCTCCTCTAAAACTTGACTTAGAGAGTTGTCTAGATCAGTGGTGTCAAACCCAAAAAGAAATAGGGCGTGTCAATCCATACACAAGGATCCTTGTGTTGACTTACTTTTAAAATTTAGTATTATCTGTGTTTTGCTATATTTGTACTTATTTTGTTAAGTATTTCCCAATTATTTTCATATTTTATTATAACAATCTTTTATATTATTTATTATGTTATACTGTATTACATATAATACATTACAATTATATTAATTATTATAATAATATCTTAGCCTGGCTCTGGTCAAACTCTGGAATGTTGTGGGTTGCGTGTGGTCTGAGGGCTTTGCATTTGACACCTCTGATCTGGTTCACTGAGATTGACCCCCCCAAGGTCACACAACCAGGGTGGGTCAGAGGTGAGAAAGGATCCCAGCTCTCTGGCCTCTCTGTACCACCACTGGTGACAACAGTAATCATACTAGTGATAACAACTCGACCCAAGCGTCGAGGGCTTTTTACTTTATGTAGCTTCATCCTTATAATCCTTGTTGTGGAAATGGGGATTGTTATCATTTTCGGACACATGAGGAAACAGGCCTAGAACAGGGTCGTCATTCTTCCTAAATGCCTCGTGAGTTAGCTGTAGAACTCTATGGAGAAGCTAGGTTTTCACCCATTCCTAGAGTGCGGTGTGCTTCCTATTAGATCCGTAGATTGTGAGATCAGAAACTGACCTCAGAATCCGTCTAGTTCAATTCTTTCAATTGATAGTTGAGGAAACTGAGGCCCAGAGAGCGTTGATTGAATGGTAGGCGGAGATTAGAACCCAAGTCTCTTGGCCCCTAGGTCTGCTATCCTTTGGACTGTGTGACGTTGCCCGCACTAGGAAGGTGAGGAAAACCAGATCAGGGTGTGACAGAGCAGAGTCAGGGTTAACCAACCAAGAGAATAAAAATCAAGGAGAGCTGGTCCTCTCTCCGCCCCCCCTCGCCATACACTGGGCAGGAGAAGGGATGACGCAGCAGCATGTGGGATTAACGTTAGATTCCAGGGAGAACTTCCTGGGGCGTGGGGGTTGGGTGGGGAGTGGGAATAGTGCGACATGATGCTGGGGTCTAGGGGGTTTGTATCTCATCCCTTTTTGGATGCTTTGTGGGCAGACGAGGGGGCTGCAGCCCCTGCGGACCAAGACTGCGGAGTCAATAAACAGCAGACAGAACCCTGGCTCCCCGGGGGCTCCTCAGAGCAGTGCCTGGCTGGCTGCGGGGGACCCTGTTGCCATGAAGAGTGAGGATGGTGTAATATCGCCATGGTGACGATGCATCACCAAGCGGCCTGTTCCCTCTTCCCCCCCACCTCTTCTCTGCAGTGGGCAGAGGGCTGCTTCTCTTAGTCACTCTCCTTCCCCCCTCTCCCCTATTCTGTGTCTCCAGTCAGCTTAGTCACCACCCCCAACCCCCCTCTGCCAGGGCTACGGCCAGGAGACCTGGGTCCAAGCCTGAAAAGCTAAAGAGCTGGCTTTGTGAGGCTTGTCCCCAGTTCCTGGGCGCCCCTCTGAGTCAGGATCCCCACAGGCCTCCCTGTGCCAACAGTAGCGTTGGGCTCCAGAGGCAGGAGCAAGGACAGCTGTTTTGGGAGCTTTCCCTAGAGAGGATTGTCTGCAGGGAAAGAGGGGATGATGGCTCCCTCCGTGGCAGGCTGGAGCTGGGGAGGGGCGGATATGTGGTGGGAACAGATTTTTGGCTGAGGCAACCTTGGGATGCCTCTAGCACCACATTGTATAGGCAGCTGCTACTTCAGACACTCTGTGGGTTACTCCAAACCCTCTTCCAGCTCATTCCCAGTACACTGAACGCTCTCCCAGTATTCCTAAAATATGCTCACAATACTCCCCAGTCCTCCCCCAAATTCCCTCTTGGTACCTTCTCAGTATACTTGACACATCTCCAGCATTCTTCCAGGACATTTTCTATAGTCTCCCAGGTCAGCTTGCTGTAACAGAGATACTATTGACTTAGGAGTCAGAAGACCTGGCTTCTGGTCCTGGCTCTAGCACTGAAGCTCTAGGATCTTGGGGTAACCTCTCTGAGCCTCAGTTTCCACATCTATAAAATAGCCATAATAATATTTGCATTCCCTGTCTCACAGGGCTTTTGCTTGGATTCATGAGTGAATAGAGGTGATTGTGTGTGGTATTCTTCCTCATACTCCTCATCCTCACCCCAATCAATCTTAGCAGCCCCCCCCAACCCTCCCAGCACATCTCCAGTCCCTCCTCCTTCCCAAATGCAGCCCTATTAAGTAGCCGGTAGATGGTGAGCAGGACCCAGGCTGAGTGGGGTGGCGGCCTGGGCAGGAAAGCTGGCTTACAGATTTGAGGCCTGGGGTTGCTGACTCTGGTTCCCCAGGACCCCAAGGCAATGTCTGGCTTGACCCCTTCTGCCTTCTGCGATCTGGAGGTTCAGTGGGCAGCTTTGGGCTGGGAGCATTTGGGTAGGGAGGTGTAACTGAGCTGGGGTTGGCGGGGCGCTAAGCAGGGCCCCTGAACTCATTGCCTTGCCTGAGTTTCATCTTGGCCCCTAGCCCTGGGGCTTGGAGCACAGTCCCCTGCCGGTTTTCTCATTTTGTGAGGGGTTGTTGGTGCCCTCTGGTGGTCCAAATACTTCACGTTTCCCTGCTGAAGTCAAGCAAATTAGGAGACCTAGGGGAGAAGACCTAGGGGAGGTTGGGGAGGGGGTGAGAATCCTGTGGGGAGATGGACAGGGGGGACTGAGTGGGAGAGCAGCAGAGACTCAGATAATTGGAACATTAGAGGAATACGGTGAGAACGTGACTCAAAACAAGGGCAAATAGGGTTTGAGTCAAAGGGAGACTACCGATTTCATCCCTGGCCAGCCCATACTGGGGGCGGCAGGACCCTTAGCCCCATTCCCAGGCCCCCGGGTCCCTGCGCGTCTCCCTGCTTGGCCTTCTTGGAATCCAAGGCCTGTGCTGGGAGCTAATTAGTAATCGGAACCTGGAGCCTCAGCCTTCATCGATCCAGCTTGGCTCAGCCTCTTCTCTCCCTCCCCTATGAATCGATGGCTCCCTTAATTGCTGTCTCTGGACTGACATCTAGGGCCCCGAATCTTCTGCAGGTCCCCAGGACTTGGTAGTCTGCTGCAGGCCCTGGAACCAGGGCTAGAATCCCTTTCGAACCCCACCATCTTGAGGAGGGTTCCTCCGGGGGGGGGTGTGGACTAGCCTCTCCTACCTGCTCTAGAGGGCTCTCTGTCCGGTGGAAGGCAGGATGGAATCTGTTGGGCCCCGGCGAGAACTTCCAGGCCTGTGGAAGAGATGGGGCGGGAAGGTGAACCTGGAATCAGCTTCTTCGAGAAGAATCACCACAGAACACAGATGATCAGACCTGGAAGGAACGTTAAAGGCTCTCTAATACAGCCCTTTCATTTTAAGCTGAGGAAACCGAAGCCCAGAGAGGCCGAGACAGAGTCATCGACAGAACGACAGAACCTGAGCGAGAAATTCTGCCTTCTGAATCTTAAATCTGAGACTGGCCGAGGACAGAGGCTCATAAAGTCACCTCTGGAGGTCCTGGGCAGGCTTAGGGTTTTGAAACTACATTATCAGAGTAGCTGTCTCTCCGGCCCTGCAGTGGCATGCTAGTAAACATTTAACAACCTGCTCTCAAAGCACGTATGCCACGACACCATTTTAAGTTTAATTTGCACCAATAACATTTCCCTATGCTTTCTTAAGGCTGGACGATCCACGAAATGATATATCAAGGCCAGATCTGTAATTTTTGTCTGTTTCAGAGGTGTACAGGCTCACACTGAAAATTTAACAATGCGGTAGGTCGCTAGGTGGCGAATTGGTGAGAGAGCTGGCCCTGAAGTCAGGAAGATCTGAGTTCAGGTCCGGCCTCAGACACTTACTAGCTGTGTGACCCTGGGCAAGTCACTTAACCCTGCTTGACTCAGTTTCCTCATCTGTCAAATGAAGTAGAGAATGAAATGGCAGACCACTCTGGAATCCCTGCCAAGAAAGCCCCAAAGGGGGTCATGACGAGTCAGGCACGACTGAAAATGACTGAACAATAAGAAGGAAGGCTTTCACGCCCTGCCCAGCTCCCAGGCTCAGTCTCGAGCAGCTCCAGGCAATCTATCCATAAGCATTAATGTGTCTACTATGTGCTAGGCACCAGGCTACTGCTGGAGATATTAGTATAAAAGAATGAAGCAAACCTGTTTGCAAAGACTTTACATCCGAATGAGGTGGACTACAAGCGCACCTGTAGGTGCATGTGAAGCGTAAATGTGAAGTGAATAAATTCCAACCTGTACGAGGTAATTAAATACAAGGTAGTTTGGGAGGGAGAGAGCTGGCAATCGAGGGGGTCAGGAAACACTTCAGGCAGGTGATTAATCATTATGCTTCAGGTGAATCTTAAAGGAAAAGACTATGAAGCAGAGGGAGAGATAAGGCGAGACTGTGTTCCAGGCATGTGGGACTGTCACTGAACAGAGGCTGGAGATGAAGGGTCTTATGTGAGGAACAGGAAGAGTTTCTGTTTGGCTGGATTGAGCGTAGGAGAGGGAGCAATGCGCAATGAGGGCGAAAAGACTGGAAGGCTTTAAATGCTAGACAGGAGATATTGTCTTTTATCCTAGAGGCAATAGGGAGCCATTGCAGGTGGTTGAGTCCTGGAGTCACAAGGCCAGATCTTGGATTAAGGAAAGCCATTTGTTAATGGGTTTGGTGCAGTGGAAGGACCCTCTACCTTGGAGTCACGGGTTGCTGTCATTCAGTTGTGTCTGACTTTTCCTGACCCCTTTTGGGGTTTTCCTGATAAAGAGACTGGAGGCATTCGCCATTTCCTTCTCCAGCTCATTTTACAGATGAGGAAACTGAGGCAAACAGGTTAAGCGACTTGCCCGGGATCACACAGCTAGGAAGCATCTGAGGCCAGATTTGAACTCAGGAGGAGGAGTCTTCCTGACTTCAGGCCCTGCACTTTATTCACTGTGCCACGGAGCTGCTCACAGAACCTGAGTTCAAATCCTACATCTCAGTCTTAATTACTTTGCGGCCTTGACCAAGCTGTTGACCTCACTGGTCCTCAGTTTCCTCATCTGTAAAAATAAGAGGATTAGACAGATGATTTAGACGACCTCTAAGGTCTGATCTAGTTCTATAATCACATCCACACGGGCACTCTCAAAAATTTCAGGTTCAGGGCAGCTAGGTGCTGCAGGCCTGGAGTCAGGAAGACCTGAGTTCAAATCCTGCCTCAGACACTATCTGTATGACCCTGGGCAAGACACATAATCCTGTTTACCTCAGTTTCCTCGTCTGTAAAATGAGTTGGAGAAGGAAATGACAAACCGCTCCAGTATCTCTGCCAAGAAAACTCCGAATGCAGTCACGAAGAATCAGGCACGACTGAACAACAACTGAATATACCATCCGTGCCTGCCCGTCCGTGTCTTCCGGGAAATCTGCCCACTCCCTGTCCCTGGGTGCCCACCTGAGGCGCTGGGAGGAATTTTCCTGAAGTTCTCTTGACATCCCACTGTGGACACACCGTTTCCCTTTACAAGATCAGTCTTTTTCCTTTAAATGTTGCTTATAATTTGCAGTAGCCTGTTCATGGCCATCCAAGAGCCCTGGGAGAGAAGCAAAGTTTGGAGAACACACAGTGCCTGCCTTCCTGGAATTTACACGGCTGGGGAGGAGGCACAAACAGGTGACTGTAATAGCCAACATCACATGGCAAGTGTATGAGAAAGTTGGAAAACAAAAAGTGATCGGGTCTGGGGAGGAAGCTTATTACCCCACCAGAGGTTAAGGAAAGGTAGTGTTTGAGTTGGGTTCTGAAGGATAAATAGAAATCTGGCAGGTAAGGAGGAGGGAGGGTGTTCTGGGCATGGGAAGCGGTGTAAGCAAAGATGGGAGGGCCCATGGAACGTTCAGAGCACGGGCAGCGCGACCTGTTTGGTTGGATTGTAGAATCCAAGGAGGAGAGAGGTAGAAGATGAGGATGGCAAGGTGGGGGGCCACAGAATTGTGGAGGGACTCAGATGCCAGGCAAAGGAGCTTGAATTTTGTTTCTGCCTCTGATCCCCCTTGTGGGATCAGGACAAGTCAATGAACCTCTATGCGCTTGATTGTCCTCATCCATAAAATGGGCATAAGAATACCTGCAGTGTTTCCTGAGAGAATCACATGAATCGATCACATGATTGGTTAATCAATTAATCGACGCGCATGTGTTACGTGCCTTCTGTGCACCAGACACCAAACTAAGGGCTGGGGATACAAAGAGAAAATCGAATGCCATTTACCCTTAAGGAGGTAATATTCTTAGATGCTCTCTTGGGGTGGATAAGTGCCTGGTAGCAGGTTGGTGAAGCTAATTAGCGAAACAACCAAAACAGGCAACGACGTGGCTCCAGCCAGCGTTCTTCAAGGGGCTACCGCCCCGCCTCCTGTGAGCGCAGCGGACGGACCAAGGGCACAGAGTCAAGCAAATCCAAGGTCAAATCTGGCCCCAGACACTTACTAGCCATGCAGCCCTGGGTAATCCCTTATTGTCTGTCTGCCTCGGTTTCCTCATCTGTAAAAGGGGGATAATAATAGCTCCCCTCTCCCAGGGTTGTTGTGAGGGCTAAATGAATAATATTTGTGATGCACCCAGCACATAATAGGTGCTCAATGCGTTCTTGTTTCCTTCCTTTAAGACCGAGTTTTCATGGTGGAAGGCAAGGGGTCAGCACCTGGTAAGGGACTTTTAGACGTCGGCCTTTGGACGAGGGGAATTATTTCTGGGGTGGAGGTGGGGCACTCTGCCTCCTGATATAGTACTGGATATGAAGTTAACGGAAGCAGGGGTGGCGGCGTTGCACCCCGAGGGGGTACAGCACGGAGAGCCCCGAACTTGAAATCCTTAGGTCTAAGTTCAAATCTGCTGTGTGTTCTCGGGAAGGTAACATCCTCTCTGGGCCTGTTTCCTCAACTGTAAAATAAGAGATTAGGCTAGGGAACCTGCAACATCCCCATCAGCTCCAGATCTGTGCCTTTTGTACAGTGATAGAAAAGCCTGGTTTAGGTCAGGTGGGATGGGGCAGAGAGATGGGTGTGGCCGGGGAGGACCAATCAGGAAAGATGGACGAGACCTACTGTGAAATTCCCCAGGAAAGTGGTTTATGATTTAGCGAGTGACTATGAGCGCAGCAGAGAAATGAAGAAGCGAGCGAGGAAAGGAGTGGGGGAGGGTGGGGCCAGAATGTTTCAGGGATGTTCTGAGGACGGGTCAAGAGAAGGAGAAAGGCAGAATCTTGGACTGGCTTTTGGGATGCAGGGTATTGGTGGGCTTGGCTGTAGGTGGAAACGAGAGAAGTCTAAGACCAACTTTCCGCCATCAAAAAACTCACAGTGAATCTGTCTGAGCGAAATTGGTCCATTTCAACATCCCCACCCTCCCACCCTGTGAGACAATATTTGTAGAGATGGAACGGCACAGTGCCTGGCACAAAGTGGGCACTTAATAAATGCGGCTAGGTGGTACAGTGGATAGGGTGCCTGGCCTGGAGTCAGGAAGACTCATCTTCCTGAGTTCAGATCTGGTCATAGACACTTACTAGTTGTGTGACCCTGGGCAAGTCACCTAACCCTGTTTGCCTCAGTTTCCTCGTCTCTCAAATGAACTGAAGAAGGAAATGACAAACCACTCCAGTATCTTTGCCAAGAAAACCCCAAATGGGGTCACGGAGAGTCAGATATGACTGAAAATGACACAACAACAAATGCTTGTTTCCTCCCTCCCTCCCTCCTTCCTCCGTGCTTAGAGAACGAAGGGCATGCTTACCAAATGACAAGAACCGGGAGAGACTGCTTCGATAAACATTTGATATTTCAACAACAGGCAACGTGTTGGATACGAAAACCAGTATCCTAAAGGATCTCTAGGTAAAGTCCAATACAACACTATGTAATGATAAATGTAAAGTTCTACACTTGGGCTCAAAAAATCAACTCCATAGACACAGAATGGGAGGGGCAGAGGGAGAGGAGATGTTTGAAAAACCTTGGGGGTTTTTAACAGTCTCTGAGCCCAGAATGAATTAACGCCGTGATGTGGCAGCCCCCAAAAGCTGATGTAACATTATGTTGCATCTATAAAAACCAATTATTCAGAATAAAAGGAGCCATAGTTCTGTTGTCCTGGTCCCTGGTCAGACCACATCAAGTGTCATGTGTTAGGTCCTGGGGGGGGTCACATTCTAAGAAGGATATAAATTAGGAAACATCCGAAGAAGGGTGGCCTGGTTGGTGGGGAGATTCAATGGGTCTGCTAAAAGAGCCGAGACTATGTAACATGGAAACAGAGGCGCTGTGAGGTGGGGCAGGTGGCACGGTGGGACGTGATTGCTGCTGTCAAATGTTTGAAAGACTGTCATATGGACAAACAGTCAGGCTTGTTCCCCTTGGCCCTAGAGGGCAGAACTAGAGGCAGTGGCGGAAATTTGCTGAGAGGAAGATTCTGACTCGATAATAGAAGAATTTTCTGACAATCAACTCTCCAAAAATGGAGTTGGCTGCCAGAGGGGGGCAGTGAGTTCCTAATCGCTGAGTCGTTAAGTGGAGGTTAGGTGAGCACCTTAGGGTGATGGTGAAGAAAGCACTTCTGTTCAGGTGTGGGTGGACGAGGTGACCTCAGAGAGACCTTCTAAGGTTTAGAGTTCTTGATTCTCAGGCCAGACTCTCTAGTCTGATGTCCAGTACCTTGTACAATCCTGCCTCGGTCTGCCTTTCCACCGTATTTCCCATTGTTCCTGGACACTTAATGCTGTAAACCAGGCTGGTCTATTCACCAAAACTTCAAGTCCTTTCTCGACTCAATGATAGTCCTCCCACCTCTTCTCTACCTAAATCTCATTCATCCTTTCCCTTCTCCCTCCTCAGCAGCTAGGTGGGGCAGTGGGTAGCCTGCCGGGCCTAGAAGCACGGGTCACGAAGACCCAAGTTCCAATTTGACCTCTGACGCTGACTAGCTGTGTGACCCTGGGCAAGTCACTTAACCTTTACCTGCCATGGTTTCCTCTATTGTAAAATAGGGATAAAAATTGGTATGTGCCCTTCACGACAGTTGTGTGTGTGGGGACCAAATGAATACTTGTTTGTACGTCGTCTGCTCCATTAGACTGTGAGCTCCTTGAGGGCAGGGGCTGTCTTTTGCCTCTTTATATTCCCAGGGCTTAGCACAGTGCCTGGCACATAGTAGCTACTTAATGATCCCTCCTTCCCTCCCTCTCTCTCCCTCTCTTTCTTTCTCTCTCTTTCTTTCTTTCTTTCTTTCTTTCTTTCTTTCTTTCTTTCTTTCTTTCTTTCTTTCTTTCTTTTCCTTCCTTCCTTCCTTCCTTCCTTCCTTCTTTCCTTCCTTCCTTCCTTCCTTCCTTCCTTCCTTCCTTCCTTCCTTCCTTCCTTCCTTCCTTCCTTCCTTCCTTCCTTCCTTCCTTCCAGCTGTGTGACCCTGGGCAAGTCACTTAAGCCTGTTTGCCTAGGTTTCCTCATCTATAAAATGCACTGAAGAAGGGAATGGCAAACCACTACGACATCTTTGCCAAGAAAACCCCAAATAGGGTCATAGAAAGTCAGACGCGACTGAAACAACCGACAACAACAAAGGTGTCGTGCACAAGGAACCGCAAGAAGGCAGTGTTGCTGGATGTGAAGGGGGCGCATAATATGAGAAATCTGCAAAGGCAGGAGGGGGCCTGACGGTAAAGGGCGGTAAATGCCCATCGCGGGTATAGAAATCTCGTGGGATCCGCTGCAAGCGCATAAAGCTGGAAGCCACCGCGTAGGGATCGTCCTTCGTTTTTATAGAAAGAGAAACCGAGGACTAGACAATGACTTGCCCAAAGTCGCAGGGGTAGCGAGGGGCGGGACTAGAACTCGAACCCAAGTTCTCTGGTTCCAGATCCAGACCCTTCTGCACTGTGATTGCAATGTGCGCCCCTATGCCTCTGCACCCCCATGGCACCTCGGGCCTCTCCTCCCCCGCTGATCACATAAACACGGGGAACTCCTTAGGCTGCAACGCCTTCCGCCGGCACAGATAGCGACACCGGCTTTGGAAACTGTTTCAGGTAAGGAGAGGCTGAGCGACTCGTCCAGGGTCCCGTGGCTAGGGAGTACCCCAGACAGGATTTAAAACCGAGTCGGGCGCTGGCCGCCGAGCGATGCTGCCCGTTACACATTGCACATATGTATGATACATGTTGTGTTACACATACATGTATAATAATATCGTATTAATAAAGTTATATTAACATATTATATCCTAGCGATAGTATATTATGCGTATTACGTATATGAATATTAATATTACCTGGCACGGTAAATGCGTCCTGTCTCCTCTACTAGACGAGATGCTCTTTACGGGCAGGGGCTGCGCCTCATTAAGTTCCATAGCAGATCCTGAACAGGTGTTTGCTGAATAAAAGGATGCGACAGCGCTCTGGGGAATTACCTAGCTATAATAGAGTGCTGGAGGGAAGGGAGGAAGGGAGGGAGGGAGGGAGGAAGGAAGGAAGGAAGGAAGGAAGGAAGGAAGGAAGGAAGGAAGGAAGGAAGGAAGGAAGGAAGGAAAAAAGAAGGAGGGAGGGAGGGAGGGAAGAAGGAAGGAAAGGAGGAAGGAAGGAAGGAAGGAAGAAAGGGAGAGAGGAAGGAAGGAAAAAAGAAGGACGGAGGAGGGAGGGAGGAAGGAAGAAAAGGAGGGAGGGAAGAAGGAAGGAAGGGAGGGAGGGAAGAAGGAAAGAAGGGAGGAAGGAAGGAAGGAAGAAAGGGAGGGAGGAAGGAAGGAGGGAGGAAGGAAGGATTGAGGGAAGGAGGGAGGAAAAGAGGGAGGAGGTAAGGAAGAGAGGAGGAAAGGAAGGAAGGGAGGAGGGAAAGAAGGAAAGAAGGAAGGAGGGAGGAGGGAAGGAAGGGAGGAAGGAAGGAAGGAAGGAAGGAAGGAAGGAAAGAAGGGAGGAAGGAAAGGAAGGAAGGAAAGAAGGGAGGAGGAAAGGAAGGAAAGAAGGAAAGGAGGGAGGAGGGAAGGAAGGAAAGGAGGGAGGGAGGAAGGAAGGAAGGAAGAAAAGGAGGGAGGGAGGGAGGAAGGAAGGAAGGAAGGGAGGGAGGGAGGAAGGAAGGAAGAAGGAAGAAAGGGAGGGAACATTTGTGTCAGAAACTCTGCTAAGCACTTTATCAATATTATTCCATTTGATCTTTACGACAACCCTGGGAGGTGCTTCTTCTTCTTTTTCCCATTTTCAGATTAGGAAACTGAGGCAGAGAGGTCGAGTGACTTGCCCAGGGTCACACAACTAGGAAATGTCTAAGGCTGGATTTGAACTCAGATTTTTCAGGCTCCGGGCTCTACTGCTGTGCCACCTAGCTGCCTCAAGGAGCTCCCATTCAAATGGGGGAGACCATATCCACAGGCAGTTTCGGCTACAAGTCCCACGGAAAGGCCCAGAGGCCCTTACTAGTAAAAGTACAATTGTGCTATGTATTTCCTGAGAAGGCGCAAGATAAAAGAGTGACAGAGGTCATGGGGTCATGAATTTAGAACTGGAAGAGTCTTTAAAAATACAGTACAATTCCTGCAGAGACTGAGCGTCAGAAAGGTTAAGCGAGTCTTGAGAAAGGTTGTTCAGTTGTCTTCATGTCTGATTTTTTGTGCCCATTTGAGGTTTTCTTGGCAAAGATACTGGAGGGGTTTGCCACTGCCTTCTCCAGCTCATTTGACAGATGAGGAAACTGAGGCAAACAAGGTGAAGTGACTTGCTCAGGGTCACACAGCTAGTAGGAAGTGTCTGAGGCCACATTTGAACTTAGGAAGATGAGTCTTCCTCTCTCCAGGTCCAGAGCTCTAGCCACTGTCCCACCTAGGTTACACAAGTAGTAAGGAGCAAATCTTGGGTATGAAACCAGGCTCTTTAACTGGGAACCTAATGTTTTTTCCTCTGAGCCATGCTCATATAGCATGAGTTAAATCAGGAAAACTTCCTGAAGGAGACAAGTTCTAGCCGGGGTATTGTAGGGGAAATGCATATAGATGGATATTCTTGTGTGGGGCGAAGGGAATTGTGTGAACAAAGGAACAGAAATAAGAAAGTGTCTGATGGGGAAGAAGGCCAGTTGGTAGGGCTGGGAAGTTCTGAGAGTGGGGGCAGCCGGAAGATGAAGAGGCCCAGTCTATTCTCAGCAGGGCCGCCAGCCTATCAGCTGGGAGCTCACTGATTCAAGTGCTTTGGGTCTGTTTCCCTCTTGCAATCATCTGCGCAGCTTTTTAGATATTCATTTTTATGTTAAACTCCCCATTTCAGAGGCATTGATGAGGGTAATTGTAATTAATTACCTACTTTTCAAAGAAATGACAGTGATAATGTATAAGGAAAGGGAGCCGTTAATGTCATACATATGCCCAAATCAGAGAATCCTAGAATCCCAGACTGGGAGAAACTCAGAGAATTTGTCTGGTCCAGTCTCCAGCTTTCAGACAGGATGAATGTCTAAGCCAGGAGTCAGCAGCCTATGGCTACTAATGAGGGACAACGAAGGCCATTGCTGGGTGGCTCTCTCTGCCTATGTCTACCGAGTGCATCCTTTTCTTTTTGTCTTTTATCTCTCTCTCTTTCCCTCCCTTCTTCCCTTCTCTCTCTCTCTTCCCCTTCTTCTCTCTCTCTCTCTCTCTCTCTCTCTCTCTCTCTCTCTCTCTCTCTCTCTCTCTCTCTCCCTCTCCCTCCCTGTCTCCTTCCCTCCCCACCTCGCCTCAGAATCCTAGACTCTCAAATCTCTCTACCTTGGAAGAGAAGTCTTACCAGAACTAAAATTCCCCAGGCATGCGGTCATCCAGGCTTTGCTTGAAGACTTCCCACGAGGGAGCCCATGCCACCATCTGTCCTGTAATTTCTACGCATCGATCCTACCTCTGCCCTCTGGGGCTGAACAGAACAAGTCCAACCCCATTTCCACTAGCTAGCCCTTAAAATACTTGCCAACAGCAACCTGGTCCCCTCCCCCTCAATCTTTTCTCCTTCAGGCTAAATATCCCCAGTTCCTTCAACTGATCCATGGCATGGTCTTGAGGTGTCTCGCCATGTCAGTCACTTTCCTCTGCACATTCGCTAGCTTGTGGACCTCCCTCCTGAAATGTGGCGCACAAAGCTAACCGTGATAACTACTGTACATGATTCAAGGGAGGAAGAGGCCAGAAGGACCGCCCTCTCTTATGTTCCATCCCTTTAAGCCAGTCTAAATTGGCGTTAGCTTTTTTGGCCTCTGTTTCACATCATTGATTGGTACAGAGCTCTCGGGCCACTAAAATCCTAGACCTTTTAATAGGGATTGTCTAGCTGCGCCTTCCCTAGCAGGTATTGGTGCTAAATTGGGGGGGGGGGAAGGGGTACTTGGGATTAAGTAATTTGCCTAGGGTCACACAGCTAGTCTGGGGTCAGATTTGCACTCTGACTCCAGGCCTGGCGCTCTATCAACCTGCCCCCTCCCCCCACCCCCACATTGGTTTTGTTGTTGTTGTTGTTTTTGTTTTGTAAATAACATTTTATTTTTTCCAATTACATGTAAGGATCATTTTTAACATTTATTTTTCACAAGATTTTGAGTTCAAAATTTTTCTCCCTCTCATCCCCCCTCCCCAAGATGGCGAGCAATCTGATATGGATTATACGTGTACAATCGTGTTAAACATATTTCTGTATCAGTCATGTTGTGAAGGAACAAAAGGGAAAAACCCCGAAAGTGAAAATGGTATCTTTGCTCTGCATTCGGACTCCATGGTTCTTTCTCTGCATGTGGATGGTGTCTTTGATCATGAACCCTTTGGAGCTGTCTTGGGTCATTGTACTGCTGAGATGAGCCAAGTCACTCATAGTTGGTCATCCCACAGCGTTGCTGTTACCGTGTGCAGTGTTCTCCTGGTTCTTATCATTTCTCTCCTGCTATTGACTCTTTGAGCCCAAATGTAAGACTTTATTTTTTCCTTAAATTTCATTTTCTTAGATTTGTCCTGTTGTTCTAACCTGTTTAGATCTTTTTGGATTTTAAATGTCATCTGAAATATTACCACTCCCTTTCATCTTTGTCCTTTTTTTACAGCCAAAGAAAAACAAAGTTTATTAAAGATTTGCCATATTGGGCGGACTCTGAGCATTTGTGACGCTAATGCCCGTGGGCCGGATTGAATCTGAGCTGAGCCAGATTGAGTAGTCCGGGGTGATGGGGGAAGGGGTTTAGGGAAGGTCTTGATGGGACTGGGGTGACTGGGGGAACTGGGGTGAGTTCAGACTCCAGGAATGCCAATAAGGGTGGGAAATAGCTGAAGGCTACCTGGAGATGTTTGTCTTCTATGAAAATTTGATGACCATACTTTTTATGCTGCTATTCGAGGCACTTTAAAACAATTAGATGAACAGCATGAGTCAAAGACAGAGGTATCTGGTGGCTCAGTGGATAGAGCACTGGGCCTGAAGTCGGGAAGACCTGAGTTCAAATCCAGCTTTAGATACTTACTAGCTGTGTGACCCTGGGCAAGTCAATCTCTGCTTGTCTGACAAAATGGATCTATTAGAGAAGGAAACAGCAAGCCACTTTAGTATCTTTATCCAGGAAACCCCAAATGGGATCCAAAGGGTCAGACATGACAACAACCCACCAACAACAAATATGGGTCAAGAACAGATCCTTGGGGTACCCCACTAAAGACTTCTTTCCAAGGTGTCATGGAACCATTAGTGACTACTCTTTTCATCTAGCCAGTTAATCAGTTTTGGTTTCACCTAGCCTACTTCTCTCCATCTTATAAAGAAAAATAGAATGAAAAATTTTGACAAGCAAATGTCTATTGACATCTAGATATCCTCTTGATTTACCAGCCCAATAACCCTGATAGAAAACGAAATGAGGCTAATCTGGAACGACTTGTTCTTTATGAAGCCGTGCCAGCTCTCGGTGATCACTGCTTTCCTTTCTGAATGTTTGGAAATCATCTTTTTAATATTACGTTCTAGAGTTTTGTTTACTGGCCTAGAGTTAGACGGTTCCACTTTTTTCCTTCTCCTTTTTTTGTTAAGACATTTGACCTTTTCCAGTCATGACCCAAATCTTGAATATTATTTTTCGAAGAATGGCTCAATAATCATTTCTTCTTGTTCTTTTAGAATTTCAGCAGTTCATCTGAGACTGACAGCTTAAAGGCATAGAGGGCAAGCTCTGTTTTCTTACCCTGGATTTCAACTCCCCTGTAGTCATTTTTAAGCTGTCTTTCCTGGTCTGAATACCATACCCCTCGTCAGAGAAAACAATCAGAGCGAGAACTGAAGCAGAGCCACAACCAGGGCAGGGTGATCAGAGCTTTGCCCCAGAGCACAGAAAGTTAGAAGGCTCTGATGACGCGTCTGCTCCTTCAGCAGGTAGAAACAAGCCAGGTTAACATCTAGTTAATGAGAATTGTTCTTGTTGTTGAATTGTTTCATTTGTGTCCGACTTGTCATGATCCCATTTGGGGTTTTCTTGGCAAAAATATTGGCCATTTTTTTCTCCGGATCATTTTACAGATGAGGAAACTGAGGCAAAAGTCACATGGCGAGGAAGTGACTGAGGCTGGATTTGAACTTGGCAAAGCAAGTCTTCCTCATTCTGGCCCCGGTGCTACATGCACTGCACCACCAAGCTGCCCAGGTCAGCAGGGTAATTCCTTCCTATAGGAAGTTACCGTACGGCCAGCTTCTGTCCTGCGTCTAAGGCTGGCCTCCAGATAAGCTCTTCCCCAGGCAGGCTCTGCCTTGCTCCCCACCCTACTACGGAGTGGCTTTCTCATGTATTTCCCCCCTCCCTCTCCATTTGTCTTTCAGAGTTGACTTGGAGGTACTCTTTATGCTTCCTCCCATCCCCCCCAGGTACTCTTTATGCTTCCTCCCATCCCCGCCAGGTACTCTTTATGCTTCCTCCCATCCCCCCCCCAAGGTACTCTTTATGCTTCCTCCCATCCCCCCCCAAGGTACTCTTTA
>CM053625.1:1063700-1152709 GCA_028646595.1 Phalanger gymnotis | reverse complement strand
AGGTACTTTTATGCTTCTTCCCGCCCCCTTCCCCCCACCATGTGTTACTTGTCTCAAGTGTCAGCATTGCTAGTTGATCCGACCTCCTCTTAAACACCACCCACCAAGAGAAACAGTCCCCCTCTTTTCTGAGCTTTCTTTCCCCCAAAACAGCTTTTATAAAACCCTTTCTTATTGTCTTCATCATTCTTTCTCACCTTTAGCTACTTCTGGTCTTTAATACTATTGACACTATTTTTATAAGATCATGCCATTGTTCCTCAAAAAAATAAAAAAATATATATACATACATATATATGTGTGTGTGTGTGTGTGTACATATGTGTGTGTGTGTATGATATCTTTTGTTTTTATATGCTCTACATTTCACAATAAATCTTTCCCCATCCCCTTCCCAGTGAGCCATCATCCCTAACTTAACCAATACATTGACCATATTGGTCTTTCCTGTTTTTCCTCCTCTCTCTCTTCAGTTTTCCTCACTAGTAAAATGAGAAAATTAGGTTAAACGATCTCTAAGGCCCCATCTGGCTCTAAAGTTCTAGAATTATATTTAATTTTCTTCTTTTGCTTCCTCTCTCTCTCTTCTGCCTGTTTCCCCCTCTTCTCTACTTTTTCTTCTTGTTTTTCTCTCCTCTTCCTTTTCACTGGTCCTTGTTACCTGGTTAACAAGATGGCTGACCCCGGTCTAAGCCACTCAGAATAGATGGTTGCCTGTTCTGTCCTTTCAAATCTCTGGGGATGGAGACACCCCACCCCCCACTGGATGACAGAGTCAAGATTGAAAAAAGATCTCCATAGGATAGAGCGTTGGGATGAATCCAAGAAGAGGAAATTGAAGAGGGATTAATAGAAAGTCTTACGTTAATTATATTAATGTAAAGTCTTACAAAGTCAACTTCATAAGTGAAGGATGGGGAAGGCATGATTAGACATGGAGACATGGTGAGACAACAATTTGTCTGGAAAAATTCCAGGGGATTTAGTGGAATGAACGCTCACTCTGAGTCAACTGTGTGATGAGGAAGTTCAAAGAGCTTGTGGCATCTTTGGCTACTTTTAGAACAAGACTTCCATTAATAATGAGCTCCCTCTCCCCTGCTCTGGTCAAGCCCCATCCAGGGTATTATGTTCAGTTATGGGTGCCAAAGTTTCAGGCCATTGAGAAAGTGAAGTGCTTCTGGAGGACGGCAATGAGGATGGTAAATGGCTTGAAATCTATGGCCTATGAAGAGTAGTTGGAAAAGTTGAGGAAGCTTAAGCTGGAGAAGAGAAGACCTGGCTTAGTTACATCCAAGTACTCAGTGGACTGTCAGATGGAAGAGGAACAAAGCCAGAGGACAAGGAACAGTGAATAGAAGTTGCAAAGAGGCATAGATGTAGGTGTGTTGTCAAGAAAAGCTTCCTAATAACTTCGTTGAGTTGTTTTTCTTTGTGACCCCATTTGGGGTTTTCTTGGCAAAGATATATGGAGTGGTTTGCCATTTCCTTCTCCAGCTTATTTCCTCATCTGAGAAAACTGAGGCAAACAGGGTTACGTGACTTGACCAGGGTCACATGGCTAGGAAGCATCTGAGGGTGGATTTGAACTCATGGAGTCTTCCTAACTCCAGACTTGGCACTCTCTCCACTGTGCCACCTAGCTGCCCCTACATAACAATTAGAACTGGACAAAAATGGAAGGAGCTAAGAAGGGGATTGGTCCTTAAAGAGGAGGAAAGCCCTTGGGAGCAGCTGCTAGGGTGGGAGGGAAGAGGTGAGGATGGGGGTGTGATAGGAGCTGCCTCAGGAGATGCTTTGGAGGCCTCTAAGCAGAGGCTGATGAGCATTTGTTGCGAAAGTTAGAGTGAAGATTCTTCTGGGGGTAGGGTAGGACTAGAGGGCCGCTGACTTCCTTTTCAGCTTGAAAATTCTTAGATTCTGTGTACTTTCTCAGACTTGGGCTAGGTCAGAGGGGCAGACAGATAGGCAGTGGTTGGCGTGGTTCTTGGAGGTAGATGTGCTCTTGTGGTGATAAGAATAGGTATACCTGTGTAGGATTCAGAGCTGCAAGGGGCAGCTCCAATGCTCCCATTGCACCAATGGAGAAACAAAATCCTGAAGAGGTTAAAATGACTTGCCCAAGGTCGTACTGATATCGAGTAGCAGAGCCAGGATTCAAATCTAGGTTATCTGACTCCAAACCAAAGAAGGAGAAGGAGAAGGAGGAGGAGGAGGAGGAGAGTTACATGGGAAATTGAGATGAGTGTGTGTGGTGCCATTTTATTGGGAGGAGCCTGGTCTGGGGATAGATTCCTCAGCTTAATCAGCCATACGTTATGAGTTCCAGATCCCCAAATAGAAGCTGTATTCCCTAACTGGTCCCTACCAGTACCTCAGTCAGAACAGTCTAATAAACCCTACTTTCTCAAAAAACCCTATAGCCTCATTATACCATCTGTGGCTCCCTGATGGGGTCATTGCCTTTGGGTGGAAGGCAGTGTGAAGGGTCCCTTGTTTCTCCTACCCTTGGATTTGATGGTCAGGTCCTGGGCTTCTAGGAAGGAATAGGGGCCAGTAGAGAGATTGAATACAGATGTTTAAGAATGGAATTTCTGATGTGAGACCCTGAATTGTGAACATGAGGGATACTAGGAGTCTCCTTACTAGAGAACTCAAAGACTAGGCTATCTCCCCATGCTCCTCAACTCACCTTCAGTCTGGGCCTCTTTAGGGACAACTCTGTGTAAAGGCCAAGAAGATCGAAAGATTGACCTTTGGTAAACAGCTCTGCTGTCTGCGGCTGTTGTAATACCAAACAGAACCACTCGAGGCTAGCCTGGGATGCTCAGAGACTAAGGACATGTTTGCGTGTTAGTCTGTGTATGTATCTGTGTATGGGGGTGTTTCTCTTTCCCTCTCCCTTTCCCTCTCCTTCTCCTTCCCCCTCTCTTCCCTTCCTCTCTCTTTTTCTCTCCCTTCTTTCTTCCCCCTCCCCCTCTTCTCCTCTTTCTCTCCCTCCCTTTCTCCTTCCCCTTCTCCCCTTCCCTCCCTCTCTCCTCCCCCTTCCTCCCTCATCTTTCTCTTTGTCTCTATCTCTCTCTGTGTCTCTCTGTCTCTGTCTCTCTATCTCTCTCGATGTATGCGTTCTGCTTCAGAAGCCCGTTGCTCCTTGACCCCTGTGCTGCACTCAGCCATCATAGAAATGTCTGGATTGTGAAGCACCTAGATGCAGTGTTCCTCATCTCCAGACTGCTTCCCTCCCTCCCTGGTTCGGCTCAAAACTGGGGGAAGATTCCAAGGAGCAGATTCACCCCGAGTCCTTTTGGAGGAGTGAATGGGGTCCATCAGCGAGCAAGCCTGTGTGGGTTGTGCTATATCCCCTGAAGCTGGGGTCCTGATGGGAGTGGGGGAAAGATTATCACGGGAAGGGAAATTTGTGGGAGGGAGGTTCTGCATGAGGTAAAGCTTTAAGGATTATTCACAGATGAGATCCTAGAAATCCCCAGAAACCTGCTCCTTGGTTGCACTGTTTATACTTGGGGAACAGTTCTTGGGGGTCAGAATATTTGGGGTAGATGGGGCTTCCTCTGCAGGGGCTTTGTGTTGCGAAGTCCTTGGAAATGCCAGCATAATAAGGTATGGGAAATTGGGACATGCCAAGTTAGAAAACATGGATGGGTGTGGGGGGGGGCTTTGAATGAGGGAACACATGGGCTGGGGTGGCGTTCATTTTATTTGGGAACTGATGCCCTGTTCTCCATCTGAGGAAGATCTAAATCTTTCAATCATTAACTTACTGGACAAGGCCTCTCTTAGCTGAACCCCAACCTGAAAGCCAGATCACCATGGTAACCCCTACTTCGCCTGGCTCTGAAATCTTTGCTGAGCTGCGCTTCCTTCTCCATTCTCTCTCTTTCTCCCTGACATCTGCCTCTCTGTCTCTCAGGGTAAGAGATCTTAGTCAGGGGACCTCTTCTACAGAAGCTACCTCCCCTTACCCCTTCTTCATACAGCCCCATAAGCACCCTCCCCCAGAAAGGAACCTCTGGTCCAGGCCTGGCTCCCCTGAGAACCTGTCTCCTAGCAACCAGGCCTGGCTGTCAGACTGTCACAGTGGGAGGTCTGGCAGGGGAGACAGGAGGGAGGGGACCAGAGACTCCTCTTCTAGGCAGCTGCTCTCCCTAGGGAACAGAGCTCTTATTCTGAGAGGTGGTGGAGTGAGGCTTAAGGGTCCCTAGGGGGTCCCCTTCTTTGTGTCCTTATTCCCCCCCTCACCTCCATCTCTGTCTATGAGGGCCAGATTAAGAGAAAGATGGGAGCTGGAGAAGCAAGCATCAGGTCGCCTTTTTGGTATCTGCCCCCAAGGGGATGGAGGCACTGGGATGTTAGCGAGGAGCCTTGAGCTCTTCATTTAAGTCTAACTTTACCCTGTCTCAGTTCCAGCTACCCAAAATGGTTGAGATTCTCTGGGCCGCCCACAGTAGCAGGAGGGCAGCGCTGAGATGGTGGCATCTCAGAGGTCATCCGATCGCCCCACACCTCAGAAGGAGTTTCACCTGGAAGATCATCTCTAAGGCTCCTTCCAGCTGTGACTTTCCTCACCCCAAGATACACATCTGGTTTTGGTTCTCTCTGCTAAATGGGGTGGCAGAACGGAGGGGACTTCAAAGAGGAGAGGAAGAGTATCTTTATTATCAAAAGGGAAGAAACCTGAGATGATGGATAGATCCTGGAAGAGGCGGGAGGGGATGCATCAAGGACGGAACTAGAGGGGTTAGTCTGGGAGAGAAGGAGGTTAGCCTCTTCTTCTGAAACCAGAGTGAAGGAGCAGAGGACAAATGAAAAAAGATTTTTCTGGATAGAGGAAGGGAATTGGGGAAGAAAGCATCAATTGCCTAAGTGGAGTAGGAGGGGAATTAAGGAAGTTTGAGAGTAGCTGCTGCAATTCAAGGGAGGAGGCGAGGATAGGGGTATGACAGGAGTCAGCAAGAAAAGAATAGAAGGCTTGCCAAGCAATGGTGAGGGCCCAGTTGGGGTTAAATAGCTTGAACTGTGCACCTAACAACATGGTTCTGTGACAGTGACAAGCCAGAAGCAGAGATAACAAAGAGCAGGGTCTATTCAAGGTTAGGGCTTTATAGGGCAGATACAATGGAAGGTTCAGGGGTGAGGGAATCTCGATTATTAGTGAGCGAATCCTTGGAATAATGGACCATGGGATAAGCGAGGTAGGTAGGCAAGTAAAGCCTTGGTGGTGGATGGATTGAGGATTAGGCAGACATTTAGGAAATGGCAGTCTCCATAAGAATGAAGGTAGGTGTTAGTAGCTGTGAGGTTAGGTGCAAGGTAGGGAAGTGGCACTAGCAAAGGGGCTGAGCCTCAGCAGTCCATTTGGGTCAGGAGGAGGGATGGCGCATCAGTGAAAGGCAATGGTAGGAAGCACACAATATCGCCATTAAATGCCAAAGCTCTCAAAGGGCGGGTTGAATCAGATAGATCGTTCCCACAGCTTCCTTGACCTGTACCCAGCTTCTGTCTCAGACCCCGTGGATGCTGATTCTCTGAAATCTTGGTTCCAGTCTGGCCTCACTTGGATACCGAGTTGGAACAGATACCTCCTTCCTCCAAGATGAGAAACGCCCCCTCCAGTGTCACCCATGCTGGCCATACAAGAAGGGGATCTCTAAGCTCATGTTTCACCTTCTCCGTAAAGACTGTTCTGACCGCCACAACCCTTGGTGGCCTCTTCCTTCACTGAACTTTGGGAACATTTACTGTCTCATGTAGCACTTAGATGGTAGGTTTTTTTTTTCTTTTTGGGTTCAAATCTTCAGTTTCATTAGTGAGGGGGAACTTCCAGTGTGGAAACTCTCTCCAACCATGTAGGTTGTCTGCAAATTATAGTCTTAGAGTTGCCAGGGGCATCAAGAGGCCAGTGCTCATAGTCACACAGATGGTGTATGTCCGTGGTAGAACTTGGACCCAAGGGTTTCTGATCCTAAGCAAGCTCTTTATGCATTATACTATGCTGCCTTTTGCTGCCATCCATCTATTCTGTCTATATCTCTAGGGTACTTATTTAATACCCAAGAAGCTTCTGCTACTTTCAGGGTTCTAGGGGTAATCCTTAGAGGTAGCTGTCCTCCTAACATGACCTGTGTGCTTCCTCTTAACAGTCAACCCAGTAGATTCTGTTTTGTAGCAAGGAGATTTACTCAAATGGTGAAGCAAGAACGGTAATTACCAAGTACTTCCCTCAAAACCTGGCCTTAGGTACTTCCCAAGGTGTGGAAGCTTTGTTTTTCAAGGCTTTCCTCTTCATATTCATCTCAAGGTTTTCCCTTTATATTTCAAGGCTCCTTTTGAACTCCAGCTTTTTCTGGACTCTCATGGGGCATCCTGTTACATTTCCACATTGTCTCCCCTTAGAATGAGTAGGGTAAGGTAGGGACTGTTCAGCCTTTTCTTCTATCCCCCACTCACAGCACAGTGCCAGGCACGTAGTAAGCACTTAATAAATGCTTGCTGACTGACTGAATAATTGAGAGAGACCTCAGACTTCTTCCTCCTTTCTCAGTCTCCATTCCTTTTCTCCCCTCTGCTATCCCTTTTGATCTCTGATCCCTGCCCCTCCCTGCCAATTTGTTCCTCTTCCCCACCTCCCCACTAAGCTTGTTTATTCTTTGCAGTTGTTAGCAACAGGTATTATTCCAGATTACACCGGCAGATGGAGCCGATAGCCCGAAAGAAATCCCCATGCCCCTGCCTGCTCCTGGGCACTCCAGGTCTTTGCTCTCTACTGGGTTCCCAGGGAAACTGCCTAGTACCCTGCCCCAGCCATCTCTATCACTGTCAGCAGCGGCTCTCCTTCCTGGGCATACTTTGGACAATGGCAGAAGGGCCAGTGGGTGAGGGTGGTTGGCTAAGTTGTAGCCTCTTGGCTGTTTTAGGCTGTATCTGAAGCTAGGATTGTCTCTGCCATTGGCTTTGGCCTTGTCCTGCAGGCAAGCTTTCTGTCATCTTTAGTTGCTGGGATGGGTTAGGGGTTCATGCAGATTCTGATGTAGGAGAGGAGAGATGTGTGCCTGTGACTTCTCTCTGCTCACTCATTAGCTGAAGTGAATTCCTTCTGGAAGGATGGAGTTTCATCTGGAAAGAGTCTATTCTAGCATGGGTGACAGCATAAACAAATCATAAAGACGGAGGAAAGATTGAGATCAGGAAATGGAGAGTAGACCATTTAGATTGGAACCTAAAGTATATAAAAGAATGTAATATGAATTAAGGCTAGAAAGGGAGGCTGGGGTCAGACTATAGAGTCAGGAATTTACATTATAGTAATGGCTTTTCTTCTGTCTCTCCCCCTCCCCTTCCCCTTCCTCCTATGCCCTTGAACAGATAGCCCATAGAGTTGGTCCATCAATACGCAGACCTTGGATGGATGCTGCATATGGACCATGAACCTGTCCCAGAATTGGAGAAGTCATTGACTGGTTTGCATTTGGAAAATGGCTTGTTGTTTTTAATGGCCCTGATCTTCTCCCTGAAACCAAGGCCCATTTTTTAAAGCAATATTATTCTGGCAATACTGTTTGCCTGCAAATAATGAAAGATTATGGTCCCTGAAGAATCCCAGAAGCAGCTCATGCAAACAGGAATGCTTGGATAGGTTGGAACAAGTGAGCGGTGAAGAACTGACCATCAGATGTTGTCAAAAAGAGGGAGGGAGACAGCACCATCCTGGCTTTGTAACTTACTGTGTGACCTTGAGAAAGTCCCTAGGGTAAGTCACTCTCGGCCTCAGTTTTCTCATCTGTCAAATGGGGGTGGGGGTGGGGTTAGACTTGAAAACCTCTGAAGTCCCTTTCAACTGTTTATCTATTGCTCTGTGAACCCAGAGAAGCAAACTTGGCCATTAGAATTACAGATCATGGTCAGAAGGGGCAGTAGACTTGTCATGTAGTGAGAGCAAGGGGGTAACAAACGGTTAGTCAGCGGTGTTGGACAGTGGAAAGAACATTGACCCTGGGATTGGAAGACCTGAGTTCAAATCCCACCCCTGATGTTTGTGACCTGTGTGACTTAGGCAAAATGCATTTACTGCCCCCTCCCCCGGGCCTCAGTTTTCTCATCTGTAAAATGAGGAGGTTGGACCAGAGGACCTCTAAGGTCCCGTCAGACTCCAGAGATATGATTCTATCATCTAGGGGAGAGCCTCGGGCACATTGGATGGTTCCTTTATGGAGACTTAGTAGAAAAACCTGGACAAGATCTGTGTAGGATTGAGACAGCTCACATGGATGGCGGTGATTTTACACCCTTGAGGGAAGTGCTCGCACTGATGACGTCACAGATTCCTGGGGGAATGGAGGAGGCCAGTATCTTTGCAATGATACCTGATGTACAAATGCCCTCAAGACCGATCGTCTTATTCCAGCCTATGGAGCTGAAGATGTGAAGTAGTGGGGACGTGGCTGGGCCGAGGTTAAAGGGAGCTGACTTACCCTCCTGCTCAGACAGACACGTCTCTGACTTTGCAACGGAACGGTAGCATGCTTTTGTGCCTGACTTTTTAAATCTTTTTTTTTTTTTACTGTTTTTCTTTTTTCTTCCTTCAGTTTCTCAGTAAAGCTGTATAACTCTGTCCCAATTTGCTTAGAATTACAAGGTGTTTTTGGACACAGCCTAGAGTTAGAGAGAAGTGTCAGAATTCCTAGATTCTAGCTCTGTATATCTTCCATGGCCTAACTCTGCAACCTTGGGAAAATCACATCCCTTCTCTGGGGCTCAGTTTCTCCACCTATAAAATGAAAGGGTTGAATTGTATGTATGTTTCCTTTCAATTCTGGCCTTCTATGAGTCTACGTTGTCTGTTTGTGTTGGTGAAGATTCAGGGTCTGGCCAGCAGAGAGAGACAGAGAGCTTCCAACCATTTTGGCTGGGGCGGAAGAAGGACAAATTTACTTAGGACTGGCTAGACACCCTGTCAGCCTCAGGCACCTCCCAGACTCCCCAGTTTGTCTCGGATGGGAGGCTCCGAATGCCCCAGACTTGTCTTAATCTCTTCGTGAATAGGGATTATTTAATTTGCTGTATTTTTCTCCCCAGCACCTGGCAGTGCCTGGTACATGGAAGGTGATTTAAAAATGCTTTTGGACTGATTAATGATAGATCTGCCATCTATAGATTTAGCTAAACTTTTGGATCCATGGCCCAGAACCTGAGGCTCTGGGTTAATATGGGACCTGGTCCAATGTTGGAGGCTTCTAACAAACTTCCTTTTCATTTCATGCTCCTACACTGACCTCCGCTCATTTTTCTCCACCCAGGGTTTTCTCTAAGAATATCTAAATTTGGCTTCTGTCTAGATCTATATAGAAAAGGTAAAGAAAGGACCTTCGACTCCTATGCAAGCACTCAGGTTAACAAACTGTTGAATACAGAACAGGCTTTAATTAATAATCTAGTAGAGAAATACACTGTAGCTTATAAGCAGCTAAGACAGCTGTGTTTCCCATTCTGGTGGGTCTCCATTCGCTCCCTGGAACTGATACAGCTATTCAGACATAGAATACCGCCCTACAGTTGAAACCCTCCTCCTGCAAGTGTTAAGTGCTTAGGATTGCTAGAAAGTTGAGTGACCCACACCTATGGTGAGTTCTACTCCCTGCCCCCAGACCTAGTCTCCAGTCTTGGAATTCCCACTCTGGAATTAAGGTCCCTCACATAGGGAAAGAATTCAGGGCTGGAGTCCAAAAGATTCATCTTACTGAGTTCAAATCTGGTCTCAGACACTTACTAACTGTGTGACCCCGGGCAAGTCACTTAACCCTTTTGTCTCAGTTTCTTCATCTGTAAAATGAGCTGGAGAAGGAAAGGGCAAATGGCTCCAGTCTCTGCCAAGAAACCCCATATAGGGTCATGGAGAGTCAGACATGACTGAACAGCAGCAGCAAATTGTTATTATTATTAACGGTTATTATTGCTAGTCTAGTCCCTGGGATTCTTAACCTTTTTTTTTATCATGAATCCCTTTGGCAGTCTGGTGAGGCTTGTGGACCCCTTGTCAGAATAGTGTTTCTACAGGAATAAAATTAAACACATAGGATTACAAAGGAAACCAAATGTTAGTGCAAACAAAGTGGTAACTTATTTCCTATCCAAATTCATGGATCCCAGGTTGAGAGCTCCTGGTCTAAGGATTCCTCCATCTGTGGCAGGAGGTTTGATCCAGAAGCTCCTTTACTCTATCTGGCTCCCCAGAACACATGGTTTCTTGATGGAGCTATGTGGCTACCTGGGTTTTCCTCTGGGGAATCATCTGTTTTGTGTATATCTTCCTGGCTTCTCCCTATCCAAACTTCCAACTCTTGCTCTGTCTTCTCTTAAGCTCTTTGGCCTTCCTTTGAAAGGTCAAGTCCAGAGGGGTAGCTCAGACAGATGGTTAGCTTTCATTAACATGATGTTAATTACCTTGACGATCTGACTCATTGCTACTGCAACTCATCATCAGTCAACTTCATTATGAGTGGACTGGACCAATAATGATGGTGATGGTAGCTGACAGTGACTTGGGAGGGGGCTTTGGAACCCGCAGCAGAGTGCATCAGCTCAGCACCAGCCTAGCTAAATTTGGAGGCCCTCAGCCCTGTGTAGGCAATTGGGCAACACCCTTTGTCCTCCATAGCATCACTCAAAGGCCATCTTTTTTAGCCAGTGACAGAAGGCCTGAATTCCATGGTGGTGGAGGAAGTGTATGAACTAATGAAACAAAATATCCTCAAAATATTGAAGTATTTAAAGACTTTGACTTTGATTACTCCTATTTCTTATTGAGATTTAAGTTCTATAAAACAGTCACCACAGCAAGGAGGCCAAAAAAGCTGAGAAATCAGCAAATACATCTTTTTGCCAAGATAGATATGGAAGCAGAGGCCATACTCTTACAGAGTTCATACTGATTTCCAAAATATCACTGAAGAAGATGACTAAAGATTATGAGTAGTATCATAGTGTTCTGATGCTGTGATAGTTACATCCCCCAATGGCATGCTCTCTGGAAGAAATCCTAGCTCTCAGATGCATTTCCTTATGTGAAAAGATTGTTCAACTCCTTCTATCCTTCCGTGAGGATTACTCAGTTATCTTTAGGCCTATTGGCCTGCAATCCCAACCCCATATCTGAGAACGATTCATGCCGAATGGTCCTAATAAGGCAGTCTGTGGGTGGCCTCTATTCCCTTGGAACTCTTTTGGTTTAAGTATTTGGCAGAAAAGGCAAAGACTCTGGATTCAGGTCCTCCCTTCTGCCGTTCCCCATCTCTCCTCAAGAAAGAGGTCCTCCTCAGCTCAGAGTAGTCTTGGCATCCCTTAAGAGGGTACCAACCAGTGGCTTTTTCTTCACCAGAATCTTGAACAGAAACATCCTCATAGAGGCCATTTTCCAGCCCCAGTTCCCGATGGCATTTGGTAGATTGCCCCTTTGGACAAGAGCCTGCTGCCTTGACTCCAGTGCTCATTTAGGAAATGGCAGTCTTCCTCAGCTAACCCACTTTGAGCAGCGGGTAGTTGTGAGAACACCTTGGTGATGCCCTGACTATTGTCTGGGGCTATTTTGTAGTCCAGTTAAGTTATCCAGTTTTTCAACTACTTGGTACGTGGTGGTTCTCTATTGGTCTACTGTTTTATCTTTTCCCTGGATGCTAGAATTCACAACAGGACTCTACCCTGAGACTGCAGCTCCTGACAGTGAGTTAGGTGTCACATTACCTGTGGTTCTCTCTGCTCTGCTGAGACAAGGCTATAACTAGGTGGTAGGCCTCTTTAAACACATCAGTCTAGTGATGTGCTAGTTATGGGTAGACGTATCTTCCCCATCTCTTGAAACTTTGAAGTACAGAGCTTTGGAAAGTAATTTATTGGGGCAGGTAGTTATAGAGTAGATAGCACACTAGGCCTGGAGCCAGAAGGACCTGAGTTCAAATCCAGCCTCAGACTATTATTAGCCGTGTGACCCTGGACAAGCGACTTAACCCCGTTGCTTCCCTGCCCCCCCCCAATTTTTTATAGCTTTTGTTTTTATATCACCTTCATTTCCAATTATTTCTTTCCCCTTTCATCACCTAGAGAGTTATCCCTCGTGACAAATAATTTAAAAGAAAGAGGGAAAAACCAGTTCAGCAAGTCAAACCAGTGCATTAACTGAGTGTGACAGGGTGTGGGATGTTTCACGCCGTTGTCCTCCGCCTTGGCGAAGAAGAGAGAGAGGTGCATTTTTTCATGTCTTCTCTCAGGCTGAGGGCGGTCATCATAATTACACAGTGCAATCTTGTCTTTGTTTCTTCCGTTTGCATTGTGTAGTTGTACGTGTACTCTTCCTGGCTCTGCTCCCTTCTCTGCTTTATTTCATACAAATCTCCCTGTGCAAAGGAGTGATCAGTAGGTAAATGTGACTCTTATCCATGTGAAAGCAGGTACTAGGTAAAGCTGGCAGCGTTGGGAGGGAGAAAATGAGCATTTCGTAGGTGCCTACTGTGTGCTGGGCACTGTGCTACATGCTTTACCGGTACCATCTCATTCAATTCTCACAACAACAGTGGGAAGGTCGGTGCTTTTATTATTCCTATTTTGCAGATGTGGAAAGTGAGGATTTGCCAAGCCAGGATCACATATCTAGCAAGTAACTAAGGTTGGATCGGACCTCACGTCTTCCTGACTCCTGATCCCGAGCTCCATCCACGGCATCTCCTAGTTCTTGGGGGCACTAGATGCATGCACTAGAAGGACCTTGCACTAAACCCACTCATCCCTTTGCTAAGGTCTTGGAGCCTCCAGCAGTTTCAGCAATATTCAATTGAAATGCTCTGGCTGCCGGTCTCCCTATGAGGCATAATTCTAAACCTCTTGAATGCCTCCAAGACGAGCATCATCCCGAGTAACTTGCTTTCAGAATGTCAGCGCTAGTTGGCATGGGTCCTGGGAGGAAAATCTCATGCAGAGAAAACATCCTCTCCCATAACACCTTAAAAGCCCTCTGGATCCCGGTTGGGCACGCCTGTGCATACTGAGTAAAGTTACTTCTTATCACTTGGATCCTGCCGATGTCCTTCCCACCCGGTTCCAGACATGAAATGTCTATGCGCCCCAGCTCCGAGGCTTCCACTTAGAAGTCTTGTGCTCTCTGGGTGAGCAGCTCAAATCAGCATCACCTCCATTTGAGTACACTGACCACAACTCACACACGTCTTTTTCACATCTGTTGTTCTAATGGCCCAATGGAACCGTTTTGCACTAGCTCCAGGGTTTTCTCTTGGCCTGAGTCATCATTATAGACACTTTCGAAGACTTTGGTTAGAACCAATGACCTTCTTTGGCCCATGCAGGAGGACGGGTCAGTGTGTAGTGCTGCACGTCATTGTGTAAGTCCCACGTCATGGTGCCGCGCTCCATTTTTTCTTGGCCTGTAATACTTCTGGCAGAGTATCATCCTATGATACTCTGTGTATCCGTGATCACAGCTGTCCTTGTCCTTCTGAGGTTAAATGATCTGCCCAATGCTATAGCTTCTATGCGTCCCAATGGCATAAAGCAAGTCCCAAACTCTCAGCTGCATTTGCTTATGTGACCAGACTTTATTCCTGGGTGTTACAAATTGCTTTAATCTTTGTCATCATGATTACCAAGGTCTCTCAAGTACTAGGCCTATGGAATGAGCATCCTCTTTGGTCTTCCCTGTGCAGTATTGCATATTATTGATCTGTATAGTATATGATGTGGTATATTGTTGCATATCTGATATGCAGTAATATGTATTGTATTAATAGTTGACTAGTGCTAATCAATCAACAAGCATTTATTCAGTTCTTACTGTGTGCCAAACCTGCGCTAGGCACTGAAGGCATAAGTCTAGAAGCAAAAAAGTTCCAAAAAATAGGTTTGATCCTGTAACTCCTCCCTCCCTCAATGATCTACAATGGTTCCCTATTCCCTCTGTTGTTGTTATTATTGTGCTCGGTCATTTGAGTCATGTCGGATTCTTCACGACCCCATTTGGGGTTTTCTTGGCAAAGATACTGTAGTGGGTTGCCATTTCCTTCTCCAGCTCACTTGACAGATGAGGAAACTGAGGCAAACGGGGTTAAGTGACTTGCCCAGGGTCACACAGCTAGTGAGTGTCCGAGGCCAGATTTGAATTCAGGAAAATGAGTCTAGGCCCAGTGCTCTATCCACTGTGCCATCTAGCTGCCCTCTAGGCTCAAATATGAACTCCTGTTACTTCTCGGATCAAATATAAACTCCTTTTAGATCTTAAAGCTCTTCATCACCCAGCCCCATCCTACATTTCTAATCTTACATTTTACTTTCCTCCAAACATTCTGTGATCCAGCTACACTGGCCTACTTGCAGCTCTGACTATGATGCTCATCTTCTATCTCTGTGTGTTTTCACTGGTCATCTTCCATGTCTAGAATGTTCTGCCTTCTCACATCTGCCTCCTGGTTTCCCTGGCTTCCTTAAAGACCCAACTCAGATCCCACTTCCTGCAACAGACATATCCTAGCTCTTCTAGCTACTAGCACCTTTCTTTCTCAGATTACTTCCCATCTACTATCTATCTATTTTTCTATCTATCTGTCTGTCTATCCATCCATCCATCCATCCATCCATCCATCCATCCACCCATCCATCCATCTATCTGTCTGTCTGTCTATCTATCTATGTGTACACCACCCCACATACACACTATGTATTTACGTATTGCCTCCTTCATTAGAATGTAAGTTCCTTGAGGGTAGGCACTGTTTTTGTTTATATTTTTATCCTTAGTCAATAAGCATTTGTTAAGCACCTACTATGTGCCAGGCACTGTGCCAGGTGCTGGAGGTATAAGAAAAGGAAAAAGACAATTCTTGCCCTTGGGAAGCTTACAATCTAATGGGGAGACAGTATGCAAATAATTATGTACAAACAAGCTACATAAGTAGGAAATAATCAACAGAGGGAAGGCCCTGGAATTGAGATAGGCGGGGAAAGGCTTCCTGTAGAGGGTGGGATTTTAGCTGGGACTTGTAGGAAGCTAGGGAGGCCAGAATGCAGATAGTAAGCACTTGATAGATGTTTGTTGCTTGCCTGTCTTCAAGGAGTTTATATTCTAATGGAGGAGTTGAAGGCACATGTACAGTTTTGTACAAAACTACTTGTCTCTGGCTGGCAGTGCTTGTTGGGGCGTCAGCAGACTGCTGTCCATCCATACTTAGAACTGAGGTCAGTACACATAGAATTTTCAGTCTTCTGAGCCTCTGAAGCACTGATCACTAGGTGATTGGTGTGTCCCTTGCAAACATCCTCAGGTATGGGATGAAGCCCGTGCCATAACTTTTGATGGCATTGTGTACACACACTAGGAATGGCTACGTGTCGACCGTACTGAGCCTTTGGCTCAGGCCTCCGAGCAGCTCACAGTTTCAGGACTCTTTTCCCTTCTGCTGGCAGGCAGCAGTGAGCTGGACATAGGCACACCACGTATTTTCCGCCAGCCAAGCGGCCTTTCTAGGTTTTGCAAAATTTGCAACACTGTGTTTCCAGGGGCCTGTGCTTTTAGAACACATAGGAAGGCAAATGTGCTTGCCTCCCTCTTCCACCTCATGGCTTCCATTAGCATCTTTTGGGACCTTGGCCTCCAATGGTCCTTTAGAGGAGCATGAATATTCCCCCCTGAGAAACTTGGCATATTCAGTTTCTTTTATTTTCACTGGTAGGCTTATGGTTTAATCCTTATTTCTAGCTACTGCTACTAGGCCAGATGTCAACCTTCTTCATAGCAGATGTGCTACTTTATCTTTAGCCAATCTTTCTCTTTCTCCAAGGTTTTAAGCCTTTTTGTTATCTTCTCATCCCTAGTGGGACGTCTATTAACCAGTTTCCAAGCATCCTCTCCATTTCTTCTTACCTCTTTAGGAACGCTGGAAATCTACCTTTGGTTCAGATAATTTACAGATAATTCGCAGAACTTTGGTGGCTTTCTTGAACATGCTAGAAAGCATTACGATCGCCCTAAATTGTCCATAGCATTGTATAAGCCACTTTTGAGTTATTTGTCCCCACGCTCAAGTGGCATTCCTAAAACTAGAGCCCCCTGTGAGCTTTGGTCCACCAGTGTTCTGATGACTGGGGATCCATGCTGCCATCTCAGCTCCACGAGTATGCAACAATGTAACAAAGGAAGACCACAGCAGTAATCAGCAAAGCTAGCACTACAACAGCAAAAGATTGGCCATGTTGGGATCGTTCTCTTCAGGAAAAGGGTCCCAGCGTGAAATAACAGATTTTAGCTGTCAATACAGTGTAGAAAATCAGAAAATAACATTTTAGCAAAAGACAATGTCATCAGGCTGAGCCAGGGCACAAGCTCGCACACACGCAAAAGGCAATCATGAAACTTTCCTCCCCTCCAAAAATTCCCCATGATAATGACTCTACGTGTAATAAACTTGTTGACTCGCGAGTCCTGTGAATAGTCAGGACCCTGTATGGGAGTCAATGATCTAGCACTCTATTCACTGCTATGTTCTAGGCTTTTTTTTTTAAAGACAAATTTTTATCCATATTTTCTGTTTCTTACATCACAATAGTATCCCATGTGCCCTGCCACTTCCCCATCCCAGAAAGCCATCCCATATGACAACTGATATTTTTTTAAAGAGAGGATTAAAAAAAAGTCAACACAACTGATTGATACGTTAAAAAAGCCCGAAAACATGCAACGTAAACATCTGTGGCCCCCTCACCTCCAGGAAGGCGCAGATTGGGGCTGCCTTCTCACGTCTCTTCATTCAATCTCACTTGATTCTTATAATTTGTTACTTTTACTTCCGACTTTTTTGGGTGACGTTGGTTCCATTTACATTATTGTAGTGATGGTGTGTAGTCTTCTTGGTTCTGCGTACCTCACTCTGCAGCATTTCATACAGATCTTTCCACGCTTCTCTGTATTCACCACACATATAATTTCCCCAGTGATATTCCATTACCTTCATACACCACAATTTGTTTAGCCATTCCCTGAGTGAGGGGCACCTATTTTATTTCAAATTTTTTAGCTTTCACAAAAAATGCTACTACAAATATACTGGGGTATATAGGAACTTTTTTCTTGTTCAGTGGCTTCCTTGGGATATAAGCCTAGTAATGGCATCAAAGAATGGGGACATTTTAGTCACTTTATTTGCGCAACTTCAAATTGCTCCCCAAAATGATCATACCATTTTATAGCTCCACCAACAATGTATTAGTGTGCCTATCTTTCCACAAGCTCTCCAGTATTTACTCTTGCCATTTTTGGTCACTTTTTCAATTTGCAGGACATGAGGTAAAGCCTCAGGGACTTTTTGGTTCGTATTTTTCTTATTATCAGTGATTCAGAGCTTTTTAAAAAACATATGACTGTGAGTACTTTGCAGTTCTTTTAAGAACTATTTGTTCATATCATATCATTGGCAATTTATCTAATGGGGAATGGCTATTGGGGTGTGTGTATATATATATATATACATATATATTATATATATGTATATGCGTATATATATGTAGTGTTTATATATCTTGGATACCAAACCCTTACTAGAGAAAGTTGATACAAACATTTTCCCCTTTTGGCCACTCTCCTTTTTATCCTAGATATAGTAATGTTGGTGCAGAAGCTTTTCTATTTCAAGTAATCAAGTCATGTATTTTATCTTTTGTTGCCTTTATCTCTTGTTTGGTTAAGGATACATCTCTATAGCTGAGGCATATGATCTCTTTCTCTTCTAATTTCTTGTAGGATGATCTTTAATATTAAGGTCTTGTATCCATTTTAGAATGTATTGTGGAATGGAGTGCAAGCTATTGCTCTAAGCCTATTGTCCCACGTTCTTTATCTAGGAATGTGTTATGATGTATCGCTCATGTGGTGCCACCTCTATGGACCAGCCGTTTTCCTTGTGCCCCACTCCCTGCCCCTCCTTTTTTTCCGCCTCAAAAGCAGAATGTTATTTTTGGTTACTCACCTCTACTCGAGGCCATAGCAGACCATTTAGTTTAAGTAGATTAGATAAAAGCTAAGTAAATTAAAACCAGTAGACACGCAATCACAAAAAGCCACATTCCGTTTCTTCTGCTCTACAACCTTCCAGGCAAATAGAACAAATCCTCTAGCGTTGGTGTGTGGTTCCTTTCCTATCAGCTTCAGATCACCCAGATGTTTAGTGTCTGAAATTCGATAACTTCCTTCCAATAACCTGGGAATGGAAGGCAGGCAACCAACTCACAGCAGGTGATCTATACAGGGACTGGAGAGTTCTGTAGAAGCCCTCAGTGATTCTCGTGGTCCTGCTGCATCAGTGAGCAGGATGATGGGTACTCCCTTCCTGGTTTCTCTTCTAGACCTCTATTCTAGCAATGAGAGCTCAAGTTTCTTCCTCAGATGATCTCTTCATCCTTCAGGCTCCAGGGAGCCTCTGAAATCAAACTTTTTTCAATTCTGCCTTGAGTTGGAGCGTTTAGCACTTCCTTGATCCTCTTGGCTGGTGTAGTCCTCCTATAAGCTTCTACATAGGAGACATGGATTATTGGGTATTGAAGTTCAGAGCCTCAGCCTTCAGTCATCTGTCTGTGCTTTGAATAGCTTGGAACTAGCCTCGATCAATGATGAAGTTCCAGAGGTATTTGCTACTTTTGGATAGACAAGAATCATATTATTCCCCTTCTCACTGATTCACATGAGACAAGTCAATTCGATTAATGTCTGCTATGTCTTAGGCACTAGGGATACAAAGGAAGACAAAATAAAAACCAGTCCCTGCTCTCAAGGAGTTCACAGTCTAATGGGGGAAACAACAGGCAAAAACAAACACACAAAAAACAACCATGTACAAACAAAATATACAACAAGGCATGCTGGAGATAATTTCAGAGTAAAACATTAGCATTAAGGGGGATCAGGAAAGGCTTATTCTAGAAGGTGGGATCTTAGCCAAGACTTGAAGGAAGCCAGAGAAGCCATGAGCCAGAGATGAGGAGGGAAAGCATTCTAGGCATGGGGGATAGCCAGTGAAATGCATGGACAGAGTAGGGGCATGGAGTTTTATGTTTAAGGGTCAGCAAGAAGGCTGGTGTCACAGAATGGGGAGCTGGATTAGGTATAGGAAGACTAGAAAGGTGGGAAAGGGCTGGGTTTAGGACCTTAAAGAACAAACATAAGGCAGCTAGATGGTGCAGTAGATAGAGTACTGGCCCTAGAGTCAGGAGAAGCTGAGTTCAAAATCCAGCCTCAGACACTTAATAAGTGTGTGACCCTAAGTAAGTCGCTTAACCCCGATTGCCTCAAAAAAAAAAAAAAAAAGAAAGAAAAGAAAAAGGAAAAAAAGAAGAAAAACGCCAAACAGAGGATTTTATGTTTAATGTTAGAGATCACAGGGAGCCACTAAGAATCCCAGACTCCATAGGGCATAAAAGAATAACCCAGTATCAGTAGACCTTCCCTATCAGTCCCCAGAAACCTTTCTCCTGCATAATTTATAGAGGCAGATTTGGCAAGTGTCTTTTATAAAATGGCTGGGATATAATTGTCATTTGACACCCACTGTTTAATCCAGTGAGATGTTTTAGTCATTGTAATTGTCCTGTGAGTTCGTGTGGGAAAATCCCAAGATGTTTTGGCAGGGCAGGGATTATGCAGGGTAGCTTTCATCTTCAGCCCTATCCAGCTTTGGGCAAACCAACACTAGGTTCTTCTCGAGTGTACTTAGCACAGGTGGGCCCATTCCACCCATATTGTAGTAGTTTAGGTGTTTTCAGTTGTGTCCACTTTTTTGTGACCTCTTTTGGGATTTTCTTGGCAAAGATCCTGGGCTGGCTTGCCATTTCCTTCTCCAGTTCATTTTACAGATGAGGAAACAGAGGCAGAATTAAGCAACTTGCCCAGGATCACACAGCTATAAGTGTCTGGGGCTGGATTTGAACTCAGGTCTTTCTGACTTCTGGTCTGGTGCTCTAATCCACTGCACCACTTAGCTGCCCCATTCTGCCCATAGTTGCAAGGAAATGCAATTTGAACACGTTGTATCTGACTTGTTACTGTCCTTGACGTGGATCACCTCCACCTCTGGTCTCAAGCCTCTCTGCCCTTCTAGGAGGAGCGTCTGCCTCCTGGACCAGCTGCTTTGGCCCCAGCTTCTTTTGTGACATCTGGTTGGGCTGAGTGGCTCTCTCTTCCCTCTCCCACCCCTACTTCCCTCCCTCCCTGCCCCCATCCCTCCCTCCCTCCTACCCCCCTCTCTTTCTCTCTCTCTCTCTCTCTTCCTCCCTCCCTCCTTCTCTCTCCTTCCCTCCTCCCTCCCTCCCTCTTCCTCCCTTCCTCCCTTCTTCTCCCCCTCTGTCTCTGTCTCTGTCTCTCTCTTCCTCCCTCCCTCCCTCCCTCTTCTCTCTCTCCCCCCCCCACCTCTCTCTCTCTCTCTCTCTGTCCCCGCCCCCCCTTTCTATGTCTCATATTTGAGGAATATCCTAGAGCTACCTTTTATCATCTCCAACAAATCATTTTCATTTCTGGCTCCTGGACCAATGAACAGAACTATAAGTAACCGAGAGACCATCTTCAGCTCACACACTTTGATGGCTGTGACCATAGTGCTTCACCGTAAATAATAACAATGTAACCGTATTTATATGACACTTGGTGATTTACAGAGTGACTTACCAATATTCTCTCATTTTACCCTTATAATGACTCTGGACGAGGGACGCTCTTATTATCCCGTCTTACAGATGAGGAAATGGAGGTAAGCAAAGGTTAAACGATTAGCCCAGTGTCATAGAGCTAGTAAATAGCTGGGGTAGGATTAGAACCAGTCTCTCCTTGATGCCAGGTTCAGCATTCTAGCCGCTGACCTACCTTGTCGCCTCCCTCTTTATCAGCACCTTTGTCACTTGGGTCAGTTTAATGTTCCAACCTCGACAAAAAGTCAGAAGCCTTTTTACCCTTATAGGAAAGTATCAAGGAGCAGGAGATGAGTGTTCCCGTTATCCTCAGAGCTACCTACCACATCAGCTGTCTGTCATCCGTGAGCGCTAGAATATTTTTACCCCACGGCTCTGTATCTTCGAAGAGCTTATGAGGTTAAAGGCACAGCTTTGAGGCTCGACGTGAGCCTTCTGCATTTCTCTGTATCAATCCCTTGCCATACTTGCATAAAGTCAGTGACCTGTCCCAGCCTAGACTTGAAGGACTCTTCTCCTGATGAGTGGGGATATCACACCTGCCTGAAAAATACAAGTTTCTGTATTGGAACCCTTATGAGGTAGTAGCAACATCATGACCCATCTGCCACATAAATCAGCCTTTTCCCTAAGGAAGCAGTTCAACCATCCTCAGGACTTAATTGGTCGGGGCAGCTAGGTGGCACAGTGAGTAGAGCACCAGCCCTGGAGTCGGGAGGACCTGAGTTCAAATCTGGCCTCAGACACTTGACACATATTTACTAGCTGTGTGACCTTGGGCAAGTCACTTAACTCCAAATGCCCTGCTTGCCCCCTCCAAAAAAAAAAAAGGAAAAGGGAAAAATAAAGACTTAATTGGTCCTGGGCTGTGGTGTCAATCAAAAAGAAACGGAGATGATTAATCTATACATAAGGATCCCTCAGACAGCATATTGATTTAGTTTTAAAATGTAGGGCTATCTATGTTTTATCATATTTCTATTTATTTTGTTAAATATTTCTCAATTATATTTTAATCTGGTTCCCACAGCTTGGGAGTGTTGTGAACCATGTGTTTGACCCCTCTGGTCTAGGGTACTAAGACTTGAACCACTTATATAACTTCCCGGTGTCATCAGAGTAGTTGGCACTCCTCAGACTTGATAGCTTCCCCACTGCCATCTTAGTCAAATGCGGTGCAGCTGCCATTTTTGGATGGGCTGTAACATTGTGGCAACTGTAGTCCCAAGGGGAGTTGCCTCCAACTCAACCAATACTATATCTTTGCTGAGTCTCCTTTCCGGGCTAAGGTTGTGTATCTCGTTTTGTTCTGATCCCAAGGCAGTGACCTATGTTAGGCCTGGCTTGAAACACCCTAGAAGTGCCCCGGTTGGCTGATAGCCTCTTCCCCAGCCTTACCATTGGCCCTTTTGTCATTGTTTTCTCCAGTGCCTACTGGGGAAGGGAGGCTTGGCACTGAATAAAAGGCTACTGAAAAAAGGGTTGACCCTGGGCCATTTGGCTGTTGAAGAAGATGTCCTGCCCTTCAGCAGGGCTTTTACATTCTCAGTCCATCCTCTTCACACTGTGAAAGCTTTCAATTCATCAACTCTCAACACCATTTACCAGTTACTTATTTAGGGATCTAGGAACAAGCCAGACTTTTCAGGTAACTCACAGTGCATTGTATTTCTTCCTCTATATCTTAGTCAATACCTGACACTTCCCTAAAGAGTCTACAGCATGGTATAAAATCTTTTCAATATCTTACTCTTCATAGTTAGTAAGTACCTCCAAACCCCCAAATCCTTGATTTGAGTCAAGTCCTCTCACTAAGTAACAGCTCTCCAAATAAGTAAATAGCTCTGGTGGCTATTAACCTCAGAATACAAGTATACAATGTCACTTCCACAGCATCATTTCAACAAAGTGTATGATACCACCTCAAGAAAATGCAAGCATTCCTTGTATCAACTTGTCTGAATTTTCTACATGGTCTCTCTAAAAAAGGGCTGCTTCCAAGTAATGACCTAGACTCTGAATGATGGAAAATAATCAGGAGTACTGGTATAAGCAATTTGTGCAATGCAATAATGATGAGGAGGAGGAGGAGGAGGATGGCTGGTATTAACATAATGCTTTAAGTTTTGTGAAGCACTTTACACATTATCTCATTTGACCCTGACAAAAAAATGTAAATGTAATTTACTGTTGCAAGGTTATGGGTGTAAAAAATTTGCACTTTCAAACAACATTGTAGACTCTCTCCCCCAATAAAATCCACATGCAACCACCACCGAGCTAAGAATTGCAGACTAGCGCCCCCACATAAAACTTTTTTTTTCCCTTTCTATCTCTAGATTTCCTCTGGATTATTTGGTTTAATACTTGGATTTGGATTGGAGCAATTTGCATAATAAGTATCCCTTAACTGATTCCTCTAGCACCTGTCCTAGCTACGTGGGAAACTCCAAAGTTCATCTATATTCAATCATAACAACTTATTGACATACCAGGACAAAAAAAGGGACATGTTTTATTTTGTTTTGTTGTTTTACTTTACTTTATTTTTATTTTGAACTCAACAAACAGTTAAAAAATGAACATCTCCACGTGCGTAATGAGGGATTGGCCGATGGGCCCTGAGCAGTGCCAGTGACCTACTCTCTCCACTGAGAGTTTTATGGATGTTCTTGCCTCTCTGGCCACCAGGAAAGAAAGAGCTCAAGTGCTGCTATGGGGGCCTTTTGTATGAATGCTCATTTCTGTCTTGACAGCCATTAAAAGATTTTTCTCCACCTCACAGTAAATGGACAGGAAACAGTCACAGAATACCTGCATCTACTCTGAGGGCTGAGGCCTGTGGCTGCCATTACATATACTAAAGAACATGCATTTTAAAAATAAAACATTTTTTGGGATTAAGACAATAGGTAAAGAATTCAGGTTAATAATCTCGTATTGGCGATCTCATCTATGAGCAAAAGCGGGAGGGAACACACTTCTCTAAACTCATCCTCTGAAGCAAGGAGGGCATCGAAAAGGCTCGGCTGCATGGCCGGCCTGAGGCTGGTCAGTTTTGCCCATGAAGCATCTGGCTATTCTCCTAGGGAATTCCCCAGGCTCAAAGCCTCTCCGCCACCTGACGTGTCTTCTTCCCCATGATTCCCAGGAACGTGCCATTCCCTCTTCTTCTCAGCTGACGAAGTAATTTTCCTGGCTCTAACCTTGTTATTCTCCCTGCTAAATGCGCTCCAGTTGTTCCTTCTTGTCCCCAGCACCAAATACACAAAGTCCTTCGTTAGGTTCCTAGAATTCCTCACAACCTGGGCCCATCCTAGCCTTCTAATCTCCTTACATTCTATTTCCTTCACACACATTTTGATAAGATGACACTTGCCTATTTGCTGTTCCTTCTCCCATCTCCCTTCTCTGGGCCTTCCACTGGCTGCTGCCCACTCCCACAATGCTTTCTTTCCCAATCTTTGACTCAATGCCTGGTGTCCTTTAAGACTCAGCCCAAGTGCTACCTCCTTCAGAATGTCTTTCCCGGGTCCACCAAACCCATCCATCCACTGCTAGTGCTATCTCTTCCAAGGTTAGCTCCTCCAAGGTTGCTAGTTAGCAACGAGGCGGTGCGGGAGAAAACGTGCTGGACCTGGAATCAGGAAGACCTGAGTTCAAATGCAGCCTCAGATACTTACTAGTTGTGTGACCCTATACAAATCATTTAACCTCTACCTGTCTCTGTTTTCCCATCTGTAAAATGGAGTTCATAATAGCATCTAGTTCCCAGGGTCATTGTAAGGATAAAGCAAAACGATTTTTGGAAAGTTCTTTGCAGAACTTGAAGCAGTATGTAAAATCTAGCTATCATTCAGCTGTATTTATTCCCTGCATTCTGATTTACAGATATTGTCTCTCCAGTTAAAATATAAACTCCTTGAGTGGAGGGCCTGCCTTTGCTTTTCCTTTGTGTGCCCAGCGCTTCACACAGGCCTGGAACGTAGTGAGTGCTTGCCGGCTCTTTGACAACACCATTGAAGCTTCGCTCCAGGGGACCGCTCTTTGTCTTCAACGTTCCGTGGATCCACGACCCCCTGTTCTTGATCCAATCTGATGCAGCAATCACCTATTTCTGCAGAAATCAGTCTCTTTGGAAATGAATTTGTGATCGGATGAACTTGAGCACAGCACAATGGGTAGTATAGGTCTGTGGTTGTCTGACCCTTGTCCTGTCTGATAGATACAATTACCGAGGTCATTTTTTGCGGTGATTCTCTGGTTATCAATATCGAATGAGGCCTTAATTAGGGAATTAAACCATTCTCACCAAAAGTGCTTGCCAGCTGTCCCAGGGGCTGTCCATCACATAGCCCAAATGGAATGGGGATGCACTACACATGGCAAAAGCCTCCAGAGGCCCCTCTTTCTGAATGACATTAAGCTAGCATATCAAGTCCTAGAGTATTATATGGTGTAATCGATGAGATCGCGGCCATTCAAAAGAGATCATCCCAGCGATCCACATAGAAACAGCCAAATGGATGAAATAGATCCATTGTCTGCTTACATGTTTGGTATGGTGATGCTTTTATTTACTACAGCAGTATTTATTACATCTTGGACAGGCAATGTACCTGAATGATAAGCCAGATCTAAGATTGAACAGGAAGGAAACAAATGGGTTTGATCGCTTTTGGGAAATCACGCATTGCTTTCAACAATCCCAGGTTGCTCTCTGAGACAAAATCTCCTATTTTAACCACCAATATTCTGTCAATGTTGTTGTATGTCTGCAAATTATAGAAGACCACAATTTCCAATTCAAAAATGGAGGTTACCAAAAGGGCAATGCATGATGAATGCAAGCATCTATGGCTTATTTCACGTAATGATTTGGGGACAAGAAGTGACAGAAAATATAACCAATGGAATCCAACATTTATTTAACTTCTTTGTGCAAGGCACTGCATTAGGTGGTAGGGATACAAAGTCAGAAATAGCCCCTAACCTTAAGAAGCTTACATTCTGTTGGGGGAATACAGGATGTATCTAGATAAATATTTCCCAGATAATTTATGAAGGATAAAGCACTACAAACTCAAAGAATCTGGAAAGACTTTTTAATTTAAATTTAAAAAAATAATAATACTTCGTTTTTTCTCAATTACATGTAAAGACAATTTTTAACATTCGTTTTGGAAAAATTTTGAGTTCCAAATTTTCTTCCTCCCTCCCCTCCCCCTTCCCTGAGATAGTAAGCAATTTGATATAGGTTATGCATGTTCAATCATGCAAAATATATTACCATATTAGTCATGTTGCAAAAGAGGACACAGACTCAGAGGAAAAAAGCAGAAAAAATGCAGAAAGTGAAAAATAGTCTGCTTCAATCTGCATTTAGAATCCATCAATTCTTTCTCCGGAGGTGGGTATCATTTTTCAGCATGAGTCTTTTGGAATTGTCTTGGATCATTGTATTTCTGAGAATAGCTAAGCCAGTCACAGTTGATCATCATATAATATTGCTGTTACTGTGTACAATGCTCTCCTGGTTCTGCTCATTTCACTTTGTATCAGTTCATATAAATCTTTCCAGGATTTTCTGAAATCTGCTTGCTCATCATTTCTTTCCACAGCATTATTCCACGGCAACCATATACCATGACTTATTTAGTCATTCCCCAATTGATAGGCATCTCCTCAATTTCTAACTCTTTGCCACTACAAAAAGAAATATTTTTGTACAAATAGGTTCTTTCCCCCTTTTTTGATCTCTTTGGGATACAGACCTAGTAGCAATATTGCTCGGTCAGAGGGTATGCATGGTTTTATAACCCCTTGGGCATAGTTCCAAATTGCTCTACAAAATAGTTGAATCAGTATACCACTTCGCCAGCAGTGCATTAGTGTACCCATTTTCCCACATCTCATCGAGCATTTATTATTTTCCTTTTTTGCCATATTAGCCATTCTGACAGGTACGAGGTGGTACAAAAGGCTTTTTAAAAAAATACTAAATAGCATCTGAGCTCAGCCTGGAAGGAAGCTAGAAGTCTAAGATCCAGAGATGAGGAAGATAAGCGTTCCAGGCCTGGGAGACAAAGGCATGATGATGGGAGGTGCAATGTTAAGTTTGGGTAATGACTATTAGGCCAATTTGGCTGGAGCATTGAATACAGTCAGGGAATAAACATGCAAAGTCTGAAAAAGGCAGATGGGAGCCAGACTGGAGGATTTTGTGTTTTATCCTAGAGGTAAAAGGGAGCAGCTGAGGACTTTTGAGCAGGGGAGTGACACGGTCTTAGAAATTTGGCAGCTGTGTGTAGGCTAGATCAGAGACAGGAGGAGCCAGAAGCAGGTAGTCCAATCAGGAGACAATTACAATAGAAATGACAAGAGTCTGAATGAGATAGTAGCTGTCTGAAGGGGACAGAGTAAGAGATATTGTAGTGATGATACAGGAGATGTAGAAGTGACCAGACTTAGCAACCCTTTGGGTATGGAGGGAGAAGGAGAAGAGAGTCAAAGATGGTTTGGAGGTTGTGCACCTGGGTGATTTGTCAGAGTGTGGCACTCTCTATAGAAGTAGGGACGTTTGAGCAGAAGTGAGTTGGTGTATGTGTGGGAATAAATTCAATTTTGGGCACATTGTGGCTAATGTGGAAATTGGTGTCATCTGACTAGACATATTTGTAATGGGTTCTGGTTTTTTGCCTTCTCAAAGGGAGAATTTGGAACTGAAAATAAAATTGAATTAAAACAATTCAACTAAAGTTCAATTTTTATAAAATAGCTCAAACATGTTGAGTTTGGGATGCCTGTGGGACACGCAGATGGCAATATTTAGCAGGCAGATGACAAGGTGCAGCTTCAATTCACGAGAGAAATTAGAGTTGGATATGTAGAATCGGCAGTCACTGACACAGAGATAACCATTGGCCCCAAAGGAGCTGACGAGATTACCAAGAGATATTGAAGAGAGATAAGGGAATAAATTCCCAGGGTAGAACCTGAAGCCTCCCATACATTCATGCTTAGTGAGTGGGAGATGATTAATGACTCAAAAAAAGACATCCTCCACTTATGTTTGCAAAAAGAGGACTAAAAGTCATGTCGCAAGGGTGAGGGGTAACAAATAGTCTAAAGGCTACACTTGGACTATGGAATATTAGAAGAATTAGAGGGAAAGCTTCCAACACAGTGGGTAGACCCTCTATGAAAGTTTTATGGGAGCATCTAGGCAAGCATCCTACAGTATAAGAAGGCATGAATAGGCTGTGATCTGCACTGATGGAAGGAGTGCCCACAGAGATGGCACCGTGGAGCCACTGAAATATTATTAGATGCCATTTGGGTTTCCAGGAAGCAGCCCAAGTCCTCTTAGCTCGTTTTTCACAGTGTCAAGTAGGATTCATTCTAGGGCTATCTCCTTCCACCTTCACATCCCATGTCCTGGTATCAGAGACTTGGGGACCAAGACTCTGATCTTTCCCTGCCATATGTGCGTGGTTTGGTGACTCTGCTCAGTACCTTACCCCAGAGGCCTGCACCCTTGAGATGAACGTGGTTCAGGGGAAAGCACCTCATCTTCCAATTCTCATGCATTTTCATTGGCTGTCCCACAGGCCTGGACTTCTCTTCCTCCTCACATTCACTTCCTGGATTCCCTGGCTTTCTTCAAGTCCCAGCTCAAATCCCAACTTCTACAGGAAACCTTTCCTGATAATAATAACTAACATTTACATAGTGCCTACTATGTGCCAGACACAGTGCCAAGCATCTTATAGGTACTATCTCACATCTCAGTAGCATCTGACCTCTGACAAGAGGCAGGTACTATTATTTCCGTGTTTTATAGTTGAGGAAATGGAAGCAGACAGAGCTTAAATCCATTGATCAGGGTCAAACGGTCAGTGAGCAGTGAATGCAGAACCAGGCCTGGAGTCAGGAAGATCTGAGTTCAAAGTCAGCCTCTGCCACTTAATAATCGTAGTGATACCTAACATTTCCATATCCCTCACTATGTGCCAGGCATGATGCTAAGCTCTCGGCTATCTAATTTGAGCCTCACAATGACCCTACAAGGGGAGTGACAGTGTTCTTCCCATTTTACAGATAAGGAAAACTGTGCCACCCCTTAATGCTGGAACCTCCTCTTTGTGGCTGCCTCTAGTTCACCCTGAATGTATCTTGTTTGTATGTGGGTGTCTGTGTATTGTCTCCTTTATTAGGCTGTGAGCTTGCTGAGAACAGCATCTGTCTTTTGTCTGTTTTTGTATCCCACCATGCAGCGCAGTGCCTGGCACATAGTAGGCAGGCTCGTTGACTCACTGACCGGTTAGAGTCAGAAAGACCTGGGTTTGAATCCTACTTCAGATAATTGGCCGCTCCTAAGATCTGAGCAAATCATTTAACCTCTCAGCTTCAGTTTCTGAAGCTGTGAAATGGGTATTATAATAGTACCTGCTTCAAAGGGCTCTTGTGAGGATCAGAGATAATTCATAGGACATCTCAAAAATCTTCATGTGGTTTGAAGGTGGAAAGTGTGCAAAGTGCTTAGCAAACCTTAAAGTGCTAGTCATGTTAATATTCTTAATTATTAATTATAACAATGATTATTATTCATTACTGTTGTGGCTCTCCTTCCCCAGGACACACGTGACTTTGGCTTGTAATACATTTGTTTCTAGGTAGGATTGGAATGTCTCTAGGTGGACCCTTGTGCACAGATGGATTCTATCCCCTTTGCCTACATGTAATCCTTTTCCTTCTCCACTGCCCCCCTCCCCGCCTCGGCCAGTCCATCTACACTGTAGACTCTGGGTACTATGGATGACTTTTACTTATCCAGGATTAGAGGATCCTGCAGTATATAGAGCCCAGTAATGGCAGGAACGACAGCCAACTCCCCCAAAGCTCTCTCTTTCCCCAACCTTTGTGCCCCTCCTGAAAACGAGTTAGAATCCTCCAGTGCCTACGGCACAATATATGGGTCCTCTCCCACCACCCCACTCCTATGTTACCCTAATCTCCTCTCTCCCGCAGATGCTTCTCTCAGTGCCCTGGGCTGCCTCCCAAAGGAAGCCTGGCGGCATGCCCGGCTCCCCCGGTGGAGCCAGGGACCAGGGGCCAGAGACGATGGTTGGTCAACAAATAGCCTGATTGAGGATCAGACAAAGTACTGGGCCTGAGGTGGGAGGTGGTGTGGGATGGGTTCTCCCTGGGGACTGTTTCTGGTGCCCAGAATTGGGACCAGGTCCCTGCCAAGGGGGCTGTGCCCAGGACGGCTGCCTCGGCTCCTCTGGCAATGGGTGGGCTTTGGGTCCTGGGGGCCATGTGAAGGGTCTTTGTCTCAGTGCAAAAAGGCTTGGCTACTGAGCGTGTCTCGTGGTGCTTGTCTGGGCCAACCCCTGGCACGAAGCCTTCAGCCCCAGGACACTCCATGTTCCTCTTCTGGGGATGGGGGTGGGGGGAGAAGAATATTTGTATAAACTTTTCAACACCCTCTGTTATCCAACTCCATCCTACCCACCCAGCTTCATCCTTCAACCTCCTGAGTATGCTCACACTGTTTGCTACAGTCAGAGGATAGTATAGTGTTAGACAGCGCTGAACTTCAAGTCAGGAAGATTCGGGTTCAAATCCTGCCTTAGACACTAACTGTGACCCTGGGCAAACCAGTTAATTCCCTTGGGCCTCTTTCCTCATCAGAAAAATGAGGGATAAGATTCAATGACCTCTAAAGTTCCTTCCAGCTCTGACTCTGTGATCCTAAGACCTCGTAGCCTTCTAACCTTTGCTCTTGACTTTCCCCCTCGGGCTCCCTGTCGACATAACATAACAATGTTGATAATGATGATACTTATGTAGCCCTTCACCATCGCAAGTTATGTTCACATCTCATCTCTCATTCACATCACATCTCTCACAATAGTTCTGAGAGCTAGGCAGGGCACGTATCAGTATTCCCATCTTACAGATGAAGAAACTGAGGTCACACAGCTAATAAGTGGCAGAGCCAGGGACAGAATCCACATCTCCTGACACCTGTGACGCCATGATTCTGTCCTCTGGGCTCTTTCCTTCCTTCTTCTATCGTTCCCCTCTCTCCTATCCTACACAGGCTACGGGGCGAGCAGGAATTGAGGAGACCGAACCTTATCCTGGAAAGTTGCTATGGCAACAGGGACTGGCTGGGACCTCGGGGAAAGCAGGGTGGTGTCAGGAAGAGACAGAGAAACCACCAGCCACAGGACTGAAGAAAACAGAAGCCCTGTTTCTCTTCCGCTGCAAAAAACAAACCATCCCTGGAAAGGAACCGTTAATGGCCTGGTTGCTAGCCCTGTTGGGCCTAATCCCCCAATTTCTGAGTTCCTTAGTGGCTAGGACAGCATTTGGGTTCTGTAGAGATATGACTTGACTGGAGATGAGGTTTCTGGGTCTCAGAGCTGTGCTGCTGCAGGGGAGGGAGATCCTTTGCTCACATGGAAGAAGGGGTGGCGGTTCTTGTTAGGCCTGCCGATCCCCAAAAGTCCAGGCCACAGGGTAGTGTCTCTAGGGTTTCAGGCTTTTGTTGGTCCCTCAGAAAGCACTAACAGAGCAGGCTTTTCTTTCCACCATTAGCACCTAAGGGAGCTGCCCTACCGCCAGGCACATCTAGTGTATTGGAGGGGCGAGGGGCTCTGACCCCTCCTCTCAGCCTGGGTTAAGGTGACGTCAGCTGCTTCTTCCCTTCCTGGCCCCAGGAGCTGTAATCTTGAGCTCTCTTCTATGTTGAGGCTCCTTCCCATGCTAGGTGGTGAGGCCTGGCTCGGGATAAGAGTGTCTTCCTCCCAGAGTTTATTGCAAAGAGCCACTGCCCATAACAACCAACCTCTGGTTACTTCGCAGGACAAGATACCTCTCCCCTGAGTGCCAACTTCAGGCTGTGTACAGGGCAATGAAAAAAGCCCTTGGGGAGGAGCGGCCAGCTCTGGCTCACTCTCTGAATGACTAAGAGGTTCTTAAGTCAAATTCTTTGTCGGCTGTCTGGGAAGGGGAGAGCTACCAGAGGGAATTTAGGTGACATAAAAACAAAAGATATTAATAAAATTTATTTTAAAAAAATCGATTGATAAGTCCAAGGAGCCTTTATAATGGGATAAAATTAATGCCACTAGGCTCCTGTGCCCCTCACGGAAAGTGGTCCCCAAAGTTTATCATCATATATTACTGGAAGCTCGGTGGCACAATAGATCAGGGGCTGGACCTGGAGCTGAGAAGGTGAGTTCAAAGCCTGCCTCAGACTCATACCGTGTGACCCTGGTCGGGTCACTCAGCCTGCCTCAATTTCCTCATTTATAGAATGGGGGGGATAACCTTAGGCTTGTTGTGAGGCTCAAAGGAGGCAATATTTTAAAAGTGTTTTGCCGACCTTAAAGTACTTTGTAAGTGCTAGCTATCGCCATTCTAAGCTTGTGGAACATTTACTCTATTCTGCTATGCCGGGGGCAGGGAGAGGGGAGGAGATAGAGAAGACTAGGAAGAAATGTTCTTTGCTTTTGGGTAGCTCTGGCTGGGGAGATGAGACACACATACACAACCCACTCGCACATCACGCATCACATATCCAGCAGCAAATATATTTAGGAAGCACAGTAAGTGCTCAATAAAACTTGTCCATTGACCCTGAATAAATCACACCTCTCAGGGTCTTGTTCAGTTGTTTCAATTATGTCCAACACTCTGCGGTGCCCTTTGGGGTTTTCTTGGCAAAGACACTGGAGAGGGTTGCCATTTCCTTCTCCGGCTCACTTTGCGAACGAAGAAACTGAGGCAAACGGGATTAAGTTATTTGCTCAGGGCCACACAGCTAGTAGGTGTCTGAGGCTGGATTTGAACTCAGGTCTTCCTGACTCCTGGCCCATCACTCCCCACTGTGCCATGTAGCTGCCCTTTGATGCCTCTGTTTTTCCATTTGTAAAACAAAAGATTTTTGTTGTTATTGTACAAAATGGAAAAAATACCAGACGGAAGTCAGAAGACCCGGGACTGAGGCCCCACTCGTGTCTCTCACGGATCCTGGATTGAAAGCTGTAAAAGACCTCAGAGGCCTTCCAGTATAACCTCATTCGGCAGATGGGGAAATTAAGGCACTGCAGAGTTCAGGTGATTTGCCCAAGGCTGTGCAGGCAGTAAGCATCAGAGGCAGGATTTGCACCTAGGTGTCCTGACTCTGGAGCCAATGAAATCAGTCAGAAAGCATTAATTGCCTACTATATTCCAGGCATCACGGTGGGCTCCTCAGGGCATAGAAATATAAAAAGGAGACAATGTTTGACCTCAAGGAACTTACATTCTATCCGGGAAATCAAACGCCATCAGGCCCTTTGAGCCTCAGTTTTGCATTCTCTGCCTCCTCGGGTCACTGAAAAGAAAGCACTTTGTGAACCTTTAGGAACTCTAGGAGCATGACCTGCCGCTGTCATTGGACAGTCTCAGCCGTCTGCCCTGAGTCTGAGTCTAGAATCCAGGATTGACCGCGTTACGTGGCTCTTCTGCCTGGGGCCCAGGGCCCAGATGGGGTCAGGGCGGCTGAGACTGAGGCCTCCCTTCACAAGAACAGATCAAAGCCTCTTCATATCTTCTCACCCCAGGTGACTCTTATTCATTCATGCCTTTTCATAAATCATCTATAGAGAATCCTCCCAACTCAATGGACCCCTTCTGCTCATTCTTTTGAATATCTTGGCGGTACCAGCGTAGCATTCAGGCTGTCTACCTGCCGCCTCTCGCTCTCCCTACATGACCAGGCCGACTTTTCTGGTAGAGCAAGCCCTTCGTAATGGCTTTTGTTCCGCTTCTTGGGCACTCGCCATCATTGATAATACGCTACAAGCTACTGAAAGGCCACCATTTAGTTTTGCATTGCCATTTCTTCATATACACACACATCTAGACATATATATACACATATATAAATTAAGATGATGTAAAAACTCTATATGTGTTTATAAGTGCATATATGTACGCATGGTTTTTTGGAATATATATAATATATTTGGAACGTATATAATATGTTTTGTATAGACAGTATATTTGGAATATATATATTTAGAATATATATATTATATTTGGAAATTAAGGTGATGTCAAAACTATATATATGTTTATAAGTACATATATACACATCAAGTTTTTCGAATATATATAGTATAGTTGGAATATATATAGTATATTTTATATAGATAGTATATGTGGAATATATGTATATATAGTATATTAAGAATATATATATATATAGTATATTTGGAAATTAAGGTGATGTCAAAACTATATATGTATATAAGTGCATAAATACATATATAGCATTTTTGAATATTTCATATAGTATATTTGGAATATATATGGTATATTTGGAAATTAATGTGATGTCAAAACTGTGTATGTATATAAGTGCATAAATACATATATAGTATTTTTGAATATTTAATATAGCATATTTGGAATATATATTTGGAAATTAAGGTGATATCAAACAATATATAAGTACATATTTATATTTACACATAGACATAGTTTTGACATCACCTTAATTTCCAAATACAGTTTTCTTCCCCCTGCAAGCCATCTTTTGTAATAAAAAATAAAAAGAAGCAAAAGGCACTTCAACAAAACTAACCAACTCATCATGTGAGTCAGATTATATATACAGTGTTCCACATTCATAGCCACCCCCACCCCCCCTTCTACAAAGAAGAGCAGTAAACTTATTATCTTTTTTTAAAAAAGCCATGAATGTTTTATTCTTTTTTTCCTTTTTTACATAACTATCGCACCCCACTGTTGCTCATCTCCAATAGAACCTTCCTATGTAACACTGAAGTATAACTAGGCAAAACAAACCAACTCATTGTTTGTATCTGACAATCTATGCTTCATTTCTTTTTTTAATTAAATTTTTTTCAACGAACACCTTCTCCCATTAAAAAAAGAAAAACAAAGCCCTTGTGACAAATGTGCTTAGTCAAGCAAAACAAATCCCCACATTGGCCACGTCCAAAAAATCCGTCTTATTCGGTACCCTGAGTTCATCCATCACCTCTCTGTCAGGAGGTCGGTAGCGTGCTTTCTCATCAGCCCTTTGGAATCGTGCATGCTCAGATATTGGGCTGAACAGAGTTCGAAAGTCTTTAAAGTCTTTCTTTGCAGTCATTGTTGGTGCTGTTTAAGTCGTTCTTCTGGTTTTGCTCGTTACGCTCTGCATCAGTTCATACGAGTTTTCCTGAGTTTCTATGAAATTATTCCTTTCATCATTTCTTATGGCACAATATAGTACTCCATTACATGAAAAACCTATTACAGTAAAAAAAAAAGATCTCTTTGGGGGTACAGGCCTAGTCCCGGGTGTGCCGTTTGGTGATTTTTGACCATTGTTCCAATTCGCCTTTAGAATGACTAAACAATTCACAATTCCAACACTGGTGCATTCATGTGCCTATTTTTCCACAAGCCTGCAATAGTTTCCATTTTCCATTTTCGTCAACTATGTCCATCTTATGAGTATAACCCAAGCTTCATTTTGCAGCTACGGTACACCAGTTCTCTATGGAGAACAGGGAGGGATGGTACACTCATCAGTCCTGTGGAGTCAAGATTGCCCATTGTGTTACCGAGCAGAGTTCTGATGCCTTCTTCTCTCCCCCTGCCCGTATCAGCCACGTTGCAAAAACAAAACAAACCTAGCTCCCTCTCCTTCTCCCCAAAGCAAGAAAACTAAAGAAAATGAGAAAAGCGTACTTCAACCCGAACTCAGAATCCACCAGTTCTCTCTCTGGAGGTGCTCTCTGGACAGCATTTTTTCACCATGGGTCCTTTGGAACTGTCTTGGATCATTGGATTGATCAGAGTAGCCATGTCTTTCACTGTTGGTCATCCTTTCAATATTGTGGTATCCTGGTTGGGCTCGCTTCACTTCGTGACGCCTTCCTGTTAACACTTTTCCTTACTTTAGTGGGGTGAGTGTAGATTCTTCTCCTGGTTCTGCTTAAACAAACATTTCAGTATACAAAACAAAAAGAGGATAGCATATGAAGCTGTGACCTTCTGTTTTGTGTAGTTTGATTTTTTAGTTGCATATGTTCATCATGAAAACAAACCCCAAAATGTGAAATAGTTTTAGAAAGAATTTTATTAGGTGTGGCTACTTTCTTGAGTCTTCGTGAGGTCACCTTATATGTAATAGAGTTCAGACAAAAGAGCAAGGAGGCAGTTCCAAGAGAAGGGCAGTTTGAGATGTATATCAGCAGCTAAGTACAAACATTAAAATTTTGGGAACCCAAAACACAAGCTTTGGGTGGACCTAAAACAAAACCTGGGTGGGATCTAAACATTGCTGCAGCCATTCAGCTTCCCCAGAGCCTCTCTGAGGTCAGACTGACCTTTACAGTAAGCTTTGGAGTAGACAATTTCTAGCCACAATTTCTAGCTAGGTTCAAACATTATTAATAAAGGATAAATGATAAAATATTGCCCTCATACATATTAAATTTGACAAAGGAATAACAAAATTGCTTTGGTTCTATCCCCCTTTGAATGTCTTTTTATTTTTTATTCTATGTATATGAAATGTTTTATTGATACTCTTTTGCCCTACATCAGTTCAGACAAATCTTCCCAAGTTTCTCTGAATTCTTCACATTTGTAATTTTTTACAATGCCATAATATCCTATTCCTTTCTTACATCACAATTTGTTTTGTCATTCTCCGATTGACAGATATCCATTTTGCTTCCATCCGTTTGTTTCTACAAGAAGTACCATTTATAGATCTTGTGCATACCTTTCCTCTGGCCTTTGACTTACTTGGGATGTATCGCCTAGTAATCATTGTGGCTGGATCAGAGGGGATGTACAGGTTAGTGACTTTTCTAGTACAATTTCATCTATTAATCTTTGATTTACTCGTAAATTTGATTCTATCCCATTAACTCACAGCTCACAACATCCCAGGGAGAATTCTTAGGGGGCAAAACCTGTGATTTCATCAGTGTAGCGTGCTCTCAGCAAGGAATTTCTCTACCATTGTGGATCCAGACCTTCTCGGAGATTTCTAGTCTTAGAGTTGCCGGAGCTTAGGAGTTGCTCGAGGTCATACAACTAGTTTGTGTCAAAGGAGGAACTTGAGCTTAGATCTTTCTGACTTCAAGGCCAGCTCTTTAGTCACTATACTATGCTTACTATGCTGGCTTTTAATGAGGATATTGGTGTTAAAGAGATGGGATTTTGTAGCAGTTCACAATTTGGGGTCATTGAAAGTATTTCATTATCTCCCAGATTTGATCCAAAACACTTCCTCATACTCTTCAGTTTGGGGTCAGCTTCTTCTCCATCTATAGGATCTTTCTGTGACTTCTGTGCGTCTATTTATTTCTCTAATCTATGTCGATTAACTTGATAGGTTGCCTATGTGGCTGCATGTCTGGGTAAAGTGCTTTTCATCCATTTTGTTTTTCCACTATAGATGGTTAGACTGATTTCTTTCTCATTGCTATAGATTTCACTGTAGAGGTTTTGTAGCGTTTCAGGTTTCGATGCAATTAATACAATTTTATTCGTGAAGAGGCATAGAGGGAGAACTTCATTATTAGTATGGAATTCTTTCTATGCTATGTTCTATATATTCTATGCTAGATGCCTTCCAAGACACAGGCAAACCTTGTGTGAGCCTATGTCTCCCTAATCTGTACTTCATTTGATGTCAGTACTTAGGCCATGATAAGCTGATACAACAAAAGACTATATTTTATAGGCCAATTTGAGATGACAATATAATGAAGTACTCTGAAGTAGGAGGTTGAAGACGAGTGAGGAGTGAGATGCCAATACTCGTTACTCTATCCTTGCCTCTGGGCCTTTGGTCAGTGGTCCCGCATAACTGGAATGTGCTTCTTTCCCTCTGTTGCATAGAATCCCTGGCTTCCTTCAAAGTATAGCTAAAGTGCCACCTCCTGAATGAAGCTTTTTCTGATATTGCTAGTAATTTGTACTCTCACCATCTTAAATTATCGTGCATTACTTTGTACTTACTTGTGTACACGTTCTCTCCTCCCAGTTAAAAATAAATTCCTTGAGAAGGGAGACTTTCTTTTTTGTCTTTGTATGTCCAGGACCTCGTGCATAATAAGCAGTAAGTCATTGTTGGTTGACCTATTGGTTTAGCCCTGCTGATTCTGAATCTGCTCACCTGACTTGTGGTGGCCTATGTTACCTTTGACTTCCCCCTTGAAATGTGCAGGAGCTCCAAGAATTCCCTGCTACCTCCTCTCCGCCTCTGCCGCACAGGGAAGATTCATTTCAGGTTCTTCAAAACTTCCCGCTCCTAAAAGCCGGGGCGCTTCTTCATCTCCCAGCTCCTCCAGATCCGGCGTCCATCCGGCGGCGGACCGAGCGTCCGTCTGGAAGATGCGGCAGTGACAGGGGAAGAGTGGCCGTTCGGTCGGCTCTGTCTGGGCTTGGGATCCCCTCCAGTCATACGGAGGTGAGTGATGTCCCTTTCTGTCCACTTGATCCAGGCTGGCCAAGGCAGGCACTCTCAGACTGAAGGGCGCTGGCGTGGTTAGTGACTGGAGATAACCAGCACTGGGAAGACGTGTTGGAGACGACAGCAATCGGATAAAAGATATTGGGCCGAGGGTCAGAGAGATCAGACGTGGGAGAGAGAAGCTCTCTGAGGCCCTCGTGGTCAGAGCGGTGGGAAGGCAAGCCATGCAGGGGCCGGAAGTGAACCGGGACATCTTGGGGGTGGGTAGGAAGAGGTCTGAGCTGGAATTCAGCGGGGACGATAATAGTCACTAGCCCTTATGTAGTGCATGGAGGTTTGCAAAGTGCCTTACAATATTAACAACTCTGGGAGCTAGGTGCTATTATCAATTTCCATTTTACAAATGAGGAAACCAAGGCAGATAGAGGCTAAGCGACTCGCTTTGCGTCACAACTCTAGTAGGTGTCTCAGGCTGGATTTGAACTCAGATCTTCCTGACTCTGAGTCTAGTGCTCTTTCCATTGCACAACCCCTGCTTGTTCCCCTTCTAGCATGCCTGGCAGTGTCACTGGACATCAGATGGGCTGCATGGGCACCAGAGCCCTAGAAGAACTGCCAGTCCTAGTCACCCAAAACCTCGGTGTCTCCTCGCCTCCCCCCTTCATCCCTGCCAGAAGCTCTTGCCTGACTCTAATCCTCACAACGAACCCAGAGACCTCCCCGCGGTCTGGAAATCTTTTCTCTTCAGCTTCTCCTAGACTTGGCCATTCTCCTTCATCCAAAGCTTCCTCAATGACAGTAGGAAGAACAGCTCCCACCTCTAAGCGTGGTGCTTTAAGGGTTGCAGAATGATCTACACAAGTTATCTCAAACTCTCCTCCAGCCACCCTCTGAGGTAGGTGTCATTATCATCCTCACTTTACAAATGAGGAAATGGTAAAGTGACTCGTCCAGGGTCACACAACTAGTTAATGTCTGAGGTGGGATTTGAACCCCTATCTTCTGGGTTACAAGTTTATGCCGTACTGTTCCCTTCCCTCACTCACAAGATTCAGTTCTGTATCCTCTAAGATGTAGATCACATCGTCCTCGTTAAAAAAGAATAAGTCCTTTGGGAAGGACATGGAAGGATAAGCAGATGGTTTACAGTTTTGTATGACACTCAAGGCCAGGAAAATGAATAGCAGTAGTGATGATGAATAGTGTCTGGCCTCTGGTGGATTGCACGCGCACTGTCTCTACCTACTTAGCGCCCGAACTTGATTCCTTAGGCTCTGACTATTCCTCGGTGGGCCTAGGTAACAACCTGTGCCTTTCAGGTCTAGGTGGGTGTACACCCAGTTCTCACCTCGTAGCGACTGGGGTGACCAGGCCCCAGATGACACGCTCCACTTGTCACCTCCTCCCTCCACCGAGGAGTCTTGGGGAATTCACCAGCCCCGTCTGGGGTGTGGGGGATGATTCACCAGCCCAGTGTGTGTGTGTGTGGGGTTCACCAACCCAGTGGGGGGGGGGCTCACCAGCCCAGGGTGGGTCAGTTCAAGGTCATAGCTCATGGCTCTCCTGAGTTACTTTGCAAGTCTTTAACCCCACCCCACCCGACCCCACCCCCTTCCTCTTTAAGAGTTGACCCATGGGCTAAGAAGTGATGGAGACAGGAATTGTACAAAGAATGGGGACTCTGGGTTAGAGGTTGAGCAGGCTTCAGTACTTGAGTGTAGGGACCTCTGTGGGGACTCCCATGGTCAGAGTTGATGGTAGACAGCTCATTTAAAGTCAGACTGGAACTTGGATTTAGGTAGGCCTGTTCCTAAGAAATTATTGGAGGCTTCTGAAACAGATTTCACAGACCAAGAATAATTCCCTTCCCCTCCCTGACTTCTCTATTCCTCTATGTCCATATTTCTTTTAAAAATTATCTTTTGTAGTTGTGTCCCCAGCTATACTCCTTAAGTGCTTCTTTGCTCATCATCTCTTTCCATCCATTTTCACTCTTGTACCTCCTCTCCTGACTCTCCCCTGACATAGCCTTCCTCAGTTTCCCCCACTCTGAGTCTTAGTCTATCTTATATCTATCTCTCTTCCACCTGGGGTTCTGTCTGTCGCTGGGTCTCCTCTTCTCTGGTTCTGTCTCCCTCTCTAGATGTGTCTCTCCTTGCTTTAGGTCTCTCTGGGTCTGCCTCCTCCTGTGTCTCTGTCTCCCTCCACGCCCTCATCTCCAGGCTCCCCCTTGGGAAGGGAGAGAAAGGAAGGAGATAGCTTGTCGGACTGCCCCAGACCCAGGTAGCCACGACTGCCCTTCTCAAGGCTCCCTCAGCGTGACTGGTCCCGGAGGGAGCGGGGAGCTGGCGCTGGGAGCCCCGAATCCGGCTTCCCCCACGTGGGGAGTTTTCTCCTGCTTCCCGCCTCCCCTCTCCCTCCTCCCTCATTCATTTTCTTAAAAAGGGCTAGGCAGTTCTCCCTCCCCTTTTCTCCCAGCCTTGCTCTGGGGCTGGGATTGGCTGGGCGGTCCCTAGCTCGGACCTGGGCACCCAGAGAAGGTGCCGATGCCCTTAGCACTTTGCACACACTTCTTGGAGCCTCCTGGCAGAGGGGTTTGGCACCCCAGCTCCCTGCCTACTACCGTGCGGGGCTCAGGCGACAGACCGACAGACGGACCCACCGACCGACCGCTGCTGCCTTCCCACCCTTCCACCGACTGCAGTCTTCCTCCCTTCCTCCTTTCCTCCCTCCCTCCCTCCCTTCTCCTCCTCTCCTCTTCCCTCTCCTGCTCGACTCCTCGGTCCCCTCCCCCCACTCCCTTTCCCGAGCCCCCCCACCCCGCCCCTTCTCCTCTCTCTCCTTCTGTATCCTCGATCTAGAGCAATCTCCTGACACCTGAGGGAAGTGCCGAGGAGAGCCGAGCGGCAGAGGAGAAGAAAGAAGGGGGGGGGGGGAAGTGGAGGGGCTGGGGGCCGGAGCGGAGGGGCTGAGCCCCCTAGGCACGGGCGGGGCTGCTGCTGCTTCCGCAGGGCTCCTCGATGAGGAGGCCATCTGAGCTCAGGCAGCATCGGAAGGAGAGTCTGGGACTCTGGTGAGTGTGAGAGGCAGTGCTGGGCTCTCCCCCTGCCCAGGGGACTTGGTGGGTGGCTCCAGGCACTCTCGTGGTTTGGTGGATGGAGGGGCCGAGTTGGTGGGAGTCGTTCGGGTCCCTCCCTGTCCGGGTCGGGACAGTTGAGGTAGCCCGTGCGCCCCAAGAGCTGCGGTCCCCGCCCCCCGTGGCCTGGGGAAGGGGCACGCAGAACCAGGGCTGGGCTAAGCAGAGATCCTTCTTGGTACCCACGATCCACTGGAGAGCGATGGACAGAGGAAGCACCCATGAGAGCCCATCCAGCCTGGGATGGACTTAGGGGACTGGCTGCCCTCTTGGGGTTGGTCCTGTTGAGATCAGGACATTTTAGCCCGGACTGTCTGATAACAAAGCTACATTTAGAGATCAATCCGGCGGTGGCTATAGCATCCCAATGACGTGGTTGTCATGGAGATGGTACGGTGAGGCTGGAGTGATAGGAATGCATCTGGACTGGAGATGGGCTTTGCTAGGGAGTGATGCTCTGTGCCCGCCCCCCATCCCCACCTACCCCACCCCCCAGGTCTTTTTGTCTGGGTGAGGTGACATATTTGTTCATCTCTCGATAAAACAATAAAACCCCACAAAGCCTGCTCTAGAGGGTTTCTCATTACCTTGAGCTTAACTGAATCGTTCCTTCGGTGTTGGTCTCAGCTTCTGTTCAATATGCTTTCTTGGTTTTGTAAAAACTGGTTCAGGAGGAAGAGGATGGAGAGGCTGGGACAGTTTGGCCTCCAGAAGCAGGGGCACTTTGGCTGAGAAGGCTGCTGGGGTACATGAGGTGGGGGTGGAGGGGTAGCTCTCTGGCCAGGATGTTTTTCACCGTGAAAGCTGCTTTTTACAATTTATTTGTTTTATTTTCCTTAACTTTGATGGCCCAGGCCTGGCCACAGGCTCTCAGGCTTTGGCTGACCAAGGAATAGCCCTAATGGGGGTGTGGCAGGTCCAGGGGAAAGACTGGAGACATAGAAATGGCCAAGTAGGCTGGCAGGGGAAGAAGGGTCCCTGTGGCTGGTCCACAGAGGCAGACTGGGCTGGGGGCTCAGGGTTCCATGTGTAGCTATGTTCTGGGAGCTGATTCTCTGGCTGAGTCCACAGCTAGTCTCCCCTTGTTCTCTGCCTCCTGGGTCTGGCTAGAGAGCCTCCCATCTGCTTTGCTCCTTTCCCCTTCCCCATCTCCCTGCCCAGACCTGGGGATGAAGGGACTGTCAGTCAGTCTGGGGGCTGGGAAGAAACGTGTGTGTGCTTTGGGGAGTACATTGTCTTTTAAGGATCCTGTGTCCCTCTAGTGCAACCTCTGTCCAGCTCCCTTTGTTTTGGCTGTGGCCTTATTGTAGAGGATTGACCTGGCAGAGAAACCCATCAGTATGGTTGAGTTTCCATGACATCTTTGCAGGAATGAGTCTAAAACAGGGCTGGGCCTATTTGGTAAGGTTTCTGGGAAGTGGGGGTGAGGAGGTCTGAGATTAGCTGGAAACTGACTGGATATTCCTGGGTTCTTACATTGCACTCCAGGCTGGGGAGGAAGACAGAGTTGCTGAGGGTAGTGATGGCAGTCAGTGAGCTGGGCTGTGGGCCTGAGACCTCGGAAGCCAAAAAATATTTTAGAGGGCGATCCTCTGGGTAGAGACTTATGTCTGGCAGAGCCCAGCCTGTCTAGGACAGGGCTGAGGGAGATACTGTGGCCACTGCCACAGAGTTTCATCTCTGAGAAAGTGCCTCTCTTCTTTCCTTTTCACTACTCTTCTCCTCACTGCCCCTACTGGTGCCTCTCCCCACCCCCCCTCAACAAACCAAAAAACCTGACAGTTTCTGCCTTTGAGGATGTGATGTCCTGAGAAATTTAGTATTCTGGGAACCAAGTCTTCCAGATTTTTAGAAGAAAGTAAGAGTTCTGCCCTCTGGGGAAGCTGGAACTTCAGCATTCTCCTCTCTAAGGTGGACCATCACCCTTGTTCCATCATCCACCTCGAACTATGTGCACCCCCCCTCTCCCCCAAGGCTCAACCTCGATCCAAAAGATCCTCTGGGGTCTTGGGCTGATTTCGGGTTTTGATTCTGGGGTGGGCCCAGAAGTATCAGAACGTGGTGGCGGCGGTGGTGGTGGTGGTGGTGGTGGTGGTGGTGGTGGTGGTAGTGGTGGTGGTAGTGGTGGTGCTGGTGGTGGTGGTAGTGGTGGTGGTGGTGGTGGTGGTGGTGGTGGTGGTGGTGGTGGTGGTGGTGCTGGTGCTGCTGGTGGTGGTGCTGGTGCTGCTGGTGGTGGTGAAATCTAGCCACCAACCAAATTATAGCAACAGGATGGGAGGAGAGGAAGGGAACAAGACCCAGGCCATCTTCTCCCAGAGTTCTCTAGGACACAAGAGAAGAAGGAATTCTAAATTGACTAATTTAATAGAGGAAATGAATCCCTCATGAGGGAGGGGGCTTAATCCCTAGCTTGAGCCTGGCAGTTCTGGGCTAGTAGATGAGGTCATTTTGACAGCCCCTTGATCTTCCAGTCCTCTTCAGCCTTCTCCAGATCCTCTTCTGGTTGTGCTTTGTGGTGTTAACTGTCCCACAGGTAGTATCACCTAGGGGCTCTGGTCAGTCTTTGGAGGAGGTCCCTTTGCCTTTCTCTCTCCCTCTCCCCATTTACTCTTCTCTCCATCTCTGTGTGTATCTCTGTCTCTGTAACTGTATTTGCCTCTATCTCTCTCTCTCTCTGTTTTCCTTACCCTGTCTTGTGTGAACATTGCTCTGGATAGGAAAAAGTCTTTAGAACGATAGGATTAAGAGCCGATCATGTAGTCACACCCCATCATTTTACAAATGGTGCAACTGAGGATATTAAATGACTTCTAACCTAAAGAGATAGGTGTGATGTAGCATTGGGAAATGGGGTTAGGCAGAAGGAGGGACCATTGCCTATGAGGAATGGGAAATAAGAACAGGTGATGAGGGAAGGGAGACTGGGGCCTCTTCTTCTCTAGGAATGTGGAAGAAGAGGATTGTCCACAGTTCCGTCCGGAAAATACTAGAGTGGCTGAGGAAGGGGAGGCCAAGCGATGGGTCCAGGACTGCCAGGCAATTCAGTCAATCTATTAATCACTGAGCGTGTCTAATGTGCCAAGCAGTGGCTTCATCAGGTTAGGGCCCCTGTATTTGGGTTTCCAGTCTTCCTCTGTCTCCCCTTCCCAGAATATCTCCTTCGGAGTTCCTTGCCAGAATGGGGTTTTCTGAGACACTCTTCCTCCAAGTGGCAGACGACGTTCGAGACACTTCTCCAGATGGCCTTTTCCAGGAAACTGTTGTGAGTGGTGTCTTATGTTTTGGGAGTCCATATTTAGCCCAGCTTTTTGTGCATTGCAGACGCTCATTCTGTTATTCCCTCCCCACTTCCCGAGGAGTTTTTGTTTGTCTCTTTCTCGAAATCTTCAGAGGCTGTGGCTGCCCCCAGAGAGCCTTTCCCTTGTGCTGGGCCCTCAGGGTAACCCGGGTTTTTAAGGTCAAGTGCTTGCCCCTCAGAACGATCTTTTTTCCAACATAAAGGAAAGGCTAATGGCGCTCCTTCCAGACCAGTTAGTGCCCCTCACCTTGGTCTGGCTTTCCCCTCTATCTCTCTTGGCTCCTGTGCCAGGCTGGCCCTCAGCAAAACTTACAGACTTTGCTTTTGGTGGTTCTCTTTAGTGTCCCCTTGCTTCTAGGTAATTGGTGCCCTCATGCAGCACCTAGATATACCACTTTGGCTTCTAGGCCACATATGGGCCTCTAGGTCCTCAAGGGTGACCCTTTGACTGAGTCCAAGTTTTACAGAACAAATCCTTTTATTAAGGGGATTTTTTTCTGTGAAGTTTGGATTCAAAGTGCCACACTTGAGGACCTAGAGGACTACATGTGGCCTTGAGGCTGCCGTCCCCCCCCCCCCCCCCTTCCTCCACTAGACCTTCCAGGGAGGATTCTGCCTTACAACATCTCTTACATCTGTTCCCTTTTCTTCACTTATGTGGCCACCGTCCTAGTTCAGGCCCTGGTCACCCTTCTTCTGGATTAGCATAATAACCGCCTAATTGGTCTGATTTGCTTTTAGCTGCTTCTATTTCTGACCCATTCTCCATAGCGCTTCTCAATCAATAGTCTTAAAGTAGAGGTTTGGCTATGTTACTTCCTCATTCAAGAAACTTCTATAGCTCCTGATTACTTCTGGGAAAAAGAATAAAAATTCCTCTCTGATGTTTAATGCCCTTTACAGTTTGGCTCCAGCATATATTTCCAAATTAATTACACATGTCTTCCTCTCATGGACTCTATATTCTCTGGCCTGACCAGCTTCCTCGATGTTACCTGTGTGTGACATTCCATTCATTTCTTGCCTTTTTGCCTTTGTTTTCCCCCATGTCTGGAATGCCCTTCTTCACTTCCACCTCCTGCCTACTTCCCTTCAAAGCTCAGCTGGTGCTCCTTCCTGTTTCTTCCAGTTATCAGTGCTCACAATCCTTGAGAATGCCTTTTTACAATGTTGTATTTGCTTATCTGTGTACATGCTCCACCCCTGGATGGAATGTAATCTCCTTGAGGGCAGGAACAATTTTTTTTTGTCTTCCTGTCTCTGGGTCTTTGTATCACATGGAGCCTGCCACATAAGTAAGTATCTAATAAATGCTTGTTGAATTGAATAGAAAGATGATGGCAGAATGGGGTAGGAAGATAACGGTGGGGGAGAAATAAGTTTCTAATGGTTGAATTTCAGGCACCAATTGGAGAATTATTTGTAATTTAAAAATTGTGTCACATGAGCAGCTGCTGACTCTGGCTGTGCAAAGGCTGACCTTGTTCCTCTGAGCTTCACTGACCTACTCAGGAGAAGGACCTTTCTGGGCAAGTAGAATGACCTAGAGCATCCATTTGAGCAGAAGCTGAAAAGACTGAAGACTATAACCTTGGAAAAATGATTTCCTCCTTCTGGGCTTCAGCTTCCTCCTTATCCTCAAATAATAAGAGAGAACTGGGCCAGATGAACTCTAAGGTCCATTATTCCAAGATACAGACCCAGAGGGGAGGTAGCAAGAGCTTTTAAATTCACAATGTAGGTGGAGGTGGGCTAAGAATGGGACCACAACTTGGTTCCCCAAGCCAGGAGGTCAGGAAAAGGGACTCCCTTGAAACTTGGAGACAGGAACTTCAGGGTAAATCAAAGAAAATCCTTCACCAACAGGAAGTAAATTTTTAGAATTCAGTACCCCAAGTGATGATACCGGCTTAAAATTAAAATAGGTCCAGGGACTCAGATATTCTACTATGGGTCTGATATCGATAAATCGATTAATTCTTCACGGGCTTTGTTCGCAGCTCCTGTGGGCATGGTGTCAATGAAGAGGGTTATATACTTTCACGAACCATTCCTCTGAATTCCCATTAGAGACAAGACAGGATCGGACTGGAACGAGCTGAGGACAACTTAGTGTAGCAGTCCGTTTTTTTGGAGGCAATTTTATAAGTGACTTGCCTAGGATCACACAGCTAGTAAGTATCTGAGGCTGGCTTTGAACTTAGATCTTGGCGACTTTAGGGCCAGTGCTGTATCTATCCACTGTGCCACCTAGCTGCCCTATGGTAGCCCTCTTCATAAAGGCAAATTGCTTTTTAACATTGCCCTGTTGTTGTTTGTCCTTCATTCTTGAAGAGGACTGGGCCATCAGGAAGGTGGTCCTGTGACTTGCAAGTGAATCGAATGTAAGCGAGGGAGGGCTGTGCAGAGTCGCCAGCCTCGCTTTCTCCTCCTAGCCATCTGGGTACAGCGGCAAGATCAGGATGCCCGGAGATGGCCCCCGGTGCAGTGGGAGACCTTGGCCTTTTTGAATTAAGGTGTTTAACGGGCCTTAGTTTGACTGGAGCAGCGCCCATTTAGTGATGAAGGCTGGGCTGAACTATGGTGAGCTAGCTCACCCAGCACGCTGTCAGCTGCAACTCTGCTACCGTTATAAACTTGTGGAGCAAGAAGGGAACACAGAGGCCACCTTGTCCTCTTCTCACGCCCTTGGCAGCACTTCTGACAGGTTCACCCGGCTTCTGTTTGAACGCTTTTAGTGACACAGAGATCACAACTTGGGCAGCAGCCCGTTCTCCTCGATGGCTATAAGTTCTTTATGTTGAGCTGGGGTTTGCCTCCTGTAATTTCCACCCCTTGGGCCTAGTTTTCACCCTTTTGATTAACATAGGAAAAAGTCTAATTCCCCTTCCACAAGACGGCCCTTCAGATATTTGAAGGTGGTTCGCAGCCATCTCTAAATCTTCTTTCCTCTAGGCTAATTATCCCCTGTTCACATGTGGTTTCTATACTTTTCTGCATCTTAGTCATCTTCTCAGCATTCTCTGGTTTGTCTATATGGTACCCATTGATAACACATATCCCAGATGTGATTGGGCCATTACAGTGTATGGTGGGATCTCTCTTGCTCTAGGTGCATATTTTTATTAGTGTATTCTAAAATCAGGCAGCGAGGTGGTGAGGTGAGTAAACACTGAGCCTGGAGCCAAGAAGACTTTAGTCCAGCCTTAGACACTTACTACTCGTGTGACCCTCGGCAAGTCACTTAACCCTGTTTGCCTCAGTTTCCTCATTGGTAAAATGAGCTGGAGAAGGAAATGGCAAACCACTCCAGTATCTTTGCCAGGAAAACCCCATGTGGGGTCACAAGACCTCACTTGTCATGATTGAAAATGACTGAACAACAACAAGATCCTAAAATCACATTAGAATTTTTTGTTTATTTGTGTTCTTAGCAGCCACATCACACTATGGGCTCATTTTCCTTCAAACTCCAGGAAAAATTAAGGTGACACAACAGGATGTATATACATACATACATACATATGTGTGTGTGTATATATATATATACACACATGCATGTATATAGGCATATATACACACATATATGTATATGCATTATACACACACACATATATTGCTTAAGCTAGGTCTTTCCCATAGCATTGCGCATTTCCTTTTAACCTAAATAGCAAACTTCACACTCGTCCTTTTAAAAATTTTACTGTCTTTGCTTTCCCCCATTACTCTTCCTTCTATCCATTTGAGACTTGATTCTGTCATCCAATGTATTATTTATCTCTCTCGATTTTGTGTAATCTATGAATTTGAAATGTATTCTGTCAAAATTTTCATCCAACTCCATCAATCCACATTTATTAAGGGCGTACTACATGCCAGGCACTGTGCTTTGCACTGGAGTTATGGATATAAATGTGTACTAGGCCAGGCCTGAGGACAGATCCCTGTGACCATCACTGAAGAACTCCTTCCCCGTCGTCATCCATCTATTAATCAACGCTTTCCGAGATGATTGTTTAAGATGTTAGTTACCAGTCCACCCAACTGCACTATCAGGTTAGCATGAGCAACTTTGTCCCATGCCTTGTTTACATCAAGATACCCTGTGTCTGTCACATGCCTCTGATCTATCCAATCAAAAAGGAAATGAGGTTAGTTTGAAATGACAAATATAAAATCTTCTGTTTGACATTGAAAGCCTTTCATTACCTGGCCTCTTTCTGCCCTTCCAGTTTGACTGTCCTCCACATACTCTGCAATCCAGCTGCTCTGGTCTTCTTGCTGGTAGAGTGTTTATTTTGGCCAGGGTGTCCCTTTGCTCTGGCCATCTCCCATGCCCTCCTCTCTGAACCTGTCATCCGTGTACTCTGAACATATATGTCCATACGTATGTGTTTCCCCCATTAGACTGTGAGCTCCTCGAAGCAGGCACTTTCTTTTTTGCCTTTCTTTGCATCTCCAACCTTTTAAAAACTATAGCCTTAGTGCTTAGCACCGTCTATGGAACCTAGTAAGTACTTAGTAAATACTTGGCAGCCCACTTAAAAAAGAACCGACCCATTTCCCGGCTTCTTTGACCTCCTCCAAGACTCAGCTCTAATGCCATCTCCTGCCAGAGTTCTTTTCTTGTCCTCCTCTCCTCTTTGCTCTTCTTCCTCTCTCCCTCTGCCCCATGGCCTGCACTCTGAAAGCACCACCCATTAACTTAGTATATATTTTGTATGTGCATAGTTACCTGTGTGTGGCTGAATCCATTAGAATGGGAGTTCCTTGAGGTCAGGGGTGGTGTCTTTGTGTTTCTTTGAATGTCCCTCACTTAGTCCTGTGCTTTGCATGTAGTAAAACAGGTGAGCCAATGCTGACTCCTGATAATTGCCTTCTTTATTTTCTAATGCTTACAAACCAACTGAATTTATTTTAAATCCGCAAACATTAAGCATAGGTAAGAGATTGTGCTTAATTGGGGATATGAAGACAAAAAAAAAACCAGAATGGTCTCTGCCCTCAAGGAACTTAGGTTCAGCTGGCTGAATTCTGACTTTCCTCTCAGTGGGTGTTCACAGTGATGCCCCTGAAGCACTATGAGATCCTGTAAGTTTTGCCTTCAGAATCACCAAAGAAAGATTAAGTTATGTTAAATTTACATTACCCTTTAAGGACCCATGATTTTTTGTTTTTTTCCCAAGGATACTTCCTCCGCCAATGGAAATTAGCTGTCAGAGTCTGACTGAGTAGATTGTCTTTGAGAGTCTTTGAAGCTGAAAACTACATTACCCTGTGGCCAGCCCCTAAAGAGTTTCTTTGAATTTGTCCTTGAACAACAGGCATCCGAAGTCTAGCACCAGGCCATGCTTAGAGCCTTTTCAGTTTGGTGAGACTTGCCTTAAGTTTCAGTCTGAGGCCACAGATTTATTTAGCATTTGTTTACATCCTTCAGGACCTAACTCTAACCTTTCCAAGTTTAGTCTACACCATTCCTCTCCAAATATTCTGTTGTCCAGGTAAACAGGCCTCTTGTTTTTCTTCATGTGTATTTCATCTTAGATGGCATATCCATCTTAAATACTTTGGCCTCACAATGAGAAGATGGGCCTCATTGGAAAAGATCCTGATGTTGGGAAAGATTGAAAGTAAAAGGGGAAGGGTATGGCAGAGGGTGAGATGGATAGATTGTGTCATAAAAGCAATGATCATGAGCTTGGACAGGCTTTGGGAGATAGTGGAGGATGGAAAGGCCTGGCATGCTATGGTCCTTGGGTCACGCAGAGTTGGATGTGAGTTTCACCTCCCATGTTCAGGTCTTTCCCCAGTTTGTTCCCTGTGTCTGGGATACACTTCCTTGTCCTCACCCTTATCTTGTCTTTGCTCAGGTCCAAAAGTGCTCCTGCCTCTTGTACCTTTAATGCCTACTCCTGCCCCCAACAACAACAAAAACAGTAGTCCCCTTTCATTTCTCTTTGTATCTTTCCATGGGGCCTCGCACAGCAACCAGTGGTCATTGCACACCTCCAACTATAAGACTCTCTCAGTTCCTTCAAAGCTCAACTCAGATGCTATCTCCTTTCTGGAATCTACCATTGTATCAGCAAAGCAATAGTCACAACATCGACGATAACTATGAATATGCTTATGTAGTTCTGTATTGCAAAACATACGACTCTTCATATGGAAGATAGAAGAAGCAAAACATTTATTCAGACACCAAAGAACCAAGTCCCAGAACCAATAAGTCCATCCCAGCCAAGCAGCAACCAACTCCCAAAACCAGTAAGCCCACTTTATCATAACAGAAAGGAACTTAAAACATAGTATCTCAGCATGGAGCCTTGCCATCCCATAACCTTTCCCCCTGCTGGGGCCTTCCCACAAACACACTCACAGCACAGCTAGCACTCCTCCTCTCTCTTCCTCAGCTCTAATTGCTCTGAGCATTTCCTGCTCCACCCTTTCCTGTTCTTCTCATTCAGCAAGCTCCCCCCACTACATGTGACTTAGTCTTCCTGTGACATAAGCAGGTCACATGGGCCTGTTAATGGGTTGGAAAGATCTTCAAATTTAAATTACCATTACCACCATACTCTAGTATCCCTCAAAAATTACCTTATACTACTTCGGGTATGCTTACTTGATTTGTGTACATGTTGCCTCCCTCAGTAGAATATAAGCTCCTTGAGGGCAGAGATTTTTGAATTTTTATCTCATCCTCAATACCTAGCACATTGCTTGGCTAATGGTAGGCACTTAATACATGCTCGTTGTTTGATAGATAGCCTTTGAGAATCAGGGTCATTTCTATGCTACAGTGAGGCATCAGAGTAGAATTTAGTAGTTTTATGTTAAGTGCATTTTATTTTGTTCTGTTCTAATTCTCTGAAAATTTATAATCCATATGTGTTATATATTAGACTTCTATAGTAACCAGAATAGTGAGACTCAATTCTTGACTCTGCAAGATAAGAAGGTTTACTGTGTATGTAAATCAGCTGCTAAAATAGGCATGTGGTACATTGGATAGCTTAACAAAAATGATTTGGGGATTATCTGGTAGTTTGGATTAACTTGGATGACTGAGAGACAACTGCATGGGGAGTTAAGAAATCTCGAAGTCAGCAAATAATGCAAAAGCTGAGCAACTGAGAGTGCCCTGAATTATCTGGGGAAAAAGTTGTCTCTATGTCAGTGACAGGAGAGATGTGGGAGATGGCAAGAAATGCTAACCTTTGAGGAAGCCCCTTGAGAGTTGCAGCCAGCAAATTGCCTGAGAAGGGAGGGTTATGCTGATTAGATGAAAATATTCACAAGGCCCCCGGAATGTGGCCTTTGGGGAAAAAACCAAAAAGGAAAAGAAACAGGGGGATATTTCCTTAGAATCTTCACACCCTCTTGGTCTTATAGTATCAGAGGGCAGTGACCAGGAGCTGGGGGAGAGAAATGGAAGTTAGCTTGACCCAAAGCTCTTCCCAGTAGAGGTAGGGGAACCAACGAGTTCACAAAGCATCAGTGTTAGGCCAAGTAAAGCACATTCCATTAATAACCCATAATTTGCACTGACTAACAGGAACTTGTTCCATGATTAACCATCCAAAAATTATACTGTTAAGATCTCTTATCAGAGAAGCCATTGCCCATCCTAAGCATCCACCTCCCAACCCGGATGGAATAGTGAGTCTGTTGTGAGGGGAAGGCTGGAGGCCAGAATGGCAGGGCCCTGATCTGGCTCTTTCTCCCCTTGTGAGAGGACACAGGAGTGTTCTATTCCTATGTAGCTTCTCTACCTCCCAGAAATATGAAGGAAATCTGCCTGATACCAGCTTCCTACCATCATCCCCACCAACTCTGCTGTCCTGCTTCCCTTCCCTCCCTGCTACTACCTTCTTTCCACTATCATAGACTAAGTCCCAAGTTAATGAGTCAGGTCTCATCGTTTTTCCCCTTCTCTTCCTTCTCCTCCTCCTCCTTCTCTTCCTCTCCTAACTAGATGCTAGGTTCCTTGCTGGAAGGAAACTCAGAGGCCATGCAGTCTAGCCTCTTTAGATGAAGCTGCTGAGACCTGGGAAGGGGAACCAATGTGCCCAAAGTCACACTACCAATCAGTTAGTCAGTAAGCATTTATTAAACACTTCCTATGGGCCAGGCATTATAGCAAACTCTGAGCAGTGAGCTTCTGAGTCAGGATCTCTACCTAGGGCATCTGACTCTGGACCAGTGCTATTTCCACTCTACCAGAATGTCTTACAGAGCTTAGGAGGAGAAAGGAAATTCTTGCTGCTTAAGGATGGGAGAAAGATGCAAGAATGTGTATGTGTGTGTGTGTGTGGGGGGGGGGTGGAGTGGGGAGTGCTGAATGGTGAAGCTCCTGAAAGCTGAGAGACAGCCTCCAGCTTCCTTTGCAGATGGCCTTGCTTTAAGTCAGTCACTGAACACTAAGAAGGTACTTCTTGCTAGGAGAGATACAAAGAGAAATATAGGGGAAAGGGAGGCTATTTTTTTTTTTTGCAAAGGTTGGGCAGGGAAGGGGTTGGCATTAGGGATGCCTTTAAACTCCTGTGTGATAGGCAGAAGGGGCTTTTAGTCCTGAGCAAAGGCAGGAGGATAAGTGTAAGTGGTAATGGCACAGCTCCCAGCTCCGGAGCCTGTTGTGGCTTTCCTTTCTTACCCTTCATTTACCAGCACTGGGCAGAGAAATGGCACAGGGGCAGGCCAGCTGTGACTGCTCCCTGAGGCTCTTGGCTTGTCCTGGATAGGAGAGGGGAAGGAAGAAAGAGTGGGGAGACTAAGGAGAGGGAGTATTATACACTGATTCACAAACTGAACCTCCCTCTTGGGCCCTGGCCAGAGGTTACTGGTGCCAAGGCCAGAAATGCCCTGGGGCACTGAGAAGCCACTCTGGGGATGCCTTCCTCCCTCCCCACCCCTATTACATTTTCTACAGCTTTAAAAAGGCAGTTTACAATGTACTTTTCCATATATTGTTTCATTAGATCATTAGGACACACCTAGAATTATTCTTCACATTTTTTTCAAATAAAGCCCTGTAATAGTAAGTGACTTGCCTAAGGTCACAGTGGTCTGGATAGTCTTCAGCACACCATCTGTCTCTGGGTTTCCCTTTGTGTCTGCTTCCTGATGGGCAGGAAGGAGTGAGGTGGGGAGGGCTCTAGGGAGTCATTCCTGGTTTGATTGGCTCCTGGTGGAGCCAACTCCTTGTTTCTTCTCTCCCCTTCTCTGCTCCCTGTCATCCAGAGTTAAACTCCATACTAGTTCTTGTCCTCTGTTTCCCAAAGGCTACTGGGCTAGACTCTAAAAACTCTTATCCTGAGCCATCTGCCCTTGGCCTCATCTCCTTTTCCCTTCCACCCCTGACCCACTCAGTCGCCTCTCTGTTCTGGCCTGGAGACTGGGGACATGGCCTCTGCTGCCTATGCTTTGGCAGAAGCTCAGCTTCCTGTTGCCAGCTGCCTTGGCCTCCCCCTCCGTGGGCAGAGAGGAAGTGACTGGGGGAGCCAGGGTTGGAAACTAGCCTTGGACAGCTGCAGTGCTCCCTTGGATCTTGGGAGAGGGGGCAGAGCAGTACTGGAGACACAGCTGCAGACATTGCTCAAACTTTGCAACTTCTTCTGGGTCTCAAAAGGGTAACTTCTATTCTTCAAGCTAAGCAGAAAACATGGAGGACGCCAGACAGGGAGTCAAGAGACCCAAGTCCTAGTCCCTGCCTTGCCACTTGCTAGTTGTGTGATAGTGGGGAAGTCTCTTCTTCTCTTCATTCCTCAGTTTCTTTATCTGTAAAATGAGAGAATTGGGCTTACTGCTTTCTAAAGTCCCTTCCAACTCTGACATTCAATTGGATTCCACAAGAATTTAAGACATGCCTGCCATGTGCCAGACACTATGCTGGGTTCTGGGTTGCAAAGATAAAAATGAAACAATCTCAACTCTCAGGGAACTTCCATTCTTGGGGTAGGGTATTGGTGGAGGGAACAACATATATACAGATATGATAAACATATATACGTGTATATAAAATACAGTGTCTTTTTTTGAGGTAAAGACTAGCAAATGGAGGGCATCAGAGAAGGCTTTGTGTAAGAGGTGCTTCTTTAGCTGAGCCTCAAAGGAGACAAGAATTCCCAGGGTCAGAGATGAAAAGGAAAGAGACCATTTTGAGTGGGATGGGGTGGGGGAACAGCCTGTACAGAGGTACAGAAAATGGAATGCCATATACAAAGAACAGTGGATAGTCTCTGAAATCACTCTGGGAGCTGTGTTCCCCTTGTTAGTCTTCACCACATCCTTGTGGATTCAGGAGATTATATTCAAATTTCTGTTGTAAAGCGCAGGTTACCAATTGTCAGTGGTTTTCCTGCAATCATATAGCAACTTTATGGAGATGTGAGGATGGGAAGCCAGATTCCCTACCTTGAATCAAAGGCTCTACTTGTCTGTAGTACAGCTTAATGAGTTGGATACTGGGGAATATTAACTGCTTTTATGTGATCATGGTTCATAGTCTAAGGCCATATTGGATAGGGAGCTTCAGGCTCACAACGTGGTTTAGTGGATAAGGCCCTAACTTGGAGTCAGGAAGACCTGGATTCAAATCCCGCCTTAGACTTCCTAGCTTTGTGATGCTGGACAAGTGGCTTAACCTCCATGAGATTATTCCTTCATCTGTAAAGTGAGGGGGTTGTACTCAGTGGCCCACAATTTCCAGCTGCCCCCATGATCCCTATGGCCCCTTGTTTGTAGGTCACAAATAAGGGGCACAGGCTGTGGTTCAGAGAAGCATGTTTCTGTTTATGCCTTTTAGGGGCTCCCAGATTTCTAGTAGGATTGTGGAAGCTACCACATACCAGGACTACTTCCTCTCCTCCAGTCCACACTCCGATGCCCTGTCCAGGTCACTACCTAATTCGATTCTCATACTGTGAAGTTTGAGGGGAAAGGGTGGAAGGCATAACGTTTGCTTTCCATCACTGGCTCACTTGCTCCCTGGCCTTCTCTTTTCCTCCCTTGAAGGAAACAGGTGAATTTTGGAAAACCCATTTAAAAGTGATCTGCCTCCTGAATACAATATCCCTCAGAAGAGTTCTTCCTGCCAAGGTAGGACTCAAGATTGCCATGGGAGTAGGGTCTCACCCAGTTATGGGAATCAGCCTTTTCTTGCTACATTCTCTTCTATAGACATGCTTCTGAACCTTCCTCTGGTCATGACTGCCCAGATAATTTCTTCCATGCCCTTGTCTTTTGCTGATTCATCATCTGGGAAGTGGGACGTGTCCGTCCCCCCCCCCTTTTTCTCTAATGGGGGAGGAGGAGCCCAGGGAGACAGTGTCAAGGGTAGGAAGAGAGATTTTCCAGCTGAGTTCAGGCAGAACAGACAAGCAGTCTGCAAAGTTTCCCCAGGTAGACTTGGTGACTATTTTTAAATGCAGCATCTCAGCTGGGAGAAGTTCACAAGTTTGTACCTCAAGGATACTCATACTTAAATCTGGTCCCAAAATAACTAGGTCCTCCTGCTGCCCTGGCCCAGCACAGCACTGAGCTAGAAGCTGTTACTACCAAAAGCAAAGCCCCTCTCTTGAGTCTCCCTACTTCATCTACTGGAGTTGGGCTAGAGTTGGGACAGAGGGGAAGGGGAAGGCAGTGGAGAGAAGTCAAGTGGCCCACTTCCCAGACAGACATATAGGACCCTCCAATGGCCCACTTCCCAGACAAGCAGATAGGACCCTCCAATGGCCCACTTCCCAGACAAGCAGATAGGACCCACCAATGTAAGTCATTCTCAGTTGTCTACCCATGAGCATCTTTGGGTATCCCTGGGCAAGGAGCGTTCTGAGGCTCTTCAGGGGGCCTCACATGAATGCAGGATCGGACACATCATTTGTAAATCCAATTGCTGTGGATCAAATTGCATTGAAAATTCATAGATCAAATTTCAACTTAGGGTCTCAATTGTGTCCACATCCCAGAGTGGTCACAGCCGTGTACGGGCAAACCATTGAGCTCATTCAGAAGTTGTGTGACTTTGAGCAAGTCATTTCCTTTCTCTGGCCCTTAGTCCCCTCTTTAAAATGAGTGTTGGGGTAGATGATCTCTAAGGTCTTTCCCCTCTATGACATTCTGTGCTTCTGGGATCAAAGAGTGCCCTCCAATGGGCTGGTAGATGTCAGGAGAGTCCCAGTGCACTTGTAGGGGAAGCAATTTTTTTTTGAGCTCTAGAGATTCGAATGGGGAACAAGAGTGGCTGATATTCTTCACTTCTTTAATTATTTCCATTTGAAAGACCTTTTGAGGGCTGAACTGTAGGGGGCTAAGATTGTGCTAGAGCAGAGCTGTCAAACATGCAGCCATTCTGCCCTTAACACTCTCCCAAACGAGATTAAAATGTAAGAAATATTTGACAAAATACATAAAAATACAATAGAACATAGATAATGCCACCATGTGGTTTTCTAAGTTAGCCTTCAGGGATCCTTATGTATGGTTTGGTGACTCCTGTTTCTGTTTGAGCTTGACATCACTGTTCTTGAGTTCAGTCTCGTGTGAATGCTAGGGCGGGCACAACTCCCTAGAGTAAGACAGGACCCGTCTCCGCTGAGTCTGTTCAGGACCTCGGACAGCTCTCTGCACAGCTAGGCTTCCCCATAGGGGCCAGGGCAGCCAATTCCGCATTTACTCTATGTAGGCCTGTTATCATTGCAGTTTATACTGTAACTACTTTTCTTTTTTTGTGGTTATTCATTTCCTCCAATAAAATAAGGGCTCAGTTTGACGTAACTGCTGTCTCCATAAACTCTTACTCTAGAATACAGACAGTGGTCCATTGGAAATAGGGAGGAAAGGAGGTTCAAGATTACCAAATAATTGCTTCTTTGACTCTTGGGGAAAGTGAGTTGCAGAGATAGCATGGTGAAAGAGTCAATCTTTACTTAGTCTGGTATCTGGTAGCAATCTAAGAAGTAATGTTCATCCACAGTCTGGAGTTGACTGGGAAAGGGATGAGGAAATTGGGCAACTTTGGTAGATCTTTAGTATTTAAAGACCTTGAAGATATTTGATCCTTCACTGTCCTTCATCCTCTCCTACATCTGATTGGTTGCCAAGTCTTGTCACTTCTGCATCTACAACATCTTTCACATTCCCTTCTCTCTACTCACCTCTTATTTGGATTAGTGCTATAGACTCCTACTTGTATTCTGAGTCTCTCCTTTCTCCAATCCATCTGGACACAACTGCCAAAATAATCACACTAACACACAGGTTTGATCATACTCTTGTTCTTTATCTCTTGCTCAAGGACCCTCAGTTGCTCACTATTGCCAATATAATTAAACACAAAATTCTCATTTTAGCATTTAAAGCCTTTCAAAATTTGGTGCCAGCCAAATACTTTTCCAGATTTATTTCATATGAGTGACCTTCACATGCTTTCTGTTCCAGTCAAACTATCCTATTTACTGCTCCCTGAACTCAACAGTGTGTTTCTCACCTTGGTGCCTCTGCATAGGCTGTCACCGTCATGCCTGGAATATGGTTTTTTCTCTCAACCTCTTAGAATCCTTAAGTTTCCTCAAGGTCAAAATCAGATACCACTTTCTAGTGTGAGCCTTTCCTGAGCCCTCAATTGTTAGTGACAACTAGGTGGTACAAGTGCTGGGCCTGGAGCAAAGAAGCCCTGAGTTCAAATCCAGCTGCAGATACCAACTGTGTCTTTAAACTTTCTTTGCCCCACTTCTTTCAACTGTAAAACCAGCTCTTCCGACTCTAAATCTAGTGGTCTTTCCATCGTACTACAACTTTCTTGTATTCTAGCAACCCAAGTTGGAGCTTCCTTAGAGGGTTTCATCATTTAGTTCAGGCATTTGTGTCATAGACTTCTCTATTGGCACTCCAGTGAAGTCTATGGATCACTTCTCAAATATGCATAAAATAAAATATGTAGGATTACAAAATAGCTATCATAATATTTTTTAAAAGCCAGGTAAAGAACCTTTGGTTTAGTTTGAATATTTGTGAATTCAAAGAACTTTGGACACATTTAAATTTACATTTTGATGCAAGTGCAAACCTTTCCTAACCCAGTAGAAGCGATTTTGGTTCCTTTCGGTTGCCCTCTGCACCTTCCTCCTGGGCTATTGCAATTGCTCACCGATTGGTCTGCTGACCCGTTGGTCTGCCTGCCATAAGACTTTCTCCATTCTAGTCCATTCTTCACTCATCTGACAACATGATCTTAATAAAGCATGGGTCCAACCACGTTATACCTCACCCCCCAACTCAGTAAACTCAAGTGGATCCCTATCACATCCGGGATCCAATATAAAATCCTGTTTTATCTTCAAAACCCTTCATAAGCTGCCCCTCTTTCCTTCCCTCAACTATGAAATCATGACAATAACAGCACATAGCTCTCAGGGTTGTTGGTGAGAGCTCTTTAGTCTTCTCCCACTTCATCCCCCTTTGCCCTCCAGTGACACTGGACTCTTGTTGTTCCTCAAACAAGACACTCCCTCTTCTGACAACTTTTTTCATTTTCAACTGGCTGTCTTCCATGCTTAGAACGCTCTTCCTCCTTCTCTCTACCTCCTGGCTTCCCCGGCTTCCTTCAAGTCTTGGTGAAAATTCCCGCTTCTACAAGAAGCTTTTCCTGATCCCTTTTCTAGTGCCTTTCCTCTGTTGATTATTTTCATTTTATCCTGAATGTATCTTGTTCATAAATAGCTGTTTTCATGTTGGCTCCCCCATCATACCGAAAGGTCTTTGAGAACAGGGACTGTCTTTTGCCTTTCTTTGTATGTTTTGCGCTTAAGCTCAGTGCCTGTCACACAGTAGGTACTTAAGAAATGTTTATTATATGACTGATTCTCACATTCTATGATCTCTTATGGGAAGACCACTTAAAGGCTACTTTCCCTGATGCTTCCTGGGATATAAATTATGGAACGGACCTTGGTTTGATCTCTCACAGTTTTGTGAATTCTGTGAATTTTGGCTTCAGAACTCATGTAGTGCTTAGTGTCTGTCCCATGCATTAAGCACTTAGAATATGCATCTTGGCATTACTGTTAGTTTCCCATGTGAGTTTTTTTCTCCCCAAAGAGACTTTGATGACAGTGATTCATTTTAAATTTCTTTGTATCTCTCCACTGCCTAGCACGCAATAAGTACTTGGTAAATATGTTTTGATTGAACAAAAATAGCTGGTGATTGGGGACTAAAAACATTAAATATTTAGCCAAGGAGGACCTGAGTCACAAGTGGTCCAACCTCCTTCAGACTATCTTACTTGTAACTCTGGCTCCTTATAGTGGTCAGGGTGGTCCAGAACAAGGCCAAATTGGATGAATATTGGGCTAGAGTGCTACTGTCTCTCTGACTCATCTGGTCACTTTCCAGAGTTCCATTTAAGTTGATAAGTCATTACTGAGCACCAACTGGCTTTCCACCATCGTAAAGGAGATGATAGATTTCCTGCCTTCAGTATTTCACAGAAATAAGATATAAATGTAGAACAATTACAGCATGAGATAATAGTTTTAGAACTGGAAGCAGTTTTGCCCAACTCTCCATCTTACGGATGAAGAAAATGGCATAGAGAGGTTAAATGATTTGGCTGGGGCCACACAGACACTAGTAGGTGTCTGAAATAGGATTTGAACTCAGATCTTCCTGACTCCAAGACTAGTTTTCTAGTGAGAACAATGATGGAGAACAATGCAGTCTGAAGGCATGGCACTGCTATGAGATTTAGAAGGGAGAGGTCAGTGAGCAGTGAAGTCATCAGAAAGCAAGCATAGGAAAGGTAGGCCTTGAAGGATGTCTAGGGTTTGAGTAGACAGCAGTGGGAAGAAGACAGAGGCTAATCCAGGCAAAGACCTTGAAGTCAGGATGAAAGATCTGTGTTTGTATAAAAGGGTCCTTAAGGGGATCTCTTTTCCATCATCCTCCTGTCTTCAGGCAGATCCACCCCAAACCATGCTACTCCTCAGGCATTGTCTGGCTTGCAGAGATGTCCTGCATTTTAGATTGTGTGCTTCCTCAGGGCAAGGGCTCACTTTATGTCATTCTGTTTCAACAACATTGAACAGAATAAAGACTGATAATTGTGATGTATGAACTGGTAATATAGAGTCAGAATCTTGCTGGGAGAAGGGAACTCAGGGCTTTTCAAGCTTCTCTTACACGGATCCTGTCTTTCTTTTTCCACCCAGGTAACATTGAGTCCCAGATTCTGCTGGGGCAGAGTTGCTGGTGGAGCTGGCTACCACCATGGATGATGAAAATCTCCTTCCATCACCGCCAGTGGAAGGCAGTGCCTCCCACAGCCCGATCCTGGGACCCCAGCCCAGCAGAGAGCAGCCATTGAGAGAGGAGCTTATAAAAGATCAGCTTTCCTCCTCAGATGGAGCCAAAGGGGACAGGAGCTCAGGCAGAGAGAATGTGGACAGCAGTGGGGACACTTGCCAGCCTGAGCCTCTGGAGCACAGGAAAAGGACAGAAACCCTAGCCTCTGGGGACAGTGCTGAGGGCAGGGATGGTGACCTCTGTGATTTGTCACTCATGGACAATGTGTCCTTGGGATTTGGGCCAGGTCAGGTGATGGACTTGGATGGTGCTGAAGCTCCCAACATGAGTGAACACAGTGACTGCTGGAGGGAAAGAGAACTTGAGAAAGAGGAGGCCCCTTACAAGAAGTCTGGCCTGGGCTATCAGCAGCCACTGGGCAGCGCTCCAGGGAGCCCTTGTCCTGAAGTCAGGTAAGGGGGTCTCTCTTCTCATCCTATTACAAGTGTGGCCTAGATGTGCATCACTGCCCTGGGAGTCAAGAGGATCTGGGGATTCTAGTTTCATCTTGTCATTACTTATCTGTGTGATTTAGGGCTACTTCCATCACTTCTTTGGGCCTCTGTTTCTTCATCCATGTAGTAGAGCTAACGATCTTTTCCCTCTCGGGGAAGGACTGAATGAAAGCAGAGATGAGCCATTGCTTTAAATTTTAAAGTTCAGCAAACATTAAGTATCTACTCTTAGAGTGCACCATGCTAAGTGAAGGAGGTGAAAAGATCAGAAAGCTGCCATCTTGGCCTTCCAGGAAGTCACAGACTTAGGGTGTTCCTAAAGTCCAGACACATAGGCAAAAAATGCATATTTTCAAGAAATCAAATGAATGAAATTTTCAACAACATTTTAGTTAATTAGAATATTAAAAAACAACATCTTCAATATGATTTCTATCATTTGTGATGCAAAAGTTGATGCTCTTTGCAAGATTCACGTGATGTAATAACTCCATATTGCCGTCAGTTTCAGCACATTCACTCTTTATGCATTTATGCATTCAATCAAGTGTGTTGCATCTGTACTTTTCATTGAGTACACCTTCTTTTTTAGCATACCCCAGAAAAAGAAGTCAAAGGGGCTAAGGTCTGTCAATATTCCAAATATTTCAAAATAGGCATTTTTACCTATGTGTCCAGACTTTAGGGACACCTTGTAGAAGGGGATGGATAGCGTATATTCTACTCAATTCAACAAACATTTATTAGGCTATTTCTATGTACAAGATACAAAACCAAAAGCAAATACAGCCCCTGTTCTTAAAGAACCCACATGCTACTGAATGACAGCACAACATATACAAACGATAAATATGAAATAAATGCTTAAGAGGGCAAAGGCAATGTTATACAAATATAAGGGATGGTGACAAGGACAGGGTTGCTGCTATGTGATTTTGCTCAGGCCTTTATGTTGTTGCCAAGACTGATTTTTCCCAGCTGGAAACTGACTCTGCCTGGAAGGGAAGGGGACGTGTTCCTACGGGACTACACGATTTACATTTTTCTTGTGGGAGTTGGAGCAGCATTGGCCTGAATCACTGGGAAACATCTCCTATGGTTCTGTCCACAAATTTAGGGGCCAAGAACAGACTGAAATTCTATCACACTCTTAGAGTTTGGTAGGGGAGCAATTCAATCCATTTAATCAATTTATTAATTCAACTTCCATTTCCTGAGCATATTCTCTGTCCAGGAGCCTGGGCTAGGCACTCTGGGGGTACAAAGATGGGTGGACTATGGTCTCTACCCCTGAGAAGCTTATGGTCTGGTCTAGTATGGAGGAATAAGACATTTGTACCAGTAACTGATATGAGTTATGATGCAAAGGAGCGCTACAAGAGAACTCACAAAGTGTATACATAGGTACAAAGTAGACATACAAATGTCTGTGGGGATTCAGAGAAGCGAAGAAGGATCTCACAGTCTTCTAGCATCTGTCTTTCGCTTCTTTTAGTGTCCTCAGTGCTTAGAACAGTGCCTGGCACATAGTAGGCACTTCATAAATGTCTGTTGATTGATGGGTTGGTCGATAGCATCACAGCAGGAGTACCCTTCAGTCATACTTCTCTGGATTAAATGAATTCAGGGAACAGTGTGTTACAAGGGAAATAGTTCTGGACTGTAGTAAGAAGACCTCTGCTGCTTGCTATGTGACTTTGGGTTAAATCACTCAATCTCTCAGGGTCTCAGGTTCTTCATCTGTAAAATGAGGGGGTTGGACTAGATAACCTCATGTTTAGCCTGGAGAAGAAAAAACTCAAAGGGTATTTGATAGCTCCTTTTGAGTATTTGAGGGGCTGTCATGTGAGGAGGAGCCAGATTTCCTCTCTTTGGCCCCAGAGAGCAAAGCCAGGAGCTAGGGACCGAAGTTACAAAGAGGCAGATTTAAGCTTGATGTGGGAAAACCATCCTAATAATGAGAGCTGGCCAAAAGGAAGGTGGGCTGCCTAGAGAGGTGCTGGATTATTGCTCCATGGAGGTCTTCAAGCAGAGCCTCGAAGACTACTTGTTGGGAATGTAATAGTGGGCATTCCCTTTGACTAGAGGCTGGGCTAGATGGCTGCTGAGGCCCCTTCTTTGCTTCTGTGACCTTGATGTTCCTTCCAGCACCAAATCGGTGACCCTGTCACATACAGTGGCCTTCCTACTTCTTTATTCTGCCCCACGGCACTAGGGTGAGCAAAAAAGGTCTGGTTCGCAGCTGTGTGATACCTTTTTAATGCCATGAAGTAGTGCGGTGAAGTTGAGTGACAGATGTGAATGAATGAATGAATGAATGAATCTAACAAATGAGTGAAAAGTATCCATTAAGCACCAAATGCTGCACTGCATTCTGAGGATACAGACACAAAAAGTGAGACAGTCTCTGCCCTTAAAGAACTTACATTATAATTAGAGGAGACGACACATAAAGGGGAGAAGGGACGAGAGAAGTGTATTTGGTTTGGGAAGTTACAGGGAAGGTGAGAGGAGCCAGAGGAAAGCTGATTGACAAACCTCTCCAGAATCAAGGATTCTATTGACTCGATCAGAATTCCTAGTGTAAGAGGAGGCAGACTGGGCATTGGGGGGGGCGGGGAGGGGAGGAAGGAGAGGTCTGTAGCAGGGTGGATGGCAGGAACATGGCTGAGATGAGTGGCTTGATGGGATATGAAGTGTGATCTGGGGCTGAATAGGAATGGCAGGCTGGTAGAGTTTGTCGCATTGCTCGGGGGGGGCAGGTGTTCCAAAGATGGGTGCATGAGGTTCCTCAGGGCATGGTCTCCAAAGGTCTGGTGTCCACAGGGTGCCGTGGCAGAATGCATGACAAGATGATGGCAGGGTGGACCCTTGCATGGGCTGTGGATTAGGAGTTGGAGGACTCAGTTTCCAATTCTGGCTCCTCTACTTAGCCTCTGCGTGACCTTGGATGTGTCACTTAACTTTGGGGGACCCCGATTGCTTCACTTGTGAAATTACAGGGTTGAACTAGGTAGCTCATAAGGTCCCGTCAGCTTCTGATTCATCATTGTAAGATCCCTTCCTCAGTACTCTATCCTTCCTCAGGCTGTACTGATGTCTGGGTTCCACTCCCTCCTCTCATCTCATAGGAATTATGTAGCCTCAGTTTCTCCAGCCTAGCATCATATTTGAATCCTTAACTATAGGTGTGGCAGAGTCTAGATTTCAATCAAATCAATCACTAAATTTATTAAACATCTACTATATACCAGGCACTGTGCTAAAAAAAAAAAAGGTAAAACACAGTCCCTACTGTCAAAGAACTTAGCATCTAGTTGGGGGGGAGGGGGGGCAACGTGCAAACAAATACCTACAAAGCAAGCTATAGACGGGATAAATAGGAAATAATTAACAGAGGGAAAGAACTAGATTTAAGAGGGCTTAAGGAAGGCTTCCTGTAGAAGGTGAGATGTTAGTATGGACTTAAAGAAAGCCAGGGAGGCCAGTTGGAGCAGAGAGGGAGAGCATTCCAGGCAGGGGGGAACAGTCAGAGAAAGAGTGTTTTGTTTGGGGAATAGGCCAGGAGGCTAGTGTCACTGGATCAAAGAGAAAGTACGGGGGAGTAGAGTGTAAGGAAACTGGAAAGTTAGGAGGGTAGGATAGGCTAGGCAAGGTTGTGAATGCTAAACAGAGCATTTTGTATTGGATTCTGGAGGCAATGGGACCCACTGCAGTTTATTGAGTAGAAGGGTGACGTGGCCAAACCTGTGCTTTAGGAATATCACTTAAGTTGCTGAGTGGAGGATGGACTGGAGTGCAGCAGACTATTGGAACAGTCCAGACATGAGGTGATAAAGACTTATACCAAGTGGTGGCAGTGCCAGAGGAGAGATGGGGGCATATTGGAGGGATGTTACAAAGAAGAAATTGCCAGGTCTTGGCAATAGCTTGGATCGGGGGAGGGGGGTGAGAGATAGTGAGGAATCCAGGATGACTCCTAGGTTCTGAGCTTGAGGGACTGGGAGGATGGTATTGCCCTCTACAGTGATGGACATGCAGGAGGTAGCTAGGGTTTAGAGGGAAAGATAATGAGTTTGGTTCCAGAAGAAGAAAACAGCAAATAGGACAGGGAAGGGTATCAGGATGGTGAAAAAGGTGGTTGTCACCAATGGAAATGCCAGCCAATGCTATAATAATTTTTTCAATTTGGTGGAAAGATCTGATTTCCTTCAACTGAATCTCTGGGGAGAAGTACAGATAGGCTTGCTTTTCATTTGTAGCAAGAGTTGGAAGCATCTTGGAATTTCCTGGGTGGCTGAGGCTGGTGAAGTGCATGCTCTGGGAAGAACCAGGACTCCTAAGAGAGGTCCTTGTAATGGAGGGAGAATCAAAATCTAGACATCCGGGGCTGACCTGAGAAAAAGGACTTGTGGAAGCTGGTAAGGCAGAGTTTCAGAATGAGTATGCATCTAGTACTTTTATATTGTTACATTCCTTTCCCTCATTGCTAGCCCCTGAAGGGGAAGGGGAAGACTGCCCTTCCCCCTGTCAAGTTTGTACCTGACAGTTTCACCCCTTCTCACCAAATGCTGATTGCACAAAAGACTCTCATAAATGGAGAATATTAACTAAATCTGTATATTCGAACAAGACAACAGAAACTGGAAGAGTCCTCAGATTAAAATATACCAGAAAATACATGAGAATGAATGGATGAAATCTTTTCATGGGAATCGGCTTGAACCATGAGAGCGAGATCCTGATGTTATCCGAGGGGAAAGTCTCTCTCCAAAGGCTCTAGGGAGGAAATCTGGAAATTAGGGACATGCTGAAGAGCTGCTTTGCTCTGTGTCTTCAGCTTCCAAAGCCTAGCCCTCTCCTCCTTCCTGGAATAAAGTAAGTCTGGAACCATGCTATTGCTCTAGAAGGATGTGTCTCCAAAGCTGTTGAGTCAACGTCACTCTCTGTGCAGGTCTGCGGGGTTGTGTCTGCATTGTCCCCACCAATTAGGAGTCAAGTCACATAGGCAGCAGCACACCAAATGCCCCAAGCTTGGCTGGAAACCTGAGTTACAGGTATTTCATCTGAGCTTCAAAATAACCCTTGAGGTAAAGAACAGAGCTATTAGCCACTTTTTCAGATGGAAAAGCTGGGGCTCTCGGTGAATGGCAGGGTCTGGTTTAGAACTCAGATCTCCTGACTTTTAGTCTAGTGCTCTCTAGCACACATTTGACCACTGTGTATAAGAGTCAACTGCCCTCTCTGGCTTCTTCCTCCTCCCCTCCCTACTTACTCCCAATCTAGCCCTTTAACTTATGTTTTTGGGTGCCATATCCATGCAAAGTTCCTAAGAATTTTTAGTAAATTTCCTTTCTGAGACAGATAGATGGGTGGTTGGAAGTGACTCCACTTGCTTTTCTCTTTTGGGGTAGGGCTGCTTCATGCAGGGAAGCCAGAATGTTCACTTGGAAAGCTCATTGTATTTTTCATAACAGGTGGGATTTTCAAAGGTCAGCTAGTCCATCTCTCTGTCTCTCGTCAGATAGGAATCTCTCATATCCTCCAAGTTCTCCCAGAAAGAATGCTCTTCAAGTTCCCTTGGTCAGTCCATGCTGAGTTTTCACCATCAGGAAGGTCTACTTGGGTAATTTTCTTGATGTATTTCTAACCCTTTTCCTCTTTTCCTCAAATTGGAAGTAGAGAGATAGCTGGCAGTCCTCATCCCTCGTACAAAGACACCTCAGAGGCTCTCATTGGCAGAGCCCACTGACCATTATCAATGAGTACGTATTTTTTTGCCATTTCCTACCTTATTTCTACTGAGCAAGATCTCAGGGTCTGTGATGAATGGGGCTTCTTGGGCAGTGGGAGTGACCTCCTCCTGTTCCTGACTGCCCAATGTTGCCCTTGAATAGAGATCTCCCTCCTACATATACACCTTAAGAGCAGGGCTAGGGCAAGGCATGGAGGGAGGTTCAAGCAAACCAGACTATATTGGAGAAACAGCAGAGAGGTTGAGGAGAGGGTATCAGCAGGGGATGCATGTCGATGAATGATGCATCTACATGGCATGTGTATGTCCAGGCATGCTCGTATACCCACATGTACGGTTTTCAAGTACATATATGTTATGAACATGTGTGAATGGACATGCTTGGGTACTATATGTGCATGGGTGCAAAGAGATGGGGTGTTCTAGCAGACACATTACTGGATTCAGAATCAGGAAGACCTGGGTTTGAGTCCTGCTCTGGACACTTACTAGCTGTGTGACCATAGGCAAATCACTTAGCCTCTCTGAGACTCAACTTCCCATATCTATCGAATGGAGATAGTAGCATTTATTGTGAGGCTGAAATGAGGAATCAGCTTGTAAAGTGCTTTGCAAACCTTAAAAGTGCCATGTAAGTGACAAGTATTATTATCATGTCTATGAGTTCTAAATCAAGAATGACTAAGAGACTGAAGGCTTGAGAGCAGAAGCCAAGACACAAGCATCACCATTTGAATGCACTGGCCCCTCCACTGACCCTCTGGGTCTGAAAATAGCCACAGTTATTTGGATACTAATTCTAATTCCCTGCCTTTAAACGACAGACTGGATAATTAATTCCTTAGTCTCTGCCCCTTTCAGGCAGTGATGGCAGTGGGGGGTGGGGGGAATTTCAGAGCAGGAGACATTGGGGAGAGAGGGGGAGAGGGGTTTGGAATCACTACTTCAGAAAAAAAGAGGGAAGGAAGGAAGGAAGGAGGGGAGCGGGGGTGGGACTGGGGGGGGGTGGGTTGTCACCAGTTCTCCACTTCTGACCCTGGGAATCCTCCTCACTGCTCTGTTGGCTCCAAAAGCCCTTGGGTGGAAAAAGGTCAGGAGCCGGCATCTGTCTTTAGAGGAACAGATGATGAAGGGCAACAGAGACTAGCCCAGTGGTAACTAACCATGTAGGAACAGACCAATCACAGAGGACAAGGCCTGGTTATCCCTATTATCAAACAAGGACAGTACAAGGAGCTCCAGCAAGGGCCAATTTAGGTCAAGAGGGAGGGGAGGTTTGAAGTGAGTGTCGAGTGCTGTGGGCTCTGTGGAAGCTCCTGCCTCATAGAGCCTGCAAGAGGAAAGTGTGCACCAGGCCCCCTTCCCCAGGGCCGCTCAGCCAGGTGGAAGGCAATGGTCAAAAGGGCATATTTGCATATAATTTACATTCCCCTTGCACACAGCAGTGTAACACTGAGCTTTCCTTCCAGGGCAAGTTTTTAAGAGAAAATTACATTCCTGCTGCCCCGACGGTGCTCATGTCTGTATGTTCCTGTTCGCTGTCCTTTTTTTCTCCTTATTGTCCTAGATCCAAAGTCCCCTAGGGAGCAGGGATGGGGCCTGAGGGTAGTGCTGGCAGGACTGGGAGGTTGGTGAAGTTGTCATTTCTTGCCTTGCTGATCTGTGCCTTACCTACCCCTCTCTCCTTCCTCCAAAGATTCTGTTAGTTCTCCCTTCTAAACCTGTGCTCGGGAAGAGGTGAGTATCACCCACTTTTTCCTTTCCTAGTGACTTGTACAACTGAAACCTGACGTCTCAAGGCTTTAGTCCAGGTGTGGGGAACTTCGAGCCTCGAGGCCACGTGTGGCCCTCATAATCAAGGGCTGGAATCGAGGACCTAGAAGGCTACATGTGGCCTCGAGGCTGCTGGTTCCCCACCCCTGCTTTAGTCCCCGACAAAGGAACCTCAGGTAGTGGGAAACAGAATCCTTTGGGGCTGGAAGTTTCCGGTGCCCCCAAAGTCAAACTGGGAGCTGGCCAGCACTCTCTTAAGTAAGGCAGGCTCTGATCAAGGAAGCACTTGGTATATATTTATTGATGGATTAGGGCGTGCATTTAACTTTAAGGCCTCCTCTTTCTTCCTGCACTATCATAACTCAATCAGTCTTCAAATTATGTAGATTTGGTTTCTGAAATCTTTCTCCGGAGCTGGCACATCCAATCCCACACTCCCAGCCTCTAATTAAAAACTTCATTACTTTTCTATAAGAAGAAAAAAGGAGTTGGGTGACATCATTTGTTTTCACCTCGTTCATGTGTATATAGCAGATAGACTCTGTTAAACTCTCTAGAAGGGCTTTCTGAGTCCCAGCTGCTGCCAGGTGAGGAACCTGCAGCCTCAAGGCCACATGTAGCCCTCTAGGTCCTCAAGTGCAGTCCTTTGACTGAGTCCAAGTTTTACAGAACAAATTCTTTTTTTAAGGGGATTTGTTGCATAAAGTTTGGATTCGGTCAGAGGGCTGCACTTGAGGACCTAGAGGTCCACATGTGGTCTCAAGGTCACAGTACCCCACCCCTCTGTGTCTCCCCCAGTAAAATGTGAGCTCTTTAAAGGCCAGAGCTATTGGCTTGCTTGTTTTTGCTTCTCTTTGTAGCACAGTGCCTGGCATGAAATTATCTTTTAATTCATGCTTGTTGACTGATGGGTTGACTGTATCCAGAGGGTCAGAAAGCCCTGAGGCATGGTGAGAAGGGCCTTCAGAACTCACTCTTGGTCATCAAGTGACCTAGCCCCACCTGATGGCAGAGTCCACAAGATCATAGAGTTAGAGTTGCCTGGACCCTCCGAGGTCATCTAGTCGGGCCCTTTCTTTTTTATAGGTAAGGTAACTAAGGCCCTGGAAGGAAAAATGGAAAGTGATTTACCCAGCTACCTAATGGTAGCAAATGATAAAGCCAAAGAGTTCAAGTGTAACAGATCTCTTTGATTTCCAGGGGGGAACCTGGAGAAAGGAACAAGGTGCTCCATCCAGGCGATTGCTTCATATTGCCAGAAAAAGGTGCTGTTCCATTCTCTGATGCCTAAGAGCCACTGGGGGAAGAGTCAATTGATTGAGAGTCTGGCCAAAAAGCAAGTATAGGGAGGAGCTGGAGGTGAGAGACTCCCACATGGGCCAATACTTCTCTTCCTACAGTCATCTCCCCTAGGGGAATGAGTGATGGGGGTGGCAGAATGTAAGTTCTCTGAGCTCTTTCTGTTCTTTTTCATTCTTGCCTTTGTGTATCCCTAGTGTGCATAGTCCCCTGGTACATAGTGAATACTTAATAAATGCTAGTTGAAATGAATTTAATTGAAGACAAGGTTGAATTTTGTAGACATTGGGTGGTGGACCCGAAGTGGCCTTGTCTTGTATTTTATTTGCTGTAATATTTAATACAAGAGCCAGTGGGTTAGGGAGTTATTGTCCAAGGCTATGATTGGTCTCCCTTTGTTCTTCCTCTCTTTCTCCTCATCCCTTAAGAGTCCCCCCACTTGTACTCCTTCTTGTGTCTCCTATTTTCCTGACATCCCCACAACCTAGCCCTACTTGGACCTCAATTTGATCGTTCAAGAAGAAGTGGGACTGAATTCAGATATTGGGCTGAGCTTTAAAAATAAGGCTACACAAGATGGTGGAGTACTAGGAAGGTAAACAGTGATCTTCCACCTCTCTTCCACCCCCAGCTCCTCTAACTAGATCTGGGAAATGCACCAGATTGAATCCTGATGGGAAAATTCAAGAAAAAAGTCACAATGATTCATTTTTCTTGCCCAAGTTTACCCAGGGAAACAGACAGAGAGATCTGTGGACGTTGGGAAGGGGGACGAACTAGGAATGAGTTGTGTATGGAGTGTTTCAGAACAGGGAAAGCCTGTGCACTGGAGAAAGGGTCCCAGATTCATACCCAGATGAAACCTTGTATGAGGTATGAGAAGAGGTGCCATCTGAAAGCTTTGTTCCAGGTCATAGATCCAAGGTGGACAGAGAGAATCTGTACCTAAGGGTGATAATCCAGGGTAAGGAATCAATACAGGGCACTACCCTTTGTAATGAGAGAGGAGCAAGTTTAGAAGCAAGCAGTGGCAGCATGCCTTGGACCCTCAGGAGCAGAGCAAGGTCTTAATTCCAGCCTGCAGAAGAATAACCCAGGCAAGAGTTGCAGACCAAAGGAAAATTTGTGGTTCTGGCACTCTGAACTAGCCAAGCTTCCTACTGATAGGGGCTGAGTCTAGAAGAATATATGTGAATAGAGAGATAGATCAATAGATGTAGGTACAAAGATAGATAGATAAGGATATAGATAGATAGATAGTTATATAGACATACTCACACATACAAAGAATTGGATACAGAAATACATTTCAGTCAATAGGGAGCTAGGAGGGAAAGGTGGAGAAGAGAGAAGCAGGATTGAGAGGGAGGGTAGACAAGCAGGGATTAGTTCTAAGCAAAACAAACTAGTAACTAGAGCTATACAAAAATATTTATTGCTCTTTTTGAGGTGGCAAAGAATGGGAATCTAATGGGGGTGCCCATCAATTGGGGAATAGCTGGACAAGTTATATACAAATCTGTATACAATATATATACAAATCTGATGGGGGCATTAGGTTCACAGATTAGCCAGTATAGCATAGTCTTACCAAGGTCCAGGGTCCAAAGCTCCCATGGACTTGTGCCCTGATCACACTCTGCCTCTAGCTTGTCTGGCTTCTTAGGGCCTCTCTGCTGGTCTGGAAGCAACATTTGACCTGGAACCCTGGCTCCAAGATCACCATGGCCCAAACTCCTGGGTCTGGAACTCCTCTCTATGCACCTAGAACTGAACAGTCCAAATGAAACAGAACAAAAGGCCAAGCTAGAAAGCCTAAGGGCAAGGGAATACTTTCCTTTCCCCACCTAACTTAATGAATGGTGTCCATATTGTGGGTGAACAAGGCCTTCATTCACCCTTGCAAATCACTAGAGAGAGAGCTCTGTCTACCTCTGTCAGATTTCAAGATATAACCATTTTGGGCCATGCAGCCAATGGAAAGAGGCTGCTGCTCCGACTCCTGGGATAGGCATACAAAGAGTGTCTTCTTCCAGAAGCAGGTCCCTTGTGTCCCCCACATCGAGGGCCTCTATCTTAGGTGACCTCAGCCTTTCCAGTTACACCTTTTTAGGCATGCATTCTAGATTTCATCTTTGACCACTTCCACTCCCTAATATCTAATCTGTTGCCAAGTCCTATGTACTCTACCTTCATAATATCTCTCCTATGTTCCTCCCTTCTCTCCCCTGCCACTGCCACCATCCTGATGCAGGACCTTATAACTTCACACTTGGATTACTACTGCATTAACCACATTGTTGGTCTTCTGTCCCTAAATCTTTCCCTCTTCCAGTTCATCCTCCGCTCAGTGGTCAAATTGATCTAAAAACACAGGTCTGACCATGTTACCTGCCTCTTCAGTAAACTCCAGTGGCTCCCTATCATCTCCAGAATAAAATATAATGTATATAAAATATAAAATCCACTATTTGGCATTGAAAGCCTTTCATAAACTGGCCCCCCTATTGCCTTCTCAGACTTTTAATGTCTTCTCCACTCTGCAATCCAATGACGTTGAACAGTGTTCCTTGAACAAGACACTCTCTCTCCATCTCCCATCTCCAGCATTTTCACCCTCATGCCTGGGTGCCTCATCTCTGCCTCTTGGCTTTCCTGGCTTCCTTCAAATTCCAGATAAAATACCACCTAAAAGAAACCCTTCCCAGTTCCCCTCCATGCTAGAGCCTTCTCTCTGAGAATATTTTCAATATATCCTGTATATGCTTTGTTTGCATATTGTCTCCTTCAAGATTATAAACTCCTCGAGGGCAGGTATTATTTTTGTCTTTCTTTATATCGTCAGAGTTTAGCACAGTGTCTGACATGTTGTAGGAGTTTAATAAATGTGTGCTACTTGACTTGACTCTTCCAACTCATCCATTCCCACCCCCACCCCCTTCAGCTCCCTGTGGAGAAGGTCTGTGCTGAGGCAGAGCATTCCTTTACAGGCCTCATGCGGAAGCATCTCCAGCCAGGCTTGTGCTCACTCAGACATGTGGTGGTCCCCCAGCAGCTTCAGAAGCTCAATGGCGCTGCCGGCTGGGCCTGGGTTTGCCATTCGTAGGATTACAGATTTAAAGTTGGAAGATCCCTTAGAACTCATCTAGATCTGTATTTGAAGTTGGTATTAATAGAAAAGTACTAATAGTAATTAAAAATAGAAAACTAATGAACAGATTAGTTTATTAGTAAGGTCAAATAACCGGCCAAAGTCACATGGCAAGTAGTACAAAGCAGAGCTGGGATTCAAACTAAGATCCTCATTCTTTCTTCTTACATCTCTGGGATCTGGGAGTCAGGGTGCAGCTGAGCAAGGCAGGAAACACTCCAGAGTTCTCAGGCCTGAGCCCGGGTTCAAATCCTCCTTCTGTCCCCCGCCCTCCCAGGGATTACTCATTGGAGGCTCAAAGATCTACAGCCGGAGGGGACCTCAGAGATGCTCTAGTCTAACCTTCTCATTCTCCACGTGAGGGAGACAGTTGAAGTAACTTTCTAAGGCGGTTGGAATAATAAGCAAAAGGGAGTCAAGAGTGGGATTCGAACTTCTGACTCCAGAGCAGGGTACTCTCTCTACTGTATTGCGCCGCCTCGTTGGAGGAAGATGGGAAGGAGGCGGACGTAGTCAGTGTCTCAGAGCAAGAGGATTCTTCGCAGAAATGCTTTGTTGTTTTCCTCTGGGGGCAGTGAGGCATCATGAGGGGCAGGAGCATCACGGCCCTGGGATGGGGCAATGGATCCATCAAAGGCCAGGTCCACACCCCTCCCCTGCAATTTCCCAGAATGGCCAAGCTTAAACCTTCTGTGTACACAATAAAGCAACCAAATGACTTATTCTAAGCTTAGTAATCATCCATAAAATGTTCAAATACAAAACAGGAAAAAATCATACGCAAAAATATGAATTCTGTCATTTATAGCTTTGTTTTTTTTGAAGAGTGGCAGTGTGCCTTGAAGTGAGGAAGACCTGGGTTCAAATCCTATCTCTGACATGTAGTGACCATGGTCAAGTTGCCTAATTCAGGATGCTAACTGTTCCTTCCCTATATCAATTAAATCACAGTTTAGGCCCCATCTCTTAGAAACAATGTTTGTTAATTTCCACAAGGTAGCAACAGAAATGTCTTCTTGGCATTTATTTTTTAAAAAGTTTTATTGATATATTTTGTTTCTATATGACATTTCCTGATTATTCACTCTGCCACTTCTTTGTTGGAAGTCTCTTGTGACAAAATATAACAATTACTCAAAACTAACAGTATAGTAATCTTGTTTAAAAGTGCATGTAACATGCCCTATAGGGAGCATCTGTCTCTATTTGTAATAAAAATGACCAGGAATCTATTTTCTTTTTTTCCACTTAATAGGATTTTATTTTTTACCAATTACATGTAAAGATCATTGCCAAAATTCATTTTTCTAAGATTTTGAGTTCCAAACTTTTCTCCCTCCCTCCCCATGCCCCCTCTCCAAGGCAGCAAGCAATCTGATATGGGTTATATGCGTGTACAATCATGTTAAATATATTTCCACATTAGTCATGTTGTGAAAGAAGAAACAGAACAAAAGAGAAAAACCACAAGAAAAAAACCACAAAAAACCAAAAAAAATAGTGAAAATAGTCTGCTTTGATCTGCATTCAGGCTCTGTAGCTCTTTCTCTGGATGTGAATAGCATTTTCCATCCTGAGTCATTTGGAGTTGTCTTAGAACCTTGCGTTGCTGAGAAGAGCCAAGTCACTTGTGGTTGATCCTTGAATATTGTTGCTGTTCCTGCCTACGATGTTCTCCTAGTCCTGCTCTCTTCACTCAGCATCAGTTCATGGAAGTCTCAGATATCTATTTTCTCTCCCTCCCACACCCCACCCCACTGGGGGAAAAAAAGAGAAAAGAAAAACAAATTTATTGTAGCAAATACACAGTCAAGCAAGACAAATTCTCTCATTGCTGTTTACTCTTTAACTCTTAAAAATTCTTTATATTTTAGTGGTGCTGCCGATTGGGATGTAATATAATAATGTAATAAAGCAATGTAACAGTGTGTGATATAATGAATAGGGAGCTGGCCTCGGTGTCTGCAAAAACTGGATTTAAATCAATGCCTCTGACACATACTAGCTGTGAGATCCTTGGCAAATGTCTCAAAGCTCCCGGCAACTGGGTTAAGTTAGAGAAGTTGCCATCTGCACCAGAGGAGGCGGAGATTCCTTACCAAGCTATTCTGACACCTAAGAAAACAGGTCCGGACAAAAAGAAAAACCACCGCCATCATCATCATTAGGAATATTAATGTAATTAGATAATCAATAATGCTATAGTCAGGCCTCATACTGCTTGGATTTGGCTTTCTTTACTCTCTGTCATTCTGTACATATTCCTATATCTCACTGTATTATTCATATTCTGCGATGTATTTTCCACTGGGGGAGTAGGGAGTGGGGTGGGGGTGGGGCTGGGCCCTGGATGTGACTGGGCTTTGAGCCAGACGTATGAATTTGTTTGTAAATACTACAGTCCATTATCCATCTGAATACTACAAATAGTGTTGTGGTGAGCTTGCTGGGCTCAGATCCTCTCCATTTCTTTCTCTTCTGTTTTGTTTCTTTTTGCCTTTTCCCTTGTGTTTCTGCTACTCTTTGTCCCTGTTGGGCTCTGTCTTTGGGCCTAAACTTAACCCATTAGGGAGTGCAGAGTGGGGTAGGGAAGAAATGGATGGAAAAGTTCCAGGGTCCTCCCTTCTCTGAGATAAGCTTCCTGTTCTCTTTTAGGGCATGGATGGGACTGGGTGTGGGACCGGGGCATCAGGAGAGGCGAGGTTCTTCTCAAAGAGAGGGGTCTTGGTGTGGAAGGTGTGATCCTGGGCTGTGGTTTGCATAGCACTGGTCTCATGGCCATTGTGAGGCAATTGAGGCTTGACTATGGATGATTACAAAAATTGTATTTTCAGTGAACAAAATTTGTTTCCTTTCCCCTCCTCTCTCATTGAAAAGAAAGAAGAAAAAATTAAATTCTTGTGGTAAATATGTACACAGTTGAGCAGAACAAACTCCTGACTGGTTACGTCTAAGCGATGTCTCATTCTGCTCCCTGGCTTCGTCACCTCTCTCTCATCGACTGTTGATGACTGCAGATCTTCTCTCCTTTCCACCTTGAAAAGCACTGTGTCCTTAACTTACCTTTTTTTGTTCCTTCCCTGTGATTTTATTTGGTGTGGGGGATTCCTGGTGTGGAAATTCCATCCACCAATGTGAATCAGCAACTTGTCTAGGCCCAGGGTTTGCTGGGGAATTGAGAAATTCACTGACTTGCTGTGGCCACATAGTTAGTACGTCTCTGAGACGTGACTTGATCTCAGCTCTTCCTGCCTCTCTACCCGCTACCCAGGGCTGCTTTGCCCTCTTGCCCTTCTCTCATGCTTGTTGGAGGGTGTGCTCTAGTTATCTGGGCAGACCGTGCCTCCCCAATACGTTGTGATTTCCATGAAAGCAGGGACAATGTCTTTGTTTACCTGTGTGTCTCTGGGCTTCAGGTGACACAGAGAAGACATAATTACTGCCTTCAGGGATTTGATGGTTTAGGTGGGAAGACGACATCTATCCACACATGAAATGAAGAATAATTAAATGCTTAACTGTGGTGTAGACTGAATGTACTGGAGGAGTTCAGTGAGGAGTTAGATTAGTCTAGACTTCTGTGATCAAAGAAGGAAGCAAAACTTGATTTGTTTCTTGAAAGGTGAGTAGGATTTAGATGAATATGGGAGAAGGGAACACATATCAGCTGGGAGGTGGGGGATAAACAAAAGCACAGAAGTGAGACCGAAGGCTTGGGGCTGGTGAGCAGAACTGTCTTACTATGAGCTGACATTTATGTAGCACCTACTATGTGCCAGGCACTATGCTAAGCCCTCTACAATTCTTATTTCACTCAATCCTCACAACCACCCTGGGAGCTGGGTGCTGTCATTATCCCCACTTTACAGCTGAGGAAAACAGAGGCTGACTTGCCCAGGGTCACATAGTTGATAAGTGTGTGATGCTGGATCTGAACCAAACCACAGGCCTGGTTCCCTACCCTCTGTACCACTAGCAGAAGGTACCTGCAGGAGAATAATAGAAAATAAGGTCGGATCAGCACACAAGGGTCACATTATGGAGGACCTTGAATGACGGCTTAGTGTAAGAGGCAAGAGGGAGCTATGATAGGTTCTAGAGCAGGGGAGTGGCATCATATAAGAAGAAATTAAAGATTATTCCGACATTGGTGTACAGGATAGGGGTGAGGGGAGGGGAAGAGATAAATGTAGGGAAGAAGTTGTTGTAAGAGTCTAGGAATGAGGAGATGAAGTCTGGACAAAGGCAGTGACAGTGGGAGTGGGCACGTGGGTGTGGAAAAGGGCAGATTAAAGATGTATCTGGAATGAGAAATTGGCAGGACTTGGTTGCTAGCTAAAAATAAAGAATAAAGGAAAGAGGAATCAAGAGATGCCGCCAAGGTTTTGATAGACATCAGAGCAGGGAGATGGGGGAAAGGGGGGCGTGCTGTAAGAATCAAGGGAGAAGTTTTAAAAATTAACAGGTATTTTTTGTTTTGACATCACCTTCCCTTCTGAAAGTTCTCTCCCCCCATACCCAGTGAACCTTGACTTGTAACAAAAAAAGGAAAGATTTTAAAAAAGTAATTCAACAAAACTGACCAGCCTTTCAACTGAGTCTGACAGCGTTTGCCGAATTCCACACCCATAGTCCTCCACCTCTGTAATGAACTGCACTTTCGCAATGATTAAGGGAGAATTTTGAGAAAGGAGAGGTCGATGGTGTCAAATACAGCAGAGAAATCCTGGAGAGTGTGGAGAAGAACATCAGAGAACAAGCGTAACTGAGGGGCGGGCGGAGAAGGCCAGGGTCTGCTCCCACGCTGTCTGCCTTTCTCCATAGGATTGGGAGGGGTCTAACCTCGGTCCTTTGTGTCTTACAGGCTGTTCGAGGAGCCAGAGGCCAGTGAGTGCCAAGAGGATGCAGAGTCATTCCCTTTTAAGGACATCCGGGATGGTTTTAGCTCCACTTTTGAAAAGATCGTGGAGTCAGAGCTGATGAAAGGGACCCACTACAGCAGCCTAGACTCCTTGGACGTGCTGAGTCTCACCGACGAGACCGACAGCTGTGTCAGCCTAGAGGTGCCCCTCACCCCACTCATCCAGCAGCGGGTCAAGGAGAGCCCGGAGCCCGCCGAGGGCCGGCCGGAGGACGGGGATGGGCAAGACAGGCGGGACTTTGGGAGCCCCCCGAGACACTCCATTACCAGCAGCCGATCGGAAAATGTCCTGAGCCGACTGTCTCTGAAGGTCGTTCCCAATGGCTACCATGCTCCCGCTGCCCAGGACACAGAAGAAGAGGAAGAGGAGGAGGAAGATGACACCACTAAACTTCTTAATTCTGTCAGGTGAGGCAGAAGGGACCACACACCACCTTGCCACCCTTGGGCGCTGGTCGGCACCCAGTATCTGTGAAATTAATTCTCTTTTGCCACAGGGAGTTAAGGCCCAAGAGCGAAGTCTTAGGTTACTTCCCACTGATGTGCTCTGTGACCGTGGGCAGCTGTCTTGATCATTCTGGGTCTCGGTTTCCCTGACTAGATCTGTCTGCAGCCGGGGGTTGAATCTTGCTGCGTCACCGCAGGCTTTCTGAGGGGATGTGCCAGGTTTAGGAATGGCAGTAGATTGAGCATATGGCTCCTAAGAGGTGCGTGAAATTCCAGGGACGCAGACACCCGAATCGCCTGCTATCCTTGGGGATGTGGGGAAGGAGGATAGGGTGGGGCGAAGCGAAGGCCCCATCTTTGAGAAAGGGAAGTACTAACTACGTGCAGAATCCATCACCGTGTGCAGGCTCTCAGGCTCCTTTCAAACCATGTTCTGTGGAAAGGCCAAATCCTCTGTCCTTCGCTCATTACATACTAATAGGTTAGCAGAGATCTATAGAGTGTTCCAGATAACCACGTGCTCCCAAGGTCATTTCACCCACACCTTTGCTTCCAGACATGACTCTTCTCTCTCTCCCTCCAACCAAGTCCCAGCTCCTGAGGGTCCATTTGGCTCTCAAAGATCTTCAGAGAAAGAGCCCTGTATTTAGAGGCAGAGGGCTTAGGTTTGAACCTCACCTGCATTACTTGCTACCTGTATGACCTTATAAAAGCCACTTCGTTTTTTCTGGACTTCATTTTTTTTATCTTTAAGATTAAGTGATTGGACCAAGATCCCCTCCAGTTCTGATCCCATGAGCTTCCGTGATAGGAGAAAGGAGAAATAGCTAGCAGTCTTGACAATCCTACTCAAGGTCTTACTCTCCCACTGAAGTTTCAGTTCATTTTCCTTGTTCTGCCCTACAGATGTTATTGTAAAGGTCTGTTCCCAAGCTTCAACCCCTCTCACCTCTTTTCAGACCATTCCATACTCCTGGCTATGCTTATATTCCTCTTACTTCTACCCCAGTGACCCAAGCTTGAAGGATGCATTGTCAGACTCTGATTCTGACCTGGGCAGCATGGAGCAGTTGGACCATGGGAGTACAGACACATTGGCCAACGGATGCCAGGCAGTCAACGAGGCAGCCAAGAGGCTAGCCCGGCGCCTCTACCACCTGGAGGGCTTCAAGCGTTGTGACATCGCCCGCCAGCTCAGTAAAAAGTGAGTGCCTCCTCCTTTGCTCCTTCCCATCCCTAATGCTTACTGTCTGTAGACCTCGGGCACTTAAACTTCCTCAGGTCTCAGCGTCTCCATCTGTAAAATGAGGAGTAGGTTGGCCTAGTTGGCTTCTAACATCCTTTCAAGCCCAAGGCCTACAGTGCTACTCCTGTGCCCTTTCCTCCAGCCTACTAGGGCAGATATGCCTTTCCTCCTTGCTTCCATTGTCTATCGAGAAGAGCCATGGACTTGAAATAAGCTACGGCCCGGATTCTAGTTCAGACTCTGCTACAGAGTAGCCATGGGGAATTTAGGCAAGTTACTTCCCATCTACAGGCCACAGTTTACCCATCTGCCAAATGGAGCTAATGGTGTTTGCCCCACCTGCCTCACAGGATCATAGACTGTCAGAGCCAAGAGCGTCTTCTGTAGAGGAAGTGACTCGTACGAGCTTACTCCTAACTCCTAATTCTGGGCCTCTGACATTTTTGTATTCAGTGTCATGACGGTTGGGAGTCTGATGAAATAAGGCAGTCGATAAGCCTTTATTAGGCTCCTACTGTGTGCTGGGCACTGATCTAAGCACTGGGGATGCAATGAAAGTCAAAAGATAACATTCTGCCCTCAAGGAGCTCACAATCTAGTGAACATGCAAATAGCTATGTACAGGCAAGAAATACATAGGATAAATTGAAGGTCATCAGTAGAGGGAAGGGGGGTTAGGAAAAGCTTCTCACAGAAGATGGAATTTACCTGGGACATGAAGGAAGGCAGGTGAAACAGAAGGCAGAGACAAGGAGGGAAAGTATTCTAAGATTGGGGGAAAAAATGAGGAAAATTCCCAGAGTCTAGAGATGAAGAGTCTTGTCCTCAGAATGGCAAGGAGGCCAGGGGCACTAGGTGGTAGAGTACCTGGAGGGGAGGAAGGTAGAAAAATACTGGGAAAGGTAGGAGAGGGCCAGATCGTGAAGGGCTTTGAATGCCGGAGGATTCTCTATTTGATCCTGGAGGTAATAGGCAGCCAGTGGAATTTATTGAGTACCAGAGTGACACAGTCAGGCCTGCACTTTAAGGTGAATAAATTGACAATTGAGTAGAGGGCAGACAGGCGTGGGGAGGGACTTGAGACAGGTGGACGAATCACAGATTATTGCGATCGTCCGGGTGAATCGATGAGGGTTTGTACCAGGCAGGGTTGGAGGAGATAAAGGGGCACATGTGAAGCAATATTATTAAAGCGGCATCAACAGACTTTGGTAACAGATTGGGTGGGGAGAAGGGGTGAGAAAGTGAGGTGTCAGGGATGACACCTCTATTCCCAGCCTGATTGTCTAGAAGGGTGGTAATGCCCTGGATGGTAATAGGGAAGCTCGGAAGGGGGGAGGTTTGGGGGGGAAAGAAAACGAGTTCAGTTTTAGGCATGCTGAGTCTGAGGACTGCAGGAAATCCAGTTTGAGATACCTAATAGGTGGCTGGGAATGGGAGTTGAGGGGTTAGGGCTGGATAAGTCAATCTAAGAATCATTAGCACAGAGATTATAAACGAATCCACAGGATTGATGAGATTAACAAGGGAAATAGTATAGAGCAGGGGCAGGGAACTTGTGGCCTCCATGTTTGTATTCAGTACTTGAGGACATAGAGGGTCACACGTGCCCCCACCCCTGGAGAGGAAGAAGAGAAGAGGGCCCAGGACAGAGTCTTGTGGGACAGTCACCATTGAATGAAATCTAGTAAAGGAGTCTGAGAAGGAGCTGCCAGACAGGTACAGGGAGAACCAGGATTGAAGAGTGGCATGGAAACCGAGAGAGCAGAGTCAAGAAAGGGCAATCGACCTTGTTGAGGGATATGAATATGCCTGAGGAAGGTTCAAGCCTTCCCTCCTGAAAGTTGCCATCAACACTGTCATCATCAGAGTGGCTGGGTCCCAGTCCACTTTGTAGGAGATAGCAAGTTTGGGTTGGACACAGGTCCTGACTTGGGGAACTTTGAGTTTAGGGACCGTGGGAGCTTAGAATAATAGTGGTGCACATTCCACTGACCTCAAACGATTCTATTTCTTCTCTCCTCATCCTCCTCCCTGCATGATGTCCTTGTTCCTGCTGCTGTCCTAAATAGCTTTCTTTTCTGAGCTATACAGGGCCATTGCTGCTGCCCCAGGGGGCAAGAGCGTTTAGGAATGAGGGTAAAGGCAGTGGGGATAGACTGCTCTCAGTGGCCCTGAACCAGGCTGGAGATTTCCAAGTGCAGCGGTGATTCTCCTCTCTAAGTAGGTGAAGGCAGGTAGGTGAGGACAAGACAATCCCCCTGTGGATCAACCAGGCTGGAATGTTGTGGGTTTCTCTTAAGAGTCAAGATAAAGTTCATTTCGTACATCTAGTGGGTCAGTCACCATGGACTGAGTGACCTGAGCAGCTAGGAAGTGCATTGGGTAGAGAGCTGGGCTGGGAGTCAGGAAGACCTGAGTTCAAATCCTGCCTCCTTCTGGACCCAGCTAGAATTCCTTCTCCTACAAGAAGCCTTTCGATCCTTCTTAATTCTAGCCACCTCTCTGTTGATTGTTCCCCATAGACCCCGTATGCAGCTTGTTTGGACATAGCCGTTTTCATGTTGTCCTCTCCCGTGACGTTGTAATGGCAGGAACGGTCTTTTACCTTTTATATTCCTAATGTTTGGCACAGTGCCTGGCACATAGTAGGTGCTTAATAAATGTTTATTGACTAGGACCGACTGATGGTCAGTGACTACTGCAAATGCAGCTCCAATCTAGGCACCGTTGGACGTCACGCAAAGGAAGGACATGTAATAGTCTGTCTTTCTTTAAAGTCGCAGAGAGACAGCGATGACGACGCTGAAGCCAGATCTAATTTGTCGGGAGCTTAGGATAAGCTGAAACAAGATGGAAGAGAGGCTGGTTAGCAGCAAAGACCTCCCAGGAGGAGACAGAAGGGAAGCCTGAGGGGTGGTGGGGCCCGATCTGTGTGTGCATCCGTCGGGTCCCCGTGTGCCTAGGCCTGTGTGTTTGTGTCTTCATGGGTATCCGGCTCTATCTGCTTGTCAAGGCATTTGTATCCGTCCTATCTCCACTCCATTCCGGTATCTTCCTTATCACAGGCTCTGAGAGTCTCCAGGCTCGTCCGTCCGGCCCCCCCCCCCCCCCCCCCCCCCCCCCCCCCCCCCCCCCCCCCCCCCCCCCCGCGCCCCGTCTGTGTTGCCTGTGTGTCCTCGGGGAAATATACATGTAAGCCCCAGATCAGCCCGAGAGGAAAGTTCTCCCTCCACTCCCCGACCTCCAAACCATGGGGACCAATGGCAGTACTTTGGCATCGCTAACCCTATGTGAAAACGTAGAAGGGTCGGTGCGCCCCCTGGTGGCCAACAGAGGGAAAGCCTTCTTTCATGAAATCATTTTGTTGTTGCGTTGTCTCGAGTCCCGTCTAGCTCTCTGTGACCGCATTTGGGGTTTTCATGGCAGAAGTACTAGAATGCTTTGCCATTTCCTTCTCGAGTTCATTTTACAGATGAGGAAACTGAAGCAAACAGGATAAAGTGACTTGCCCAGGGTCGTGCAGCTAGTAAGTGTCCGGGGTCAGGTCCCCCTGACTCCAGGGCCAGGGCTCTAGCCACTGTGCCACCTAGCTACCCCTCATAAAATCATACTGATTAATTTCAATTCAATTCAATAAACATTTATTAAGCACCTAGTGCTGAGGATTAGATAAAAAGGCAAAGGACAGGACCTTAAAATCTAGTGGGGAGACAACATGCAAACGAATGTACACAAAGCAGGCTCTCTGCAGTTTAAATAGGAAAGAATTCACAGGCGGATAGCGCTGGACTTGAGAGGGCCCAGGGAAGGCTTCCTGTGGAAGGCGAGATTTCAGTTGGACTTAACGGAAGCCAGGGAGGTCAGGAGTGGGAGCAGAGAGGGAGAGCGTGCCAGGCAGGGGGACAGCCAGAGAAAGTGCCTGGAGCTGAGAGGTGGAGTGTCTTATTCATGGAACAGCCAGGAAGCCAGGGTCACTGGACTGAGGGGCACTTGTCAAGGAATCAGGTGTAAGAAGGCAGAAAGGGTAGGAGGGTTAGGGTTAGGAAGGGCTTCGAATGCCAAATGGAGCATTTTGTATTTGCTCCTGAAGGCAATAAGAAGCCGCTGGAGTCCATCAAATGGCGTGTGTGACACGATCGTGTCATCAAACCCTGTCACGATGATCACGCGATTAATCGGGATCAGAGATTTTAGAGTGGGGAGCCGCCTTAGGGGTGAGCCGGTCCAGACCCCTCATTTGGGAGATGAGGCGGCCTGGGGGTGTAGATGACTTTTCCCACATCCTGCAGGCAGTAGGGGGCAGAGCCAGGATTCCAGTGGAAGCTTCAAATCCAAAACGATTTCGTCGCATCTCTTCTTTACACAGAACTGGAAGGGAATCGTAGACGTTGCCTCTCCTAACCCCTCACTTTAGAGACAGGAAACCGAGGCTTGGAGAAGGAAAATTGATCTGACCTATATTACACAGCCAATTAATGCTGGAGCTGGCCTGAACTAAGACCTTAGGGCTCCTAATGCCAGGCATGTGCCCGGCACCGGGGGCACACACGCTGATGTGCTGGAGCCAACTCGTACAAGGGAGATGATTGTTAAATTTTCAGTGTGAACGTGTATGCCTCAGCAAATGCTGCACATCAGGATTTGATTTGTTGTTTTGGTGATTGTCTACCAGGGGTAGGGAACCCACAGCCTTGAGGCCACACGTGGCCCTCTAGGTCCTCAAATTCGGCCCTTTGAATGAGCCCAAACTTCACAGAACAAATCCCCTTCATAAAGGGATTTGTTCTGTAAAACTTGGACTCAGCCAAAAGCCCACACCTGAAGACCTGGAAGGCCACACGTGGCCTCGAGACTCCAGGTTCCCCACCCCTTTGAGTCTAGATTTAAGAAAGGGATGAAGGAAACTTAAAAGGGTAATGGGTGCACAAGTTTTGGGTTCTTTTTAGAATTTTCGGAGAGCCAATTATTAAACATTTACTAATCCACTCCTGAATACAAGGAAGAATAAAAGATAGTCCCTTCTATTGAGTACAGCTGGAGAGGCAAGATTTACTCACATAAAGCAACGAGTGACACAAGACAAAATATGACCAAATGTAAAAGTGCGGGGAATAGAGTGTATTCACTGCTGGGGAGAGTAGTCCAGGGAGGCTTGCTAGAAGAGGAGGTGCTGGGCTGGGCCTCGAAGGGCGAGCAGGGCACAGGTGAGTGGAACGAGGCTATGAGCCAAAGGTGGGCGTGAGAATGGCACGGATATCCAGCTGTCTCGGTGGCCTCTCAGGGTAGCTCCTGGGGCTGATTTCGATGTTCTGATTTCTTGGCTTTGGAGTGTGGGGTTTCCAAAGGCTAGCAGGGAGGCCCCTCCAACTCCTGTTCTCCAGTCTTCCTGGTAAATGCCAAGTCCATTTTGAGAAGGCTAGTCCTGCCGTCTTTGCCACTTCCATTCAACTCCATAAACATTTATTAAGCATCTACTGTGTGCCGGGCCCTAAACTAGGTACTGGACACCCAAAGATAAAACCAAAACAGTCCCCGACTTCAAGGCACCTACATTCTCCTTGGCAGTGGTATCAGCAGTTCGCAATACAACATCTCCTACCTTTGTGATCCTGGGTTAGACAATTAACCTCTCTGGGCCTCAGTTTCTTAATCTGTAAAAGGAGGGAATTGGAACAGATAATTTTCAAGGTCCCTTCCAAGACCCTATGATCTTTGAGAAAAAAAGTATGTATGTGTGTGTGTATACATTTACACACAAACATATTTTTATGCACACACACACATACATATATATATATAGTACAAGGAAAACTGAGGGGAACGAGGAAAGATCACAGATAACTGGGGGGAGGTAATCAAAGAAATTTTATGGAGGAGGTGATGCCTGAGTTGGGCCTTGAAAAAAGATAAAGATTATGAAGGGGGAGGTGAGGAAGGAGGGCCTTCTAGAGACGGACCAGCTGATGAGAATGCATAGAGCAGAGAGATGGAACGCTGAGTTTGGGGACTTGCCAGTACGCTTATTTTGGGGGGATGGGGGAAGAACAAGGATTTATATAGGGCCTATTATGTACCAGGCACTGTATATAATTATAAATATTAATTCGCTGGACCCTCACAACAACCCTGTAAGGTAGGTGCTATTACTATCCTTATTTTACAGTTGAAGAAACTGAGGCAAAGAGAGGTTAAGTGACTTGCTCAGGGTCACACAGCTAGGAAGAGCCTGAGGTTGGATTTGAACTCAGGTCTTCCCGACTTCAGGCCCAGGGCTCTATCTACTATGCCACCAGCTGTCTCAAGGAGCTCACATTTGAGTAGGGGAGACAACACAGATGTTTTCAGCTACAAGTCAGATGGAAAGGCCCAGTGGTCCCTAGGGTGCTGCCGCAAAGTGGAAGGTAACTCATTTTCTTTGATCCATCTCTGATGGTGAACAATCTGACCGTGCCAAGGCCCTTGATGGTGAAAACTGTCCTTTCTAGGCCTTTGGTGGCTGTGGCCAGGTGAAGGAGTAAGTAGTGGGGAGCCATGGAAGGTTTCTGAGAGGAGTCATGTGGTCAGACCTGGACCTTAGGTTGTTTTGGCAAATAAGTGAAAGCTGAATTAGAGAGCTGGAGGGTCAGTGAGTCAGTAAGTTGGAGCTCACGGTTCAGTGGTCGAAAGCAAGAGAAGACATGGGACTAAGCTAGGGTGACAGTGATGCTGCTGGAGAGACAGAAATGTTGTTAAGAGATGTTATGGAGGAAGACCTCCAAAGACCAAGAGTCATGAGAACCAAGGCAGAAGAGAGTGTCCAGGAGAGGCCAACAATGTTAAAAGTTGCAGAGAGACAAGATGAGGACTAAGAAAAGGCCATCAGATTTAGGGCATAAGGGGTCACCGGTCACCTTGGAGAGGCAGTCAGGTGGCACAGTGGTCAGAGCAATGGGCCTGGAATCAGGAAAACCTGAGATCAAATACGGCCTCGGTCCCTTATTAGCTGTGTGGCCTTGGGTAAGTCATTTAGCCTTGTTTGCCTCAGTTTCCTTATCTGTAAAATGAGCTGGAGAAAGAAATGGCAAACCAGTCCAGTATCTTTGTCGAGAAAACCCCAAAAGGGGTGATGAAGAGTCGGATTAAAGTGACTGAACAACCGTAACAACACCAGTGACCTTGGAGAGAGAGCAGCTTCAGGGGAACGATGAGGCAGATGGCGATGAAGGAGAGGATCGTCATGATGCTAACAGCAGTAACAATGCTAGTATTCTCACCTTTCTGCCCCTCCAAGGCTTGTAAACCACCACCCATAGACCTCCCTTAATTCTCACCACAGCCCATGGAGCAGGCGGTATTCTGGTACCCATTTTATTGGTCAGAGTAGCAGGGGATGCAAATTAGCTAACCCCAGTTATCAGCTCTTTGGGGGCATCCTCCGTTCCTATGACGATGCAGGAAAGTGTTAGGTTTCTGGCTCCTTTTCGATCCCTGAGGACCAGGTGATTGTGGGAGGGGGCTGCAGCCAAAGATGTAGGTCCACAGGGACTTTCTACATGAGGCACCAGCTCAGTGATTCTGTCCCCAGACAAGACACACCCAGCGGTTCCCCGTCATGCGATGCACGCTCGGCTCTGTCACACCTGATCCCAAGCCTCCAGTCCTTAAGATGGTTGGGTTGGTGAGTGAAGCCCTGGTCCTTCTGGTGAGTTCGTTCTGGTGTATGAGGCCGAGGGCAGGCCTACACTTGGCCCTCGCCCGAGCTCCCACCGTTTACTGTTCTAGGTGGGATATCTGACACGGGGCAGAAGGCCTGTACTTTTGAGTCACATACAACAAAGTACCTGGGACTACGGGGCAGGGAACCTCCTTGGGGATCGGGGCTACGTGGATTCTGCCCCAGGATCCCTTTCTCAATGGATGAGACTCCTGGACACTCAGTCAGCTTTTTGGGGAAGGCTTAGTTTTGCTCTTTATTGGGTCTGAAGTTTTTGCTGCTGTAAAGTTGTGTCCGACTCTTCGTGACCCCGTGGACTATATCGTCCATGGGGTTTTCTCGGCAAAGATACTGGAGTGGTTTGCCGTTTCCTTCTGCCGTGGATGAACATAAACAGAGGTTAAGGGACTTGTCCACAGTCACACAGCTAGTTAGGGTCTGAGGCCAGATTCGAGCTCAGGTCTTCCTGACTTCCTCCCAGTGCTTCATACACTGAACTGCCCAGCTGCCTCCTAAAGTTTTCTTCAGCCCCTAAATCCATGGACCCTGGTCTTGATCCTGCCTCAGGTTCCAAAGGAACAAAGTAATGTGCTGGAGCTGGGGGTCCGATGGACCCTCCCCCCATCTCAGAGAAAGTGCCTGGGGAGAAATAATTTTAAAAATGTATTCCTAAAAAGTTTCGTGGGCAAAAGTAGAAGAGGACTGTAACGAAACAAGTGCTTACTCTGTCTGTTTGTGGGCACTGGAGAAACCAGAATTCTTGGAGTCTGGTAGTTGGACGTTAGCAGGAGTTGCCTCCTGACGTCTCACTGGGATTTGGAGGATAAGGCCTTCTTGAATTCTTTTTCCTTTTCCTTCTTTCTTCCTTCCTTCCTTCCTTTCTTTCTTTCTTTCTTTCTTTCTTTCTTTCTTTCTTTCTTTCTTTCTTTCTTTCTTTCTTTCTTTCTTTCTGTCTTCCTTCCTTCCTCTCTCTCTCTCTCTCTCTCTCTCTCTCTCTCTCTCTCTCTCTTTCTTCCTTCCTGCCTTTCTTTCCTACTTTCCTTCTTCCTTTCCTTCCTTCTTTCCCTCTTCCTTCCTTCCTTTCTCTCCTTCTTCCTTCCTTTCTCTCTTTCTTTCTTCCTGCTTTTCTTTCCTTCTTTCCTTCTTCCTTCATTTCTTTCTTTCTTTCCTTCTTCCTTCCTTTCCTTCCTTCTTCCCTTTCTTTCTTTCTTTCTTTCTTTCTTTCTTTCTTTCTTTCTTTCTTTCT